>JAQFVV010006225.1:5641325-6014801 GCA_028023455.1 Epiperipatus broadwayi | reverse complement strand
TTATAGTATTTAAGGATAGTTTATGAATGATTTGAAAGAATGCAGGATGTGTGTACATTACATACAAAATTTTACATTTCCTAAATATTGAAAGAAAAGGAAGTATTAAATCTGTTAAATTATTTTTTTTTGTACAATTTTTTTTTTGTTAAAAGAGGAAATCTGTTTAATCAGATATCGATCTTTGTAGTAAATTTTTTGTAAATGATTGTCACTTTGGAGCTATAATTTTTGAAATTTTCTTATCAAGATCTAAAGAAGGAAGCTCAAAGATTTGAAGTGTTACCTGGATGTTGAAGTGTTACCTGGATGTTAAAAAGAAAAAAAAAAAACAAAAGAAAGGAAATAAGAATTGAGTCTATTTTTTTTTTTAAAACAAAAGTGTCTGGAAAAAGGATTAAACTTTTCAGTTGAAAAATACTTTGGTTGAAAATAAATTAGAGATCTAATTAAAACAAATTTGTCCAAAAATAGCAAGTGATGCTATCTCTGATTGGTTAAGGTAGCTAAAAATTGGATATAAAAAGCTGTCTTAGATTATTGTGATTGATTCAGATTATTAAACTATAATATTGAACGTTGAAAATAAAAAAAAATGGCTTGCTAGAAAAATTATATGTATATTCCATCGATTCCTGACCATCTGGGGAAGCTGCACATCACATAGGAAAGAAAAGATGTGTCTAAAATAATATTCTACACCTTTCAACTGACCAGATAAATAAGATGTTTTAATAGAAGTAAGAAAGCATTCACCTGCATTCAAAGAAGATGAATTAATCTACTGATAAATATTAATCATCAAGTCCAATTAATTGTTACAACAACTGATTTTAAACTCAAGAAAATTTACAAATGGGGAAACAACTGCTGTATTTCATCCACATGCTTGACAGGAAAAGAAGAAAAATTAATATAATGATTTCCAAATTATCCACTAAAGCAAATAACCTCAATAGAGTCACCATCATCAAATAGTTATCCACCTCAAGAAAGAGATTGTTCCCAGTAAAACGGAAATGGTAGCTGAGAAATATAAACATTATACAAGACAAGTTTGAACCCTTGGAAATTCGCCACAAACAAAAGATCGGTAATATGACTTTTTATATCTATTTTCTTTATGATATCAGTCTTAATAAACATTTTAGCAATAAAGTGGTATATTTTATTTAAAGAACTTTTAAAGACTATTCAGATCAATTAAAAACAAGAATGTCTTACTAAAAATAACTTTGAGCTTCATAAATTATCTTGAATGTATCAAAATTATATGTTTATTAATTTTACAGTTATGAAATATGAATATGTAAAACAATTTTTTTTTTTTTTATGGTATTATGATTTTAGTTTTAACTAATATTATTATTTTGGTTTTAATAATATTTTGTTATTATGGGATAAAACACGCACATACATAATGATATTTTTATATGTGTAAAATTGGGAGTGAATGTGGAATAACAAGTAGTGTTAGAATATTAGATTAGTTTGTTTCATTAAGTATAGCATTTTTGAGGTAGAAGAGAGGGGGGAGAAAATAATTTAAAACTTGTTTCTAAAACTTGCTCTTTCAATTTTACTAACATTTTTTTTTACATTCTATTTACATGTTGGATTTTTAAGTATGTGTGCTAATGAGCAGATAATATTTTTTTTTCTTGAAATATTTTTCTCATGGAGTGAAAATCATGGTCAATGTGACGTCCAACTTAATACAAAATACATTTGAAGGGAAAGGGGGAAGAACTTAAAATTAATCTGAGGATTGTTATATAATCAATTATTATTATTATTCATGTCAATTTTCATATTTATCTAGAAATTTTTATGTATATGTTAGAAATGTAGTAATAAATATTAGTTTGTTTTATTAAACGAGGCGTATATATTTCATTAAGTGTAGTCTTTGTTAAGTGTGATTATTCATCATCATCAATGGTTGAATATTAGTTATTTAAGATATAAGTAAATATGCTAAAATTAAGCAATAATTATGAATTTCTTTATAAAAATTAGTTTTATGTTTAGGCTTAGTCCTAGAGCTGTAGTTGAAACCCTTGTCATTATCGTTATTATTATCATCATCATCATCGTCATCAACGTTTTAATTAATGAGCTGTTTAACTGTTTAAAGGCCATAAATAAATATTGATTTTATAATATTTAGTGATTTCTTAGTATTATTATAACCACATCCCATCATCTATTTCATGCAAGGATGAGTGAATTGCCATCCTAAATTAGTTATATATAATCTGAGCTAGTGAACTTATAAAAATATTGAAACACATTTGTTATGTTAAGATCTGAGAAATGATTTATGTCTAATATACTCCACTTTGGTTTAAAGATGTTTTACTTTTACCTAAATATTAGTGCTTATAGTGATATGGCTCAAAAAGCAAAATCTCCCATTTTTATTAGAAATAAAGTACCAAAAAGGGGATTCAAACCCGGTACATGTGAAAGGTTATTAGATATAACCATGTCTAGATTCAGATAATCTAGTGGCGCCCTGCTAGACCATATTCACTTAGTATTTGTTTAAACATGCACTTAACATCAAACCAAGAAATGAAAGTGGATAAAACCTACTGCCTGTATACCTGAGTTATATTTTATTGAATTACTAGTGTACTCACTTCACGTGATTTCATATACCTGTTATAATACATTGTTTAATACTGGTTATTAACAATTTCCCCATAATTCTTGATAGTTTATATTTACTTAACATCTTAACTCCTTTACTTATTCATTCTATGGACTACTCAGGTATGGTAATATCTTTTTATTTGATCCTTAATTTTACTTATTTCTCATATTTAATTCTTAATTTGAACTCATTAATTTTGGTTACAATGGACACCCAACTGGGGCCTGATATTTTGCCATATACCTGAAAAAGAGAGTCTATAGAATGATGGGAGATGTGTGGTTAAAAATAGAGAAATTTTTTTAGTAAAATTTTTTTTTTCAGTAAAATTTTTTTTTTGTCTTACAAAATTTTCTTGGCCAAACAGTCTTATTTTAGATGATGATGTTTAATATGATTTAATTTTTCATTGATGATGATAAAATGGGTACAGCCATAAAACAGTTTTTTTTTTTAATTTTTTATCAATTTTGAAAATAGAGATGAATATCACAACTTAAGACAAAGGTGAAATAAATAATAGATTTTTTTTTGTGGAACATTAAAATAATTTATTGCCAGATAGGATAGGCATAGTAATAGTGATGAATTATGGAATAGTAGTCTCATGTGTGTTTGGGGAGTTCATTTTGTAAAAAGTCTATGATTTTAGAGGTTTGATTGGATGGTTGATCGTTGGAGTTTGGTTGGTTAGATTGCAGTTTTGATGATGAGTGGAGAGTTTTGTCATTGCCTTGAGAATGCTATGTATTTCGTGTAACTTATGAATGATCAAACCCATTCACTGCTCCAACCCAATTTATATGTTATCTTTATTTTATCATGAAGCAGTTAACAGCAGACCTGCCATGATATCAGCCTATAAGTCTCCAAGAGAGAGAGCATGGCATAGTTTTCCAATCAAGTTCATATGTTATTCTTATTTTATCATGAAGCAGTTAACAGTAGTCCTGCCATGATATCAGCCTATAAGTCTCCAAGAGAGAGAGCAAGGTTTCGTTTTTGTAGTCTATAATAAGCAGGGCATTCCTTGATACTTGCCACATAAGACTCCAAGAGAGAGAGCAAGGCATAGTTTATCTACTTTAGCCCCTAAGACTTAAAATACATCTTTTATTGCAACAGAGTTTGCTTCATTCAATCAAGGGTTGTGGTAGTTAATAGTGATCGAATTGGGATGATCTTCTGAGTGCTCGTGATGCATTGTGTGATTATAGTGCTGTGACTGAATTCTTTTATTTATCTCAAGATTGTGAACTGCTAGTCATTCTGTGGACTGTCAATATCTGTCGGATTTCTGGGAGAATGGATGAATGTATAATTTGGGCTATTACAGACAGACATGCACTATATAGATTATTGTTGTGTAGTTCATTAAATAAGGATATTAAAATTTTTTTTTTTTTTGTATTTGTAATGCATAATAAGGTGAAAATCAAATCAGTCAGTTGGTCAGAATAGGTGTCAGACAGGGAGAAGATGTGTGGATTTTTGATGGTCAGGGAAGTACAGATGGGATATACATAGTTTTATAACATGAGTGAACTAAATTATAGTATGGAAGAGGTTATGGAAGAGGAAGGTGCCCCAATACCAGGAATCAGTGATCGTTTTCATACTGAAGAAGAGGATGGGGAGGTTTTCTTAAAAACACAAAAGGAAAGAGAGGAAGTAGAGGAAGATGCCTTTAATGTTAGTAGCAGTAATACGGCCTCAAGTGTGGAAGTAGATGAGGAGTCAGAAGTGGGCCAGGCTCAAATAGCAAAGATGGCACCATCAGACATGGACATGATAATGCAGATGCTCAGAAGTATGAGAGAAGATAGTAAGCAAAGTACGGTCAATCTAGAACAAAAGATGGAGAAAAATATAGAAAGTCTAAGAGAAGATAGTAAGCAAGGGATGGTAAATCTAGAACAAAAGATAGAGAAAAATAATAAAAGTATGGTAAATCTAGAACAAAAGATAGAGAAAAATATAGAAAGTCTAAGAAAAGATAGTAAGCAAAATATAGAAAGTCTAAGAGAGGATAGTAAGCAAAGGATGGAAAATCTAGAACAAAAGATAGGTCAATCTATGGAGAAAAGTATAGAAGGTTTAAGGGTAAATCTAGAGAACTCTATTGACAATAACAACCAAATGATCATCGCTTTGGAAAATAGGATAGAAGGGTCCAATATAGAGTGTAAAAATAGGTTTGTGTCCTTAGAGGAGAGGATAGAAGGAGTGTGTAGGTCTATGGAAGTCACCAAACAGGAGGGCTGTCAGGGACTACAGTCATTAAAGGCTCAAGTGGAGCAGTCTATCGAAGAAAATAAGAGAGAAATTCAGTTAGTTAGGAATGAGGTCCATGGTTTGGTCTCCCAATCCATATCAGAATGCATAGAAAAGAATGCCGAAATAACTTCTGCAGGAATTCATATTAGATTAGAGGAGGTGGTAGCCAAAGTGGACTCATATAAGGAAGCCACTTTGGGCTGTGTAGATCAAACCCTCACTATGAAAAATAAGTTTAGTGGCTTAGAAAAGGAAATACGAGAAGTTAAGGGAAGCATGGCCAATGAGTGTGTACAAATTGACCAAAATCTTAGGAAAGAATTGGGGAAACAAATGGATAGCTTTAGGGAGGAGATAGTAAAAAGGGACAAGTCAAGTTCTTTAGAAGAGGGACCCAGAATGAATCAACATGAATTGGGTGTTATGTTGGGAAAGGTTGAGGAGAACCAGAAGGCCTATGTTGTGGAATACATAAACCCCAAGATGGATGATCTCTACCAAAAAATAGGGGAATTAAAAGATCGTATTAATGTAGGGCTGCAGGATCAGTCAAACCTAAATTCAGACCAGAGCGATGGTAGCACCAGTCCAGATGACTGTAGGGATAGCTCAGAACAGAGTCAGTCAGAGAAAAGGATGCCTACTTTAGGTAAAAATCCACAAGTTAAAAAATTAGTAGATAGGGCTGACCATACCAGTAAAGATGAATATAGAGTAGGAGGGTCAATGACCTCAAATTTAATTAAAATTAAGGCCTTTAGTGGGGAGAGCAGGGAGAACCCCTTAGAGTATCTGTATACCTTGGAAGAACTCTTTTCTGTGTGTAGGCTGAGTGAACAGGAAAAGTTGGCCATTGCATGTAACCATCTTTATGCCTATGCTAAGGAATGGTGGCGGTCCCTATTTGATAAGCCCACTACCTTTGGGGATTTTCGTTGTGTTATCTTAGCCTGTTTTTGGAGTGAAGATAGGCAGGACCAGGTGCGCTACCAGATTACACAGGAAAAGTATGGTGGTACCAAGGGTAGCTATACACAATTTTTCAGAGGGCAGGCGGTTAAGTTGAAAAGTCTGACTGCATTTCCCCTCTCAGAGCACCAAATCCTGAGAATACTCCGACACAATCTTCCCCGAAGCATTGAACAAATGCTAATTGCTGCTGATTGCCACAGTATAGAGGAAGCATCAGAAATCCTGGATGCTCTAGAAATTTCAGAGCTAGATTCAGAGACTAGGCCCAAGAGCACCAAGGACAGGTATAATTATAATGTCTCTAGTCTGAATCTAGGTGATCAAACAAATGATCAGAATTTTAGTAGATATGGGTATAGAAACAATTATAGGGCTAGGCCTCCTAATCAATCCTGGGGAAATTTTAGGGGTAACGTTGGGAAGAAAGTAATTCCTAGAGACGAGCAACCCTCTACAAGTGGAATCACCACAGTGCTAAAAAGACCAGGGGGAAAAGCCCAAAGTAAGACTCCATCGCTAAACTAGAACGGTCCTGGTATAATAGTTCCTCAGTGCTGGGGCCATATGCTAACAGTAAGAGGGACAATGAGATGTGGTTATTAAATACCCTTGATCTGGATGTGGATTACCTAGAGCCATTTGAACTAGGTGAACCACCTATCCAATATAACTGTCCTGTTCTTAAATTATTGATGGAGGGGATTAGTATAAATGCCTTAATTGACTCTGGTAGTCAAGCCTCCATCATCTCAGAAAAAGCGTATCAAAAGATGCTTCATGTAAATAGTTGTATACCCTCCTTGCCCATTAAACAGATACAAGTGACTCTGGCTAATGGGAAGAGAACCAGGCTGTCCAACAAGCAGGTTTGGATTAATTTTAGGCTTAACCAGTCTGAGTTTGGTCATGTCTTCTTGATTATGCCTGAATTGGTTCATGATGTCATTATAGGTTCAGACTTCATGATCAGAAATAAATGTAAATTAGATTATGAGAATGGGCTATTTTTATGTCAACAAGAACAGTTGCCTTTTGAATGGGAGTTACCGAAACTCTCTGGTCAATTGCTATGTATTCGAAGCACACTAATTGATGTTGGTATTAAAACTAAAATTAATCATGTTTTTCTTGCCAATCTGACTATAGGAGAAAATTTATACCAACTGATGTGCAATTATAACAGCCTGTTTTCCACTGTTCCAGGCATCATCAGTGGATATACTCATCGAATTAAGTTAAAGGATAATGAACCTTTTCAACAGAGAATGTATCCAGTTCCTTATCAATATCAGGCCGAGGTACAAAAACAGATAGACCAAATGTTGGAATGGAAAATTATTCGGAAGTGTTCCTCTGCTTATGTCAATCCTTTGGTAATTATCAGAAAGAAAGATGGTACAGTAAGAGTATGTCTGGATGCTCGGATGCTGAACCAGATAACCATTCCTGAACGCGATATTCCTCCACCTGTACATGAGCTGCTAATTAAATTCAAACAAAAGTCAATTTTCTCATCTTTTGATCTGACAGCCAGTTATTGGCAGATACCACTACACCCTGAAGACCAAAAATATACAGCCTTTCGCTTTCAAGGTCAAACTTATGTTTTTACAAGAATGCCCTTTGGTCTCATTAACAGTGGTGCTGGTTTGATCAGATGTTTGGATATGATCTTTTCAAAACAATTGAAAGAAAAGATCATCATGTATGTGGATGACATAGTTATTGCTTCCAGCAGTCTTACAGAGCATCTAGAACACTTACAGATATTCTTTGAAGAGTGTTTAGCCCATAATGTCAAGATAAACCTGGAGAAATGTACTATAGCTGCAAAAGAAATTACTTTTCTGGGACATGTAATCAGCGAACAGGGTATCAAACCCCATCCCGAAAAGATTGCTGCTATTCAGGACTTCTCAATGCCAAAAACCAAAAAGCAACTGCGGTCCTTCCTCGGTTTATGTAACTATTATCATAAGTTTTATAGGGACTTTGCCGAGGATACCCAGTATTTGTCTGTGTTATTGAAGAAATCAGAAAGGTGGAGGTGGACCACTGAGCATACCAGAGAGTTCAATACCATAAAACAAACCTTTTTGAACCACATTATTTTGTCTTACCCTGATTTTGGTAAAAAGTTTTTTGTACAGACAGACAGTAGCCACTATGGTCTGGGAGTAGTTTTATATCAGCTTGATGAAGATCAAAGACCTCAGGTCTTATACTTTTTAAGTAGACATTTGAGAGGGGCAGAGCTGAACTACTCCATAACAGAGAAAGAAGCCCTAGCAGTAGTATGGGCCTTTCAAAAGCTACGCCAGTTTTTGACTTGAGCTCTGAGGTCATTGTTTTGTCAGACCATAGGAGCTTAGAATTTCTAAGTAAAAGCTATTTAAATAATGAAAGATTAATTAGATGGAGTCTATACCTACAACAGTTTAATTACAGCATCGTCTATGTTGAGGGTATTAAGAATATCCCTGCGGATGTTCTTAGTCGTCACCCTGTCTGTCTTGTGCCCCAACATCCCGGTACAGAGAATATCTTGATTAATAATATTAATGTTGAATTAGAGAGAGATATCTTAAAAGATTACCATAATTTGGCTGGGATTCAAAAACAAGACCTAAAATTGGGCAGAATCATCACCATCCTGAATCATCCCCTAAACCGCCACAGCCCCAAAGAAATCACTTAAGAAAGTTTTTACCCAGTATAAATTCAACCAAGATCTTCTCATGTATAAGGTTAAGGTTAATCATGGTAACCCTTGGAGGATCGTGATTCCTAAAATCCTCATTAATAAATTAGTAAAATATGCTCATTGCAAATATGGCCATTATGGCACTCCAAAGATTTATTATGTGTTAAAAAATTATTTCTATTGGAATCAGATGTATAGAAGTGTCAGCAATGTCATTAAACAATGTACAGTTTGTGCCAAGACTAAGTATCATGCTAGGTCATTCGTTGGTATTTTACAACCCATAATCCCGGATCGGCCTAACCAATTGTTGGCACTTGATTTTTATGGACCACTCCCTGCCTATAACCGACAAAAGTTCATTTTAGTGGCATATGATGTATTTTCTAAATATGTATCTGCATTTGCCGTGCCACGAACTGATGCTAAGGGTGTTATCAGGTGCCTCACCAAACACCAGTTGCAAGCCGGGGATAAACCTGAGGTGATTTTGACAGATCATGCCACTGCCTTTGTATCGAAGACCTGGAAGAAATGGGTTCAAACTCAGAACATCAAACATGTTATGAGCTCTATACGAAATCCGCAGTCTAACCCCTGCGAGCGCATTATGCGCGAGCTTAGCAGACTTTATAGAGTCTACATTCCAGATGATCATAGACAGTGGGTGAATAAACTTCCTGAATTGGTAAATCTCATTAATATCACTTGTAATGAATCAACAGGATTCCCCCCTGTTAGGTTGCATTACGGAAAACAGGAACCTTTGCTTATTAAAATCCCTTTGCCTATTACCCTTGAGGAAATAAATAATGATGATGACCTTAATAAGGCTCGAGTCCAACTTAAACTCATGGGTCAAAAAAGGGTAAAGCAATCCAGAACTAAACCACATCCATTTAAGATCAATGATCTTGTGCTGGTACGCACCCCTCATGTTAGCAACCCCCAAAGAAACAAATTTAAAAAGTTTCTGCATTTGTATGAAGGACCATTCAAAATCACTAAAAAGATAGGAGAGAATGCCTTTATGCTTGCTGCTCTTGATGGGAATAAGGGGACCTATAATGCTAGGAGTTTGATCCCTTATACTTCAGCAGAATAGCCTGGCAAAGATCTCCAAATAAATTATTTTTAGGTTTTTTTTTTTTTTTTAATGAAAAATATATTTAGCAGTAGTTAATTTTTTTTATATATATATTATAAGTGTTTATTATTATTAGTGTATTTATTAGTTAGGATTTTTTTTTTTTAAAATATAGTTAAAACAAAAGTGCTGATGATTTTATCCGAAGGGGGAGAAAGTTGTGCCATTACAATTTGGTCACTAGCCAAATTTATAGTAATGTGCATGTAGAAAAGGTAAAACAAAATCATCATCACAATTTTATATAACCATAAAAGAAGTTGTAGGGCATCCAAGTTTAAACCCTACAAGGTCCAAGTTCTAAAAGCTTTAAACAGAGAAAGAATGGGACAACAATTATATGCTTTATTTGTGTGTGTGTTGATAGAAAGGTAATACACACATTTAAACTATTTAATATTTAATTTTTCTTTAAAAAGCAAAGTTATAATGCATACATATAGGCAATGTATGTGTAAATTATTTAATTGTTTTATATTTCAAATATTAAACATTTTAACTTTCTTTAAAACTAACCTATGCTTGATCAATTCTAACATTTTATTCTATACTTTTATTTTGCTTTTCTTTAATTATAAGTGGGATTTAAAAGTTACAGATTTAATTAAATAATTGGGTTATAATTACTAAGCTAGCAATTATAGTATTTAAGGTTAGTTTATGAATGATTTGAAAGAATGCAGGATGTGTGTACATTACATACAAAATTTTACATTTCCTAAATATTGAAAGAAAAGGAAGTATTAAATCTGTTAAATTATTTTTTTTGTACAATTTTTTTTTTGTTAAAAGAGGAAATCTGTTTAATCAGATATCGATCTTTGTAGTAAATTTTTTTGTAAATGATTGTCACTTTGGAGCTATAATTTTTGAAATTTTCTTATCAAGATCTAAAGAAGGAAGCTCAAAGATTTGAAGTGTTACCTGGATGTTAAAAAAAAAAAAAAAAACAAAAGAAAGGAAATAAGAATTGAGTCTATTTTTTTTTTAAAACAAAAGTGTCTGGAAAAAGGATTAAACTTTTCAGTTGAAAAATACTTTGGTTGAAAATAAATTAGAGATCTAATTAAAACAAATTTGTCCAAAAATAGCAAGTGATGCTATCTCTGATTGGTTAAGGTAGCTAAAAATTGGATATAAAAAGCTGTCTTGATTTATTATTATTATTGTGATTGATTCAGATTATTAAACTATAATATTGAACGTTGAAAATAAAAAAAAATGGCTTGCTAGAAAAATTATATGTATATTCCATCGATTCCTGACCATCTGGGGAAGCTGCACATCACATAGGAAAGAAAAGATGTGTCTAAAATAATATTCTACACCTTTCAACTGACCAGATAAATAAGATGTTTTTAATAGAAGGAAGAAAGCATTCACCTGCATTCAAAGAAGATGAATTAATCTACTGATAAATATTAATCATCAAGTCCAATTAATTGTTACAACAACTGATTTTAAACTCAAGAAAATTTACAAATGGGGAAACAACTGCTGTATTTCATCCACATGCTTGACAGGAAAAGAAGAAAAATTAATATAATGATTTCCAAATTATCCACTAAAGCAAATAACCTCAATAGAGTCATCATCATCAAATAGTTATCCACCTCAAGAAAGAGATTGTTCCCAGTAAAACGGAAATGGTAGCTACAGAAATATAAACATTATACAAGACAAGTTTGAACCCTTGGAAATTCGTCACAAACAAAAGATCGGTAATATGACTTTTTATATCTATTTTCTTTATGATATCAGTCTTAATAAACATTTTAGCAATAAAGTGGTATATTTGATTTAAAGAACTTTTAAAGACTATTCAGATCAATTAAAAACAAGAATGTCTTACTAAAAATAACTTTGAGCTTCATAAATTATCTTGAATGTATCAAAATTATATGTTTATTAATTTTACAGTTATGAAATATGAATATGTAAAACAATTTTTTTTTTTTATGGTATTATGATTTTAGTTTTAACTAATATATTATTATTATTTTGGTTTTTAAATAATATTTTGTTATTATGGGATAAAACACGCACATACATAATAATATTTTTATATGTGTATAATTGCGAGTGAATGTGGAATAACAAGTAGTGTTAGAATATTAGATTAGTTTGTTTCATTAAGTATAGCATTTTAGAGGTAGAAGAGAGGGGGGAGAAAATAATTTAAAACTTTTTTCTAAAACTTGCTCTTTCAATTTTACTAACATTTCTATTTATATTCTATTTACATGTTGGATTTTTAAAGTATGTGTGCCAATGAGCAGATAATATTTTTTTTTAATACTTTTCTCATGGAGTGAAAATCATGGTCAATGTGACGTCCAACTTAATACAAAATACATTTGAAGGGAAAGGGGGAAGAACTTAAAATTAATCTGAGGATTGTTATATAATCAATTATTATTATTATTCATGTCAATTTTCATATTTATCTAGAAATTTTTATGTATATGTTAGAAATGTAGTAATAAATATTAGTTTGTTTTATTAAACGAGGCGTATATATTTCATTAAGTGTAGTCTTTGTTAAGTGTGATTATTCATCATCATCAATGGTTGAATATTAGTTATTTAAGATATAAGTAAATATGCTAAAATTAAGCAATAATTATGAATTTCTTTATAAAATTTAGTTTTATGTTTAGGCTTAGTCCTAGAGCTGTAGTTGAAACCCTTGTCATTATCGTTATTATTATCATCATCATCATCGTCATCAACGTTTTAATTAATGAGCTGTTTAACTGTTTAAAGGCCATAAATAAATATTGATTTTATAATATTTAGTGATTTCTTAGTATTATTATAACCACATCCCATCATCTATTTCATGCAAGGATGAGTGAATTGCCATCCTAAATTAGTTATATATAATCTGAGCTAGTGAACTTATAAAAATATTGAAACACATTTGTTATGTTAAGATCTGAGAAATGATTTATGTCTAATATACTCCACTTTGGTTTAAAGATGTTTTACTTTTACCTAAATATTAGTGCTTATAGTGATATGGCTCAAAAAGCAAAATCTTCCATTTTTATTAGAAATAAAGTACCAAAAAGGGGATTCAAACCCGGTACATGTGAAAGGTTATTAGATATAACCATGTCTAGATTCAGATAATCTAGTGGCGCCCTGCTAGACCATATTCACTTAGTATTTGTTTAAACATGCACTTAACATCAAACCAAGAAATGAAAGTGGATAAAACCTACTGCCTGTATACCTGAGTTATATTTTATTGAATTACTAGTGTACTCACTTCACGTGATTTCATATACCTGTAATACATTGTTTTAATACTGGTTATTAACAATTTCCCCATAATTCTTGATAGTATTAATAATTTACTTAACATCTTAACTCCTTTACTTATGATCATTCTATGGACAACTCAGGTATGGTAATATCTTTTTATTTGATACCTTAATTTTGGTTACTGGTTATTAATAATTTGCTCATAATTTGTTTATAATTCTTATATATATGATTTGAACTCATTAATTTTGGTTACAATATATATTGTGTTTAGTGCTGGAAATAGTTTTTATCGAGATAGATCCATGTACACGTATATATTTTGCTGTATATATCGATGTTTAGTGCTGTAAACAGTTGTTTTTATCCGTGTACACATATATATTTTGCTGTATATATATATTGATGTTTAGTGCTGTAAATAGTTGTTTTTATCGAGATAGATTCGTGTACACATATATATTTTGCTGTATATATTGATGTTTTCATCGAGAAAGATCCGTGTACACGTTATTTTGGCCACATTAGAAACGGCGGATTGATACCAATGTGAATAGGCCACCCCCCCACCTATCTCCCTACATTGCAGGTTTAGTACCCAAGTACCATGTTTATAAATGTAATATGAAAAATGTAATATATAATTGTGGCTCCCCAAATTTTTTTAAATTCTCAACTGGCTCGCGTCAAGTTAAAAGTTTGCCTAGTATTCGAACTGGGTTAAATCAACGTACATCATCTGACTGTCACAATATATATATCCAAGGCCACTGTTCATAATAGAGCTGCTCAACACATGTATACTTACAGAAGAGCAAAAAAGAACAATGATAACTTCTCAATATTCTTCGAACATGAGAAACAGGCTGGCCATGTGTTTGAACCCGGCAACCCCAAGATAGTATGCTCTGAAGCCAATGACTGCAAAAGAAAAATCAAGGAGGCGTATTTTGTTATCAGTGATAACAATTCCATCATAGACGCGACCCGTGTTTTTCTATCTCAAAAAAATGGACAAACTAATTTGCATTCACATTTGCATATTTTATTAGTTAGCAACATTACATAAATGATTTATAACTTATGTTGGCCATGAATATGAGGGAAAACCTTGAAAGCGCTCAGCCCATTTAATTGTTTTGGTTTTTGCAGCTTCTTCGTCAGCAGGTAAATCACTTTTATATGCTATTACGTTTTGAGGAGTATTTTAAATTATTATTACATATATGAATAACACTAAAGAGAAATTCATTCTACGGTTAGGAATATCTATTAGATTATTCCAGCAGAGACTTGAGTTTTTATCAAAATGCAGAGATTGCTTTATTGTTCCAAATTGTTGCAATCTAAAACTTGATAGATCAATACATAATTGTGACAAAGTTACTAAACAACTACAAACACAGCTCCTCGGCTTTATTATTAAAGGGTGCAAATGCACATTGAAGAAAGAAAATAAAAGATGGAGAAGGATTACTGCAGGTGAAATCTTGCCCCCATGGATAATGAGAAAACTTGACATCTCTGAAAGAAAGTTTGCTTGTAAGTTCGAGCACAAAATAAGTTTCTTGACGAAAAAACAAAATATTAATATTCATACAGCGAAAGAGAATTACGTCAATAGAGCTACTGTTACTCCTCCAGTGGAAATAAATACAGTTTTCTCATTGGGTCCTTAATTTGTTGGAGGGCAATGGAAACTCCCAAAACTGAAGTTAATTGCAGACACAGAATCAAGTCTGTTAAACAATCCTCAGAGAGACAACATTATTTCTGATATTGTTAAATCTATACGACATAAACAAATGTATGTGTGATCTGACAGCTGGAATAACAACATTAAAAAAACTAAACACTTCTTAAAAAACAACAACATTATATGTATAAAAGAAGACAAAGGCAACAGATTTGTGCTCTTAGATTATAGAGATTGTTATATCCGCACTTACGACTGCCAATGTTATAACTGCAAGTCATACTGTGCGGTCAGCAAATAACGTTCGCTACTGTTCAACTGCGTATGCTCTCAAACGAATGGTCTGCAACGAATGCTCTGAATATTCTCTGTATTCTCTGCAATGGATGCTCTCCAAACGAATGGTCTGCACTGAATGCTCTCCAATGAATGGTCTGCACCGACTGCTCTCCAATGAATGGTCTGCAAGCAGATGCTCTCCAAACGAATGATCTGCAACGATCTATTTCTACAGTTCGCTAAAGTTCAATTCCCACGATGTTCTTTCAGGCTAGCTGCTACAAAACGGTTCACAATGGGCCTACTTTAGCCCCAGTTCAGTGTAGCTGTACACGAACTCTTCGTAGTAAGCACTGCGACTTCCGTCAGCTATCTCCTGCCAGAATTGAACAGTAACTCTACTGTAGATGCACTCCATACTGTCTGCTACTCGCTACTGCATGACTGCTCTCTACTGCTCTCTCTGTTACACTGCTTAGTTGTTACCCAGTCTTCTTATCGCTCTCTCACAACTGCAACGATCAATCAATGCACTGACCAATAAGGTAACGTCTCTTATCTAGAAACATTTGTAATTAGCAAATATTTCTCGGAATTGTCGATCGCCATTACATCTATGCACTAATTAAATTCCTCAGCTATCAGAGTGCAATCTAAAAACAGCCTTACGAATAAATTCTAGGTTTTTCTGAAGTGCACAAAATGTCTGCCATTTTACAAAACACTACAGAGATTATAAAGAAAAAATGACGACTGAAATCGTAAAGTTAAAATTTAATTTGGTAGAAAATTTTAACAACAAGCTTAATAGAGAGAAATTTATCTCCTCAATTCTCAGAGCTTACAAAAACAAAGGTATATCAAGAGCAGAATATTATAGAATTTATCCATCTGCCACCAGGTCACCAAGAATGTTTGCCAATTCTAAGTTACATAAACCTGGAGAGCCTTTAAGACTAATGCTAGATTTTGGAGGAGTGCACTACTTTGAAAAGGCTAAGCTGGTAAATCAATGGTTGGTTGATAGCGTAGGTTTTGGAGACTTCACAGTTAAATCTTCCTTCGAGTTTGTTAGAAAAATCAAGAATACATTAATAGATCACATTTGGATTGATTAACAGAAAGTGGTCGATTGACATCATTCATAAAGAATTAATAAATAAGCATTGTCCAAATGTGCGCATGAACTTTATATTAGCTTTCCTTAATTGGTTAGACAATAACACTTTTACAACTTTTGAGGGTGGATGGTATGATATGAGAGAGAGATGGTTGGCCAATGGGTCTTCCCTTAAGTGGAGTAATTTCGAGCATATTTTTAAACTTTTTTGAAAAACAAATCATTTTTAAATACATCTCTAACACTGCTGGATTAATTTACGTGTGTTATGTAGATGATGTGTTTATGGCAGCTCCAAAAGATGTAATCACCAACATTAAAAATGAATTACAACTGCAAACTAAATTGATTATAAACACCACTTGGGAAAACGAATAGCAGAAGCTAAAATATTTGGATTTGCTGGTCCATAGAGAAGGCAGAGCTCTGCATTATTGCATGATTGTTAAGCCTCTTGATGTCAGAGGTTTTACTCACCCAAAATCCATTTTACCTACAGCACATAAATTCGCAGGTTTAAACGCATTTTTATTTAGGAATCAAAATTTGTGTAAATTTGAGGCTCATAGGAAGACTAATATTGCATGCTATATAAAAGATTTGTTAAGTGTCGGATTCTGCTACAGATTAATTACAAAGAAAATAGATCAATTTTACAGAAAATCAATAACTAACCACATAAGTAAAGATAAACCACAAATTACCCTCCCTTATATTCCCAAATTATCACAACAGATGATAAAGACTTTGGCTGGTGAATTTAAGGTTGGCTTCCACACTCCCCCTAATACTAACAGACATTAATAATTCGAAGGATAGAACAGATCCATCTCAGACACCCCAAGTCATATACAGTATTTCATGCCCTCAGGCTGGATGCAGTGCCACATGCTATAGGGAAACCAAGGCCACTGTTCGTAATAGAGCTGCTCAACACATGTATACTTACAGAAAAGCAAAAAAGAACAATGATAACTTCTCAATATTCTTTGAACATGAGAAGCAGGCTGGACATGTGTTTGAACCTGGCAACCCCAAGATAGTATGCTCTGAAGCCAATGACTGCAAAAGGAAAATCAAGGAGGCATATTTTGTTATCAGTAATAACAATTCCATCAATAATGTGACACGTGTTTTTCTATCTCAAAAAAATGGACAAACTAATTTGCATTCACATTTGCATATTTTATTAGTTAGCAATATTACATAAATGATTTATAACTTATGTTAGTCATGAATATGAGGGAAAACCTCAAAAGTGCTTGGCCCATTCAATTGTTTTAGTTTTTGCAGCTTCTTTGTCAGCAGGTAAATCGCTTTTATATGCTATAATATGCATAAATAAATTAAGACTACAGTATAAACAAAATTTTAAATAAATTAAGAGAGCACATTTACATATATTTACTGAGGGTATTCATTCCTTCATTCATTGAAATAATCAGCATAAGAAAAACAACTTACTAAACTATATTTTTATTTTTTAAATAAAATAAATAGTGAAATATTTAACTTTTATTACAATTAATTTTGCTCTGGATTTTTTATCAATAATTTTTGCTCTATAGAAAACTATCAAAAAGCATATCTCTAATTGTTTTGATGTTTTAAGTCATTATTGACTCTAAATATGTCTGCTCTAAATATATTTTCATGCTTAGAAAACATTTTATTATGTAAAATACTACATGTCAAATTCAGAAAGAATAATAAAGCAATAATAAAATTATGCATTTTCAACATAAATAAATGTTATTAATAAACACAATTGTGAAAATTGTTCCAAAATGAGTAAGTGTTTTTGGCATAGTGTAAAATATATTTAAAAATTACAGCACTTAGATATGTAAAAATGGCCTCTCCGTACAATGAAAGGTATTAATTACCAATTTTAATACTTTTTATCCTTGTCCATTTACATTTTTGTTTGCAGTTATCTCTTTTTTCCAGTTACCTTTGTTAATTTACATATAATGTAATGACAAGTAAAACCACTACAAATATATTTCTCTTAATAATGAATTACAAAACCAAAAGGTAACTATAAAATATATATTTGTCTGAAGGTTTGTAATGATGGTATATTATAAGATGTGATATGTTGGACTATTTCCATCATTTATGAGTGAATGTTGAATGTATAGAAAATTTTAAACTTTATTTAAACTTCTCAAATACAAACAACTTGTTAGTAATAACACACAAATAGACAATACAGGTTAGTAATTACACAACGTTTCGAGTAGTATTATTCTCCACTCTTCTTCAGGTGTTGCTGGCCTATATGCACAGTGACAATATTCACTTAGAAGTTGAACTCGCACCTTTAGATTCTTGTATATTGAATTTAAGGCAAACGCTCTACCAACTGAGCTATTCTGTCAAAGGCAACATATAGTAGAAATTTGATATATTTATATATGAGGGTTGGTTCAAATCCTCCTGAGTCCTTCAATTTTTTTTTTTTAACAAGTCTAATTATTTTTATTTTTTTTACTTTTTCCTAAGAGCAAGATTAATTAGAGGCTTCCATACATTGTGTATTGCCACACTGGGTTGACTTATAGGATTATTTACCATTGTCATATGAGCAGCTTCCTTGAATTTTCTTCTATGCATTTTTTCCTCTTTATCCAATATCTTTGTATTTTCCCACTTAAGCATGTGGTCATTAGTACATACATGATCTGCTATGGTAGACACATCTGTTTTTTCTCTTTTAACCATTAGTTTGTGTTCCTTCAATCATTGTTCAACAGGGTGACAGGTCTCACCAATGTATTTCCTTCCACATTCACATGGTATTTCATAGATGCAGTTTTTGTTCTTCAGCATTTCCAGTTTAGGCTTAGTAGAAGTAAGCATTCCTCAAAGTGTGGTATGGCTTTGGAAAGCAGTTCTATAGACAACACAAAGAGACACCAAAAGAGAAAACAGTTATTGGTACGGTAGTGTATCCATACATACCAGGAATGGCAGACAAATTAAAGAAAATCTGCAGTCAATATAATATTAGAACTGCTTTCCAAAGCCATACCACACTTCGAGGAATGCTTACTTCTACTAAGCCTAAACTGGAAATGCTGAAGAACAAAAACTGCATCTATGAAATACCATGTGAATGTGGAAGGAAATACATTGGTGAGACCTGTCGCCCTGTTGAACAACGATTGAAGGAACACAAACTAATGGTTAAAAGAGAAAAAACAGATGTGTCTACCATAGCAGATCATGTATGTACTAATGACCACATGCTTAAGTGGGAAAATACAAAGATATTGGATAAAGAGGAAAAAATGCATAGAAGAAAATTCAAGGAAGCTGCTCATATGACAATGGTAAATAATCCTATAAGTCAACCCAGTGTGGCAATACACAATGTATGGAAGCCTCTAATTAATCTTGCTCTTAGGAAAAAGTAAAAAAAATAAAAATAATTAGACTTGTTAAAAAAAAAAAATTGAAGGACTCAGGAGGATTTGAACCAACCCTCATATATAAATATATCAAATTTCTACTATATGTTGCCTTTGACAGAATAGCTCAGTTGGTAGAGCGTTTGCCTTAAATTCAATATACAAGAATCTAAAGGTGCGAGTTCAACTTCTAAGTGAATATTGTCACTGTGCATATAGGCCAGCAACACCTGAAGAAGAGTGGAGAATAATACTACTCAAAACATTGTGTAATTACTAACCTGTATTGTCTCTTTGTGTGTTATTACTAACAAGTTGTTTGTATTTGAGAAGTTTAAATAAAGTTTAAAATTTTCTATACATTCAACATTCACTCATAAATGATGGAAATAGTCCAACATATCACATTTTATAAAATATATATTTATTAAATAACATATGAACAAAATAATAAACTAATAATTTTAAAAAAGCTGATTTTCATTTTGGTATTTCATTCTATACTACTAAAGTGACAACAATTTATTAATGATTAACCACAGTCCCCATAAATACCACAATGGGAAGTTAAAATCAATAAAAATATATGTAGCAAATTATACAAGATACAAAGTTAAATTTTATAATTATTAATTGTAAGTGAATTATTATATAATATAATATCTCTAATAGCAATATTATTCAATCTTGTTTGAACTCTATAATGTGGTTTATTATTCTTTAATATATCTTGTAACATAAGTGTTCACAGAATCACCTAATTCATTTATATAACCATAAAAATGAGATCTTTAGACAAAGTTTAAAATTCATAGCCACAATATTTTGTCATATTATGGGTGTTAATTTTAATAAAGTAAATTTATTATCAACAATAACATTATAATTTTTTATTATTATTTTATTTATTCAAGCTCAATATGAAGCAAAGGCAAGATATATATGTATAATACCCCAATAAAAATCATATTTAAATATAATCAGGTGGATGAAAGTAAAATACTTAACATTACTATTTCATAACAATATTACATCGAAGTGCATGCATAAATATAAATGCCCATAAACACTATTATACAATTATGCATTATAAAATAGCAAATTAATCATTACATGCCAGATTCTCCACTGCAATGTATGGAATGACACAATATGTATAAATAAAAACATGAATATCATTAATTAACATCAAGCAGGATGCACATCTGAAGGGATGCATATCTTCTTAACAATACAAATAAGCAGAAATTCCATAACAGCATTCTTTATATACTCAAATCAGTCCAATATTCTTGTAATATAATTTCAAACATGAAATACTGTAAGATCTATATGTCTGTCTTAATAATATTAATTTGATATAAAAACTATATATACACACATCCCAAACTCCATTTCTTCATAAATAAATAAGAAATAAACCTATGGAGTTAAATTGATTAAATTAGATTTTGACTTTAAAAAAATTATAAGTTATAAATATTTAACATTTAATTTATTTAACATATAAAATAAAATTGAATAATTATTCAAATTTAAACATTCACATTGTCCAAGATTTTAAATAATTTATTTCATTATTGACTTAAGTTCATCTATACAAATCCAGACCTATAACATTTGCACAAAAGTTTGAATAGTAAAAAATGTACTCTATTATTAATATCAATAATTCTGGCTAACACGCTTGTTAGAGAAGTTTAATCTTGTAAAAATTATATGTTTATCTGTGCTAAGCACTTTCAAAGAATCCAGACTACATATTCATAGCTGAGTGCAGACGATAGTAATGAGGAGGCACATTCTAATTTATGCAAATTTGTTAGCTGTTAATTGTGTGGTAGTAGGTCTTGGCATTGTATTTTGTTTAGATTAATTTGTCCATCTCTTTGAAATGGTGAATAATAAATAAAATTCAAATATATTTTTTTTATTATTATCAATACAAAATTTAAATTGTTTGTAAATTTAATTTATAAATATATAATTAAATCATAACAATAATCACAATAAATATGCACTAATTATAATAAAGCTCTTTAAAATAAATAAATAATAACTCAAATATATTTTCATACCCAAAAAATATTAAGTTTAAGACCGTTTATATTTTTTAAAAAGTTAATATATTAGCCAATGTCATACGAAGAGAAACTTAGGCTATTTCTCTAACCTCTGGAGAAATCATCTGTAGAACTTATTAAGTTTGTTTTTCCAGAGGTTAGAAAAATAGCCAAAGCTTTCCTGCTGACTGCCCTTATGGTAGGGGAAATTAAGCTTGATTTTAGCTAATATATTAACCTTTATCTAATATTTTAATATGTAGTAACTTTAATATAAAGTATTTCTTAATTATTTACTTTAGAGTTGTAATATTTCCTGCTTGTTGACTACAAATCCTTTTATTCTTTTTTTTTCAAATATTTGAACTACATTTAAAATATCTATTACTGCTAAACTCTGCACTTATTTTATTTAGCATATTAATTAAATTGTTGTAGAGAGTGAGAATTCTTAGTATTTATATTCTTGGAGACATCCAAGTAAGATTTTTTTATAGGTCTAGACAGGGATATTGTATATTTTAGCCTGCTATCAAAGTATGATCCACTTTTATAGCCATTTTTTACTTCTCAAAATGCAGATAATCTTTTCTTCAATTTTTCAACACATAAACTATCCAATTCTCGAGCATAATTTTCTAAGGTATTTGAAAATGAGCATATCAAAAAAAAAAAAAAACTTTTACTTAATGTTTTATAAAACTAAAATATTAATCAACATTATTATTACTTTGTCAATACTTTAAATTATTCTAAACAATATTTAAAATTAACTAGTAAAATATTATAATCATTAAAATATATTTTATAATGATAAATAATAATAAAGATTACACACAAATACACACACATATATAAGACATTTTGTGGGTTCATCAGTGTTAAAAAAAATTTAAATATTGATATACCAACATGTCAACTTCATCACACAAGTAGATGACTTGTGCGATCAAGTCGGAACATCGATATATCAATATTTAAAACTTTTAACACAGATGAACCCGAAAAATGTCTTTTATATATGTAACTCATAAAAATCTTTGTATCAATATATATATATTGTAACATTTTGTTGTCTGACTAGGCCTCTATATGCAATAAACTGCGTGAGTTGATCAAGTTATGCAAAAAGAAGAAAGTTTTGTTTCTATTTCTAAAAACATAACTATATTTCCTGATAAACTCTACCTAGTAATTGATATTATTTATGCTATCGACAAAATCAGCTTTTAATTCTTTTATAAGGGTGCCAGGATTCATATAAGAATCTGCTGAAATCTGTCACCATCACGTCTTGTAAATTAAAAAGAAAAATGTTTTTAAAAGAATCGGTATTATATTTTTTTTTTTTGACATTATTATTCCTGGAGCTTATTCAAAACATATTGGCAAAGGTAAATTATATGTTCAAATCTTACTAAACTAATATTAATAAATTTAATAATAATCATTACTATTATTAATAACGTACAATGAAAAAGTTGGTATTAGAAATAAATATTTTATTATTCTAACAAATTAAAATATTAAAAAAAACACATTATGATTTAATTAATTGGAAAGCTTACATGCATGCTAATCCAGACATGAATCAATTAATAAAAAAACAGTTTCACAATTACAGTTCACTTCCAAATTTCTTCTAGAAAGTTCCTTAAAATGAATGTCTCTTGCATAAGAAAATTAATGTCTCTATTGGGATTATTTTAAGCATATTTTTAAGAATTGTTTGCAAACACTTAATTTCATCACAATCAGGAATAAGTAATCTTAACTTACCGGTAAGTTGGTGTAGGTTTATGGAATCCCAAGTGCATAAGAATTTCCATTGGTCTCTCCTGCTGGCGTCTTCCATTATTGTTCCATTCTATAGCTGGAGAAAAGGCACAGTTGTAGTGACCCTTTCATTGCAAAAAGTGGTCTTCACAAGTCCCATTTCCATGCTTGTGTGACAGCTTGGTACAGCAAGTGGCATACTTGTGCAGAAGTATATTACTGCCACAGGTTATGCTCGTGAAAATCACCAACTCTCAGACACATAACTAGAAGGTAAAAAGAAGGCCTAGATCGAAGTTGTCCTCTTCTTTTTATACCTTGATCCAGTTTTTGAAACTTCTATGCATCCTTTTATCAGCATCTAAGATAATAATCTTGTACACTCTCTTAAATTTAAATTACAAAGTCTTTAATTTTTAGCATAATTCTACCAGCTTTAATTAGCTAAAATATTTTTCTTTTAGCTTATCTTTTACTTTTGGAATTCTTTTAATTTATCTGGATTAGTAATCTGCATGTCATTTATCCTTTCCAATTGTAACTTTTATTTTTAATTACATGAAAAAAAAATATGAATGACAATTTTAACTTTCATTGTACGTTTTAAAAAAATAAATTATACTAATCAGAAAAAAAATCTAAAAATGTTTTTCTTTCAAAAGATCGCTAAATTTACTTTTTTTTTTTTTCTTAGCTTTTAAATATCTTACCGAATGCCAATATATTTGTACCATATAAATAAACGGTACAATATATATATATATATTGTACCTAACTGAAATTTCACTTAGTTCCAAAAGGAGCCAAAGGTTATCTTAGCTTAACCTTTTGGTTTGAAATTGTCTGATTTTAAAATAATAATGATAAAAATGAAAATTAACTTATTTAATGAATATATGGGATAATCTTACATAATATAGGTGAATTATTTTTAATAAGGGATGCTAGACAATAATTTGAATTAAAAGAAATATCAGAAATAGTTGGGAAATGATAAATCATATTTAATGTATTTTAAAGTAACTATTGTATAATTCATTTTGATGTCTAAATGATAGTAATGAGATATTATAAATAAGTTGGAATGAATAGTAATAAATTTTAAAAAAAAGTAATCTGTAAGTTTTATTAAAACAATATAACAGTATTTATTAGATGTAAGTTAGTAGCGTTCCACTTATAAAATTATTTTAAATTAAATATTTGATAATATTTTAGTTTTGTAATTTTAAAAGAATAACTTTTAAACAATGGGTGAGCTCATATTTATAGATTACCCAGATATGGAAGTGTGTGTGTGTGCAAGAAAGATACATAAACATAAGAAGAAAATAACAATAAAAAATATTTTAATTCTAATATTTATAAAAAATAAATAAATAAATGGATGGATATAAATTTATGAAAGAAATATTTAAAAGTTAATAAAGAGGGATAGTTCTGAATTTTATATTTATTACTATTATGTTTAAAAAAATATTATTTAAAAAGGTAATACATAACATTTGTTAAACAATGGATTTTTGACTTTGTGGCTGTAAGTCACGTGATTTCATATCATTAGAAATTGCGTTAGTAAATCGACTTTACAGCTGATCTGTCAAGAATAGAAAAATGTAATAAAAAATAATTTGATTGGTTTACAAGCCAATTGATCAAAAGGGGGGGGGGTATAAAAGATTATTAGATAAAACAGGGATCCAGGACCCTTCAGTTGCTGATCTTGTTTTAATTCTACCTGTGGCTGAATCTTAAAAGTTCTTTAACAAAAAGTAAATTTTTAAAACTTTATATATTTTTTAAAAAAAAAATAAAAGTATGTTTAAAATAATTATTTAAAAATCGTCTTGCAATGAAGAAGGGCTAAAAGAAAGGTAATTCCATTTTCTGACAGTTTTTCATTACAATTGAGACATTAAAATTTACGGTAAAATGTTTGAAGAAAAAAAAATACAGCGTCTCATATTTCATTTACTTTTGATCTATTCATTTTTCTTTATTTAGAAGTAAAACTTAAATTATTAAGTATTGTTATGGCTAAAGACTTTATTGCACTAAAATATAGTATATCTCCTATCAAATTAAAAATACATGTGAAGAAGAAATTAAAAAAAAAAAAGACATTCAAACATTTTAAAATATTAAAATGGAAATGCGTTAGCGTCTTTATAAATTAGAAGTGACATTAAATTTAATACTTTATTACTTAATAAATGATATATACATTTAAATATGCTCTTAACAGAATAATGTTTCTGTGGACAATATGTATTTTAAAATGCTAATTCTCATTTATGCCAGTAGTATGAAAGGACTTTGTTTGAAAGCAAAACTTTAAAAGAATTTAAAAAATATTATTAATGAACTTGTCTCTATCAAATGCATAATGTTTGGTTATAGTTGCCAGTACTTATAAAGTAACTTTATGACCGTTGATCTTAGCTCATAAACCAAGGAGCGTCCTTAATTATAAACAAAGTCTACTCTTATGTTTTAAAAATAAATAAAAGGAAATTTGTTTAAAAAAAGAAATACATTTTTAAATATTAAGAAACGTTTTTTTAAAAAAAGAGCTCTATTTTTTTTTTTTAAAAAAATGCATTTATCTAAAGAAGAACAGTGAAAGTTAACTAAAAATATATATTATAATTATTCCGCGTTTGAACCTAGGATTATAAATATAAAAACATGTACTCAGCTGAAGAATTTATTGTTTTCAATGCCGGCTTATTTTACTTATACTTATGCTTATTATACTTATGCTACTCAGTTGAATAATTTATTTTCCAGTGCCAACTTATGTTTATGCTTACGATGTTTTATTATTTTAATATTTAAAATTATCTTTAAAGATAAAAGAAAGTGAAAGTGTTTATATAAAGAACTACTGAACATTTTCGTTTGGAAATGATTGCCATGTATATAAATGTATTAGTTGAAGCTTCGAATTCAAATAGATATCTTAACCTGGATAAATTGTCTACACATTATGAAATGGAAAAATCATCACGGAGCCGAAATATGAACTTGAATTAATGTATTATTTTTTTTTTTATGGTCTGCTTTATTGGTTTAAAAAAAAATGAAACCGTAAAAATATTTATGCTATTAAATTTTTATGTAACACTTTTTGCATAAATATACAGGTAAACTAGGGTTATAATTTTAAAACAAAATAGGTTTATCTAATGAGCAAATTCTCTTTGCCATTCTTAAGTAGATTTAGTTTATTTATCAAGCATTACACTAGCTAGTTTCTATTTAATAATTTTATTATAGAGATTTAAATATCACAGTTTTATTTTCATATAAATGGGATGTTTTACTCAATTTTTATTTTAAATTTACTAAAGAAGTTTATCAGAGAATATCCCGTCATTTCTTTTATGAATGTTATATTAATAATAATTACAAATATTTTATATTCATCGAGAAGTAAATATTCTTGCATTTAATTTACAATTTTAAAAGTCCACTAGTTACTATATTTTTAGCATTTAATATTTTGTTATGTGTGCATTGTGCCTTGCCTAGAATTTTATATGCATTTGAGTTTAAAGTATTTTCTACAGTAGTCATTTGACACATAGTTTGCTTTGTTGGTTTGAACATTGGATATACGTTTTGTATTTTATAAATTTCTTGGAAATAACTTAGTTAGTTTAAGTGAAGTATATATCTTGCTATTAGTTAGAATTTGTTAGCCTCAAGAGTTAGGCTTAGTTTATAATTTTTGAATATGCCTTATGGAGTCGAGAAAAATCCTCCATCCTTATTGTATTGTATTTCCATGATTTGATAGTGCTTGTCCCCAAAAAGAGGGTATTGTATTGTATTTTTCAGTGATGATGATCACATTTATAAGCATTGGAAATCCCATGAGAGGATTGTGCTTTTCTGGTGGGTGTTCCTGTTCCCAGATGTACTGAAGATGAATTCCAGACATCATCATTTTTGCCTCGAAGTTAGGTATTTTTGGAAGCCACCACATTCTTTTCCAGCTCTGAGGAGCCTAGTATCTTTATATTGTTGCCTATCATTCATGATGACTTAATGCTAATTCCACCACAGTAGGTGATGTTGCATTTGTTTTAGATTTGTGATGACAAGATATGCTTGTTTGAGGAAATGTATTTCTTCAGGTAGTTGTAGCTAATTTAAGGCTCATAGGTATATCCATGTTTGAATTGTGTTGCTATGATAGTTTTATCAGGCACAAGCTAACCAACAATAAGTTATATTTATTTTAAAGTATATTAAATATGCATATGGTATAAGTGGCAATTCACACATAATAATTTAATATTTTCATCCAGAATTTCGCCGCTGGATTTGTAAGTCTGTTACATCATTATCTTTAAAACATTGAGGGAATAATTTTATGTGGACTAAAGTTATTTTTAAAAAAAGTATAACTGATCTCTGATGAATGATTGTCCCATACACTTAAGTTAGTTTAATTTTAGTATTAGCTTAATCTGATGTAAAGATATATCTAGCTGTGATATTAGTTATATCCGTGAAACTAGTGGTGATATTTTTAAAAAGTATTGTTGAATATGCTTACTCCAACTTAGCGTTTGTTAAGTTGAGGAGTATAAAATTAAGCTTAGGGTTGTCAATATAAACATAGTTCTGTGTGTTATTCTGATTAGTAGATGACACAATAATGTTATTAATTAGTCCAAATAATTATATAAAATCTTAGTGCGGTATTGGCACTGTTTGTATTCCACTATATTTATAAACATTTCTTCTCATTATTAATAAATCAAATTATTATTATTTCAAAAGTTTTGTTTGTTTGTTTTACTTTTCTATGAAAATATATTATTGTCTTGGGTTCAAAGTTCACAAAATCTTAAATTTTTAAATTTAATGAATCTTCAATTCAGACATTTACAGGTATATTCTAAGTTAATTAAATATAGTTGATATTGTCTTGAAAATTAAAAAGCTATGTTGAAGTAAATGATTCTTATATTGAAACACAAATACAGATAATTGCATTATAGCAGATACATAACTAAATACTTAGTTAAAAGTTTATTTTTTAAAATTGTCAGTATATCTTTTCAGACTAAAGATTATGCAATATCAGATTAACAATATTAGTACTTCAGAAGAATATTTTAATTAATATTATTTTAAAAGCTGCACATTATCTTATATTCACTGCACATCATCTATCATCATCTTAAATCTTATATATTTAAAGAATTCTAATCCATTTGCATTTGAGGTCTTTAGTGGTTGTCTGTGAGTATGGAAAGGCATTAAAAGTACCCTTGCTCTTTTCTTTGCTCAAGTAATATCTTAGATAATAGGCCATTATTAGTTTAAATTTAAATTGATTCTCTAAATTTTGTTTTGTTTATTTTTTTAAGATTGAACATACTATAATTATTTTATGGTCAGCTAAGATGTCACTTATTTATTTATTAATCGCAGTAATTCTTTAATAGGCAACTTAACTTAAACTTTAATTTTACACAAGAGTTTTAGTTTTAAAATCCCTGAGGTTATTTACTCTTGTTGTTTTAGTAAATATAATTCTATAAGATAATATTTTAAAGCAAAGCATCATAGGTCTTATTCAGAGAGTGTATAGTCTATTAGTAGGACTATTATGGTAAGCATTGATTAGTGATTTTAGATAATCTTTTGTATGGTTTATTAAAACTGTAGTAGTTATAGTTCATCAGTATTGGATTTGATCTTTATTTGATTATACATCTCTGGATCATCATCTCTTTTTTTTAAATTTATTGTAACCCCACTGAGCCGAGTCGTTTAGAGTCTCTTATTTATATTTCATTTTATATCATTTCAATTTTATTCCATTTCTTTTCATGTCATTTCTTTCTATCATCTCATTTCATATTTCTCTCTCCTTTATCCCATCTTCTTCTTCTATATCTCTTTCATATCTTTCTATCATCTTAGCCATTTAAAACATTCTTTTCTCATATCTTTCTATCATCTCATTTCATTTCTCTCTCCTTTATTCTATCTTCTTCTTATATCTCTCTTTCATATCTTTCTCTTTCTTTTCTCTCACTCTCTCATTTCTTTATTAGCATTATCTCGTTTTCTCTCTTTCTCACACCCCCTCTTATTCTAGTAGGTTATATTTTACTTCCATTTTATAATTTTCTCCCTTTATTCTCTTCCTCCTTTATTCTATTTTCTTATCTCTCTCTCTCACTTTATTAGGTTACAATATATAACATATGCTTAACTATATGTGTTATGGGTCAATTACTACTTCAATGTATATGTGTTTTATTATGTTTAAATGACTCAATTTCTTCTTTGCTTTCCTTAATTTTTCTCCAAAAAGTAAACATCTGTTCTGCACTATATTCCCTATCCCTGTTTATTATTAAACAATGAATGACAATAATCATGTAAAATGATTTTTCTAATGATATATATTTTTTTTAAATATATCAAAATTATATTTAAATAATAATAAAAACAACCAAATAAAAAGTCACCACATTATAAATAAGAGAATAGTTGATTTCAATAAACAGTACATTTAATGTAAATATTACCAAAATCACACTTCTCTTTATTTTTGCCATAATATCCTATAAATACAATTTATCCAAATCACTTCAAACACTTTTTAACAAAACTCTTTATTTGTACATATACATATGCCTATGTTTCAACTGACTTGCAGTTTTCTTCAGAGCCAGTTTATTTTGATCTCTTAAAAAAACATTTTTTTTTAAGATTAAAATAAACTGGCTCTGAAGAAGACTGCAGGTCAGTCGAAATGTAGGTGTATGTATATGTACAAATAAAAAGTTATATGTACAATAAAGAGTTTTGCTAAAAAATGTTTGAAGTGGTTTGGATAAATTACATTTAATGTATTAAGTGATTTATATATAAATCAAAAATTGCAATTACTACATGAGTTGCATATGATTACATATGCAATTCATTTTATAAATACATAATGAACTAGTTAAAGTTCAGATAATATTTTCCATTTCATGATTAATTTAGAAGAAATGAGATTAACATATAATGGACAGAATAAAAGCACTGTCAGCATAACTTTCTTCTACTTTATTTAATGATGACATTTCATCATAATAATTTGTTCATATTTTTAATGGTATAGGAAAATATAAATGTCCCATTGTGATCTTAATTAAGATAATAATATGTAAACTCCACAAAAGGTTTTATATCAGTTTTTTATAGCTTAAAGCAGGGATGAGCAAGATATCAATCATGGTTCACTGGTGAACTACAAAGACATTTTGGAATGACTGTTTGAATTTTAAAAAAGTTATAGTAACTAATGCTACATTACACTAGAGTTCATAGTTATACATAAAAAATATACTTTTGACATATATGGCTATTACAAGCAAAAATTGGCTATTCATAATTAAGACAATTGTGAATAGTCAGGCACTTGCCATTTAATGGAGAAAATGATAATATGTAATGTTATTCAAAATGCACAACAATGTGCATTGATTACAAATTCATTGGCATGGTTCATGTTCACTGCACAATACAAAAGTGCAATTGGAAGCATTGGATATGTTTAATCAATTGGAATCCAATAACTGTTTTATTGTAATAAGCTTAAATATTTTTTGTGAAAAATTAAAATTGTATATTTTAAAAGAGCAGTTAATGTCTGAAATAATTGTGAAAAAAGGGTACAATTTTAATAGAAAAAATGTTTTTTCTTTACAATGATAAATGCAAAATGTGTGTTATATATGGCACATGCTAATGGGTCACTTCCCAAATAAACAATATTAGAAGACATGTTAAAACATATAAATGGTGAACCATGACACTGGAAAAAATTAAAAATAGCTCTTGCCCTGAAAAAGTGTGCCCATTTCTGGCTTAAAACACCATAGAGAATTAAATTAGTCATCTGATAACCTTTGCACTGGGTGCCTTTTGAATATATGTTGTAATGGTATGAAAAACAGGGGTGAAACTAGTATGATAGCACTCATCATTAACTCCATTTAATATACTAATCGAAATTTAAATATATAAATAATATAATGAATATCAGAAATCAGCAGAGAACTAATTAGTACTTAACTCAGTATTACAATAAAGAATAATAATCATTCATGAGCATTAATAATCAATAAAAAAATAATCAACAATTAACATTATGACTGATTTAAAATAGGTCTTCTAGAGACCAGGTTGATTATTTACCCATTGCCAAACTTAGGGCAGCAATACATCACATAAAGGATGCACAAAATCATATACTAATGCTGGGATATAGAAATGTGTTGATCGTTATCAATACCCTGACCATTTTGGACTATTAATGTATTGGTAAATTATAAACTTAATTTCTAATTAATACTAAAATAAAATTTAGTACATGGACTTTAAAGAATATGCCTCTGTGCCATCCAGCATTAGAAAAGTAATAAAATCATCATTAAGTGGATATCCATACTACTATTTATAACATAAACAATTTCCTTCTGCATAGCCACTAAATACATTTCAATCTAAGCATAAAAAAATAATAAATTCACTCTTAAATAAAACCCTAATCTTTCCACTTCTTTTTGGCACATTTTATCATCCGAAACTGGTGGAAATTAAATTATTTCTACTTTCAATTCAAATATTATATAACTGGATCAAATAACAGACACGAAAATAAGCATAGTAACACATAAACAATTTCAAATCACATTCAATAAAGAAATACTATAACGACATTAAGTAATAAGTTATAAAAGAAATAATGAATAAATCTCTCATTTCTGATGAAGTATCATATTTTAACTTGTAAATATAATCATCATTACTAAATAATCAAGACAAAATAACTCTTTAGTGTATTTGGCATTAAACCCCTAAATTGAAATAGAAAGTCTGGTTTGTGATAAATAACAAATCTTTAAATTTGGAGCAAAGTATTGTTATTAAGGAACAAACCTCATAACTTCTTAAAAACACAAAGATAAACAATAAGTTTTATATAATTACCCCCTCTCAAAAACGAGCTATTGGCTCCAAAATAGCAAACATATTGCCATTGCTGGCACACATGTGTAGAAATATAAATACATAATAAAAACTATATTAAAATAACCACTAATTATCCAGTATAATATTTCTCCATATTATACCTTTGCAAGATGTTCTTGAAGAAAAAAATAATAATCAAATAATAAAAAAAATCATAAGACAAATAATTAATCTACCTATCTATCGAATGGTAACAAAATAGTAATAATCATTAAAGCTTTTTTTTCTATTAGCCAGAACGAAAAGTTCATTTACAGTCTGTAGGTCACACATCTTGGTCATCTGCTAAAATGGTGATTATTTGTATAATCATAAATATGGATAAACACATAACAATTTCCAGCATGGAGATACATAATGTTAATTGGGTCCAATTTAACAGCATTTTAAAGTTTTTAGCAATAGCTAATGAAACGCTGGCAATATCACATGAAAATGTTCATTATGGCAAAAAATATTTATTATTGCATAAGCAGAGCAATAATTTATTATTTAATTCATTAGACTTGTTTAAGCATTCATTCTAAACTTTTTTAAAAAAGTCATTCACAAGGTAAATAATTACCTAGCTCATAAAATTCATTTAATTTCACAGTAAGTTTATTGATAATATACTTAAAAAATCAAATACAAATGAGGAGAACAATAAAATCAAAAAAATTCACATCCAGTTTCATGCTCTTCAACTCATTCATTTATCAGCACATTTAGAGATAAGTTAATAGTTCATTAATCATATGTCATACATCTTGTTTCTTATTTCCAGATACAAATGGTTAGGTATATATTTTATCAATAATAATAAAGCATGTTATAATAGGTTATTCATACACATTCTTGTTTAAACTTCATTTCTTTATAGCTAGTAAAAATTATCAATAAAGAGTATTTGAAGTGTTTTACAATACATTTCTTTATAGCTAGTAAAAATTATCAATAAAGAGTATTTGAAGTGTTTTACAATAAAGTTCAGCAAAAATTTTCCAATATAACAATAAAATTCACACATTCCAGTTATTTCTTTAGTGTTAGAGATTAAATCTAGGTAAACCAAACTTATAATGTAGACACACATTTCAATTACTTCTTTAACATTAGAGATAAAATTTAGGTAAGGTAGATTTGACATATAAACACACCTTTCAATTATTTCTTTAATATTAGAAATTAATGTTGGGAAAAGCAGATTTACAATATAGGCACACATATGCATCTCAAATGATGATTTTAAACTTAAATTAGTCAGTTAGAAGCAGGGAACATATACCTTATTTCTGAAAAAACTTACATCTGCATTTCAATTTATATTTTCTTCAGTAGAATTTCTGAACTGTTTTCATCCAGAAAATAAAGAGAAGTTTGCTTTTAAGCTTGAATTATGGAAGAACCAACTTGTAGAAACAAAATTATACTAATAAAAACTTTTTATGGAGAGAGATTTGTTGAAATCAGAAAAGGCAACCTTTTGTAAAAGGATTACTTTTTAATACCAGATTTTTACCCAAGCATCTGTTTTTCTACTAATCCAAGGTCATTCAAAAGTTCACTCTTGAAACAAAAGTTGCTCCTCCCATTTTACTGAGCTAATTACTTACAAAATATGCAAGAATCTTTCTCTCTTGAAAAAGAAAGAAAAATTATTTTGTCTTTAAAAAAAATATTAAATTTCATTGAACCAAAAATAAAATATTCTGTAACAGAATAAAAACTAAACTAATGATTATTTTAGCAAATAAAATATTTAATAGTGTATTTGTCCATTTGATAATCCACTAATCCAGTGATTTATTAATTCATTTAAATTGTGTTTTAGGCTGGTTATGCAAGCTATAAATTAGAAAATCAAATATTTTGCTATGAAACATGATATTTGGTGGTTTAATGAAGTTGAAAGATGGCACAAACATTCATGCACATCTCTAAATGTTGTACTACAAGTACTAAACCAGTCTAACCAAAATGAAAGTTTCTATGCTGATGAATCAAACACATTGCATTATTTATACTATGGATTGAAATATTAAAAGCAAATAAACCAGGAAATTACCTAAACAAATATCAGTACTATTCTGCAGACAAATAAAACAAACTTGGATCAACTTGAAATAAACTGACAACTCACTAAAAAAAATTATTAAATATATAAATGCTTTTAAACATAGTTTTAGATTATTAATAAAAATATTTAAAAATTTCAGGTTATTACTTTTTTTTTAATAAGATGCAATCAGCTGTTACTGATGCAGTGCTATATAATTACAATCAATATTTCTGGTACCTATCCAGAAGGTTACAATATATATATATATATATATAATGCGTGTTGGTGAGCAGCCCATCCATGTTCGTATACTATATGAATAAACACATAGTAATAGCACCAACACGCATTAGCCAGCGTGGTGAGATTTTTGGCTTTTTACCTCTGAGTTTAAGATCGAGAAACACCATGGTCTTTCTTCTCAGTGCCTGATAAGGCAGAATGAATGTTTGTGTAAATGATAAATATTTTTCCAATACATATATACAATTATGATAGACAAAAATAAAGCATGGCCCTTATTCCCAGGAAGCTGTAAAGTCACCAACCAAGGCAGCGGTTGGTGGCCGAAGGCGGAGGGTGCTAAGAATCTCCTGATTGCGGACCCAGGCTGCCATTTGATGACAACTTTTTATTTAGGTACTTACAACTGCAGATCACTTTCAAGTGAAGGAAGATTGCAAGAATTAGAAGAAGAACTCTCTTATATTAAATGGGATATTATTGGACTTTGTGAAGTTAGAAGAAAAGGTGAAGAGACAATTGATTTAAAAAGTGGACATATATTTTATTATAAAGGCACAAATATTGGAAATACAAGTGGAGTAGGATTCATTATAAATAAAAAGTGGAAGAACAATATTGTGGAGATTGATGGTGTATCAGACAGAGTGGCAAGATTAGTTATACAACTTAATAGCAGATACCAAATGCAGATAATTCAGGTTTATGCCCCAACAAGTTCTCATAGTGATGAAGTAGTAGAAGATTTTTATATGGATGTACAAAAGGCTTTTGATAAGAGTAAACAACATTTTAAAATTGTTATGGGAGACTTTAATGCTAGAATTGGTAAACAAATGAAAGATGAAAGTGCTGTAGGTAATTTTGGTTATGGTAATAGAAATGAGAGAGGACATAGACTTGTGGAGTTTGCAGAAAAAGAAAAACTTTATATTATGAATTCTTTTTTGAGAAAAATGTTAAAAGAAAATGGACATGGAAACATCCAAATGAAGGTACAGCAGAATTGGATTATATTTTGACTAACAGGAAATACATATTTCAAGATTGTAATGTTCTTAATAGATTTAACACAGGAAGTGATCATCGATTAGTAAGGTGCAAGATGCGTGTTAATGTAAAACTAGAAAGACAAAAATTGTTAAGAAAAACAATATTTACAGTTGATATTCCTAATCTTCAGAAACATTCTAATGAATTTAAATTAGAACTTACAAATCGATTTCAAGTATTAGTAGATTTTGAACATGATTCAGATTTGAATGAAATTAATATGAAAATAACTGATACACTTTTAAAAACTGCAACAAAGATAGCTGGTAGACAAAAGCAGCAATTGACCAACAAAATTTCTATTGAAACTAGAGAATTTATGAAGAAAAGAAGAAATATGAAGATATACAAAAATGATGCACTAAAAAGAATTGAATATCTCGAATTTTGTAAAATGGTGCGGAAAAGAGTTGAAAATGATATAAGAAAATATAACTGTGAACTAGCAAGAAAAGCTGTAGAAGAAAATAAAAGTCTTAAGAATGTAAAACAACATTTTGGTATTGGTAGGAAATTTATATCTGCAATAAGGAAAAAAGATGGAATTATTACTAAAAAGAGAGATGACATCATGAAATTGGTAGAAAATTTTTATCAAGAATTATATAGTAATAAAGATCAAGTACCTCCTATATCTATTACATCTTCTGAATTGCCCAGAATTTTAAATGAAGAAGTGAGAAATGCAATTAAATGTATGAAGAAAGGAAAGGCTCCAGGTAATGATGGAATTATAATTGATATATTAAAAGAAGCAGGTGAAGAAACAGAAAAAATTTTAGCAAAGTTATATACCAAATGTCTAAATGATAAAGATGTACCAGATGATTGGAAGAATGCAGTAATAATATTAATATTTAAAAAAGGTGATAAAGAAGATATTAGAAATTACAGACCTATCAGCCTTTTATCAGTTTTATATAAAAATTTTACCAAAATAATTACAACTCGTCTACAGAGAACATTGGATTTCCACCAACCAAGAGAACAAGCTGGATTTAAAAGTGGTTTTAGTACAGTAGATCATATTCAGGTATTGAGAGAAGTTATAGAAAGGACAAATGAATATGAGTTGTCATTATGTTTTGGATTTGTAGATTATGAAAAGGCATTTGATTCTATAAACATTTCTTCAGTGATTAAAGCATTGGATCATCAAGGTATAGATCCAGGATATTGTCATATTTTAAAGAATATTTATAAAAATGCAACAGCAACAATTAGATTACATAATGATACTGGGAAAGTCAACATTGAGAAAGGTGTAAGACAAGGTGACTCCATATCTCCAAAACTTTTTACAGCAGTGCTGCAAGAAGTATTTTGTGGATTAAAATGGGAAACTAAAGGAGTGAAAGTAAATGGAGATTATTTAAGTCATTTAGATTTTGCAGATGATGTAGTTGTTTTTGCAAATAATGCTTCAGAGCTGCAGGAAATGTTGCAGGAGTTATCAGATGAAAGTAGGAAAGTAGGACTAAAGATAAATGTTAAAAAGACTAAAGTAATGTTTAATCGGTTTGCTCAAAATATGAAAATAAAGATTGATTATGATGAATTAGAAGAAGTTAACAGTTACAAATACCTTGGTCAGATTATTAATACAGATGGAAACATAATGGAGGAAATTAATCATAGAATTAAACTTGGTTGGAGTGCTTTTGGTAGAAATAACTTGATACTAAAAGGAAATATGCCTATGTGTTTGAAAAGGAAGGTTTTTAACAAATGTGTTTTACCAGTTCTTACTTATGGATCTGAGACTTGGACACTCAATAGAAGAGCAATACAGAGACTTCAGACCACTCAAAGAAGTATGGAGAGGTGTATGTTGGGAGTAACAAGAAGAGATCGAAAACGCAATGTATGGGTAAGAGAACAAACAGGTGTTACTGACATCATTGAAAAAATTAAAAGATTGAAGTGGAGTTGGGATGGACATATTGCTAGAAGAGATGATAATAGATGGACAATTGAAATTTTAAACTGGATTCCAAGAGATTGTAAAAGACCCAGAAAGAGACCACATGTGAGATGGATGGATGAAATAGGATGGATGAAATAAGAAAGTGTGCAGGGGTGATGTGGAGAAGAGAAGCTAAAGATCGGAGAAGATGGATTAAACTTGGAGAGACCTTCATCCTGCAGTGGATTGATAATGGTTGATAATGATGATATATATATATATATATATATATATATATTTATATATATATATATATATATATGTTAATATATATATATATATATATATATATTAACATCATCTTATTTTCACTACACCATTTTCACACAAGATTGGGACTTGTTTTTGTCCACTTTGAACACCTTGTAGAGAGGTGTAAACAACATATGATGAAAGATATATGTGTCTTTATGGATCATACATCATTTTCAGATGTCTTTTGGAATCTGTTTATGATTACACCCCTGCACAAGGTATTGAAGTGGATAGAAACCAGCCCTTACCTTGCTTGAGAGTGGTGCAGAAAAATTATAGTACAGAAAAAATTCATTAAATAGTTAGTAAATGAGTTTTTTGATTTACAAAAGTATTCACTTGTTATAATTAGATAAATTATGATAAAAAGATAACGTGCTTAGAAAAAGAAATACAAAAATTCCCAAAATACCAAAGAAAACTAATTAATCAAGGAGAAGAATTGGAAAAAAGAGAAATTAATTAAAACCAGATGCCTTAAGTAAGATAATTATTAACTGAAGTCACAATGAGTATTATTATTAATCAATGAGATGTGAGTGATTTTGGATAATTAATTTATAGAACATATGGGCCAGAGTTCTTGGATCATTATTCATGTGCAACACCACAATACTATATATCATCAAGTGTTGTCTTAAAGATTGCTTTAAACACAGTGAGACTTTTTCTCTAAATATGACAAAACCAGCCTAGGGACTTTACAGGTCATATTATCTATATTATTATTTCTTTGCATTCAGACCATTGTACATAATTTAAACTTTTATGATATGTATAATTAGTGATTGAATATTTTTGTAATATAGTCTATATATAAAATATTGTTAATTAATGGTTATCTTAGTTTTTATTAAGGTTTTAATTTCATAAGCATTTCTCTGTTTTGGTGTATAATGATCACACTCAAGTATAATAATTGGTGTTACCACTTTTGAATTTGAATTGTACAACAAGTTAGTGGGAGTTAATTCTTTGATCAACAGTCTACCAAATAGTCTGAAACCATGCAATCTTCAATTTGTGAGCTTGATACCAGTAACACGAGTAGTTGGCCATTTTATGCCCAACATGTAGAGAAATATTTCTACATCAAAAAAATTGGTGATAATAGATTTAAATAGGCATCATTTATGTGTTGTGCAGGAAAAGGGTTACGGGTTCAGTGACCTTAATATTCTGGAGCAGGTGTTGGCAAACTTTTAATACAAAGAGCCATTTTGATATAATTTTGAAAGAGATGCAAGAAAACATACCTCTCTCTCTATTAAAGAACCAAAAGAAAATAAATATCTCCCCCTCTTTTCCTCATTAAAGAACTGCATGGGATGAGGTGACATAAAAAAATACAAATTTCTGAATGACTGGTTGGATATATAGAAATATTTATTTTAATAATAGATCATAATAGAATCTATGCAAGCTAAAAAAAATAAAATGCTTTTAAAAATAAATGAATGAAAATAAAAAATTACTTTGATAGTTGGATTTATTCACAAATTTCGTATATTTAAATATTCATCATATACTTAATTACCATTCTATTGTACGGCTGAATTCAAGAAACAATATTATAATGTGCATTTTTTCTCTCCTATAGTCATCAAAATATTTTATTTGCAAATTACAATAAATGATGTGTTTATGTTTATTATGATAAAAAGGGCCATTGATTGGGATCAAAGAGCCGCATTTAACTGCATGCCCCTATTTGTTGACTTCTGCTCTGAAGGATTACCCTTATGATCAAGTAAAACAATACTTTTTAGCCCATGTCCCTCCAGGCACATTACAAGGCTTTAGTTCAAAAAGTATTATTATGGCAAAAATGAAAGAATTAAAGATTATGACCCTGCTAATCATGATCTTCCAAACAATTGCATCTATGGCTCATTTCTTGATGAGACACTCCTAAAGAAATTTTTGTGATGGATGAATAGTAAGACATTGCAGCAACAATTGTTAGCTTCTAGTCATACAGTATATAATGAAGCTGTAAACTATGAAATTGGTCATGAATTGGTGCTGGAGTAATCAAAATCTTTACAGATGTAAAAATTAAAGTTAATACACAAACAAATATTTGTAAAACATTTAAACTTGAAAAAAAGATGTTCAAAAATATAAAGAGTAAAATTATAAAAAAAAACTTTTACTTTTGATTTTGTTATGGAATGTTGGCCACAAAACCTGCAATTGTTATCATAAAAATAGTCATTGTTAAGTGTGAAATAAAAATCAGTGAACCTGGTAAAAACAGCCTCAGTAATAAAAACATATTGGATAAAAAAGACAATCAATTAACCAGTATAAAAACATATACTACAGAATATGAGAAAAATAAGTTAAAGTTACAATTTAAAATAAAAAATAGAATCATATATCATATGACCCAATTTTTTAAGCTTGTAAATAAAAATTAAGAGCTTTGCTAATTGCTCTAAAAAGCTTTATTTATAAATTCTAGCAAGAGAAAGCATTTTAAATATCCCTATCAGAAATCACACACCAAACACCAGACCAATGGTTTTGGGCTTTGGCACTCCTCAGTGAGATGCCATGGTAGCTTCAGATACTAGATCTAAAAATACGAACCCATAGTCAGCATTTATCTAAGAGTTAACTATTTAATATAAAATCTGAAATTTTTAGATACCTATATGTCTTCAAACCCAGCTGTCAAAGTTATATGGGTCTGAGAGATCTTCAGCCAAACTATATATTATTAGTCTTAGCAATACAACATTGCTTAAAACTTAAAGCAAAAACTATTAACATCACATAAGACTTAAATCAAAGACTATAAATAGCTATTTGAATTAGATAACTGGGTTTGAAGTCATATAGGTGTCTACAAATTTTAGATTTTCTGCTCACTAGTTAACTCTTAGATAAATGCTGGCATTGGGTTACATTTTTATATCTACTGTCTGAAGCTATCCTAGCACCTCACTGAGGAGTGCCAAAGCATAAAACCATTGATCTGAGGTTTGGAGTGTGGTTTCTGATAGAGATATTTAAAATTTTTTCTCTTGCTAGCATTTATCAATAAAGCATGTTAGAGCAATTAGCAAAGCTCTTTATTTTTATTTACAAGCTTAAAAAAATCAGTCATGTTCCTTTTTAATACACAGCATTTCAGGCTAACAAATTGCAAAAAAATATTCATTTACTTTCCAAATACAATTTCCGGATCAGACAGAGACATTCGTGTTCTTGGTTGGAGACAAAGTTCAGATTACTTCAAGGGCATTTTTCTTCTCATTTACATTTAATTCCAGTAAAACAAGTTACATGGAGGTAGACAATGTCTAGCTTTTATCTAAATTTAGTGCATGGTTTTCATCTTACAAAACATTTTTATAATTAAACTCATTGTGTAATAACAGCTTGGTTAAAACTTCAACCGCTTGGATATGACTTCTGCTTCTTTTTTCTGCAGTAGCTGAGTTAGGAACTGCTTTTTAATACTGTTTTCTTTAGCAGCTGGATCAAACTAGATGCTTCTCATAAGATACTTATGTCTTCTGATCAATCTGCACCCTTAATTTTTTTTTGGAACAATCCTGTTTTAAAAACAAAGACAATTATATCTTCATATCTGACAAAATTTAGTAATAACCAATTAGATAAATTTTTACAAACACCATTGTTTATTTATTTTTCTCCTTCAACTTTGACATTGAAAAACAAGTCAAAACTAAAATTAGAATCATAAAATTTTTGACATTCTTTTTAATTAATATTTGTTTGCAAAAAGGAAAATAAGATAATCCGTTAATTACATTGATCTGATAACCACTGCTTGCTGTATTGATAAGAGAATCAAAGAGAAAAGAAAAAACAATTCTGATTACTTAAAGTAAACTTAACAAAAATGTTAAAATCTTTACTAAACACACACCCCCATCTCTCTTAAACGATTAAAATTAAATATTATTAAATAATTTACTAAAGAGATAATTATTTTAGTCCAAATAAGAGCCATAGATCACATGACCCTATACTCTTAAACTTGTAAGTAATAAACAATGAGGATTGCCAATTCCTCAACAAGCTTTGTGATAAATGCTTAGCTAGAGAAAGCATTTAAAATATCTCTGTCAGAACCCCTCCCCAAACCTCCGATCATGGTTTCGTGCTCTGGCACTCCTCTGAGGAGTGCCATAGCACAAAATCATGGTCAGAGGTTTGGGGGGGGGAGGGTCCTGACAGAGATATTTTAGATAATTATTTTCTCTTAGTACTTTTAAAACTAAAATTAGATTAATATAGGTAAACAATATTATTGAAGAGAGAGAACAAAATAAATTATTTATCTTATTTTATAATTCCTCTTTCTTTTACCAACATTTACAATTATATTACATATTGCAATATTTATATTATGTTTTAAAAAATGTTTGAAAATTATTTAAAGAAAATTGTCTAAAATTTTCACATTATCATTTTGAAAAAAAAAACACAAATTATTTAAATTAATTGAATACCCATAATTATTATTAAAACACATATATGGGGAAATTAAATATTATTTCTCCACTAATTAAATAATTCTAAATTAAACTTAGGAAGCATGCTGCCAACTATCTATTTGTTTTTAATGCAGTGAGGTAATCATATGGTTACAATATATATAATATCCAGATACATTCGTGTATAATTTATTGAAAATATATAAATATTTGTTACCTACTTGATAACCAGTATGATCTGTTTTAAACAATGGTTTATATATTGTAGGAGTATATATATACTCATACATTCTCATACATTTATGTAATCAATATGTATAAATTATATTTACATTATTATTATACTTATGAAAATAAATATATAAAGTTACTATTTTTCATTCTTTAAAATGAAAAATGACGTTGTTGACAAAAGACTGTTGACAAGGTGATAAATGACCTCTGGGTTCACAGTTTATCGACTTAAAGGAAATGAAATTAACTTAGTGTTTTTAATATCTAATTGTTATTGCAACAATGAGAATGGGTATGCTTCAGCGAGCTGATGGAGTGAGACATGAAATAATTCTTCTATTCTTGTTATTAGAAGAATAAGGATTCTATTTTTATCAGCTATATTTTCATAAAAACTTTTACTATGTTTGATTACAAATAACAGTGTAAGTTGAAGTTTATATTTTAAACAATTTAATACTCATTAAAAGAAGTTTCTTATACTTGTTCAACGAAAGTAATCTAAATATATTTTCATGTTTTATAGAAAAAATTGTTTGAATTACGTTTTAAAATCTAAACAGCGTCTTAAAAAAAAAAGAACATGTTTATAAAAACTTCATTCAAATTTTATGTACTTTTCATTATAAAGAAAATGCAGAGTGGCTAGAACACAAATATTTATCATGGGATAGATAAAATGCACTTGCCTAATCAAACATATATATGTGGGAATAACATCGTTGCCGAATGCTTTAGAATTATAAAGAAATTAGATCTTCAAAATGGAATTATGAATGCCTTAAAATTATAAAAATTAGATCTTCAAAATGGAATTATAAATATTAATGAAGGAACTTTATATTAAGAAGATGAATATAAAGAGGAAACTAAATGTCAACTTAGGATATCCTAATATTATTCTCTTTAATGTTTAACAACAAAGGAATCAAAAAACTGCGTCTTCGAAGGATTTTCATTCTCGCGAGGAACATTAACTTTTATAAATGCCATTTGGGATTTTTGAAAAATTATAATTAGGAAAAGTTAATTTCATTTTCTTTATCATCGTAGAGAATTAATAATTTAGAATATTTTTGTTTTTATTTATGATTAATAAAGATTTAAATATCGGTTAATAAATGTTAATTTTGGGAACGGGATAATGTGAACTTAGAGGTAAGATATTAAACTATTTTTGAATCCACATATTATTTTCCATGACATGACACTACATTGTTTATACTAATCAAAATAGACTAATAAATGTAATGTGTGATAAAGAAATAAATGATTAACATTGTTGTGAAGTATATATTTTTATATTAATAAATATAACTTGACTGACAATCATTTTAACGAATGAAGGTGTTATATACAAATAATTGGATTATTATTTGTATTATCTAATTAGTGTAAATTAGCGTTAATATAATTGTCTAAATATTAGGATACTTATATTTTAAATAAATTGTAAAATCACGTAGTGTTATAGGTTTAGAAAATATATCTACCGTAAGCAAAGAGAATGTTTATATTTTTAATATAAGGAGGTAGATATATAAATATTTTTTTTATATATATTGTAAAATTTAAATTATTTAAGTGTTAAATAAATAATTATGTTTTTTATATTAAATGAAGTCTTCAATTTTGTTTTATTTGAATTAAAGAGTTAGTGAGATTCGTTGTTAATATTACTTTAAAATATTGATAGGAACCCCTGAAGAGAGTAAAGTGTTAAACTTCCCTGAGTTCGAAATCTGAGCATAACGGTAAAGTTAATTAAGGTGAAAATTGATTTGATGTGGTTGGATATAATAATTTTTTTTAAAATAATAAATTAGTTATTGGGAACAAATATAGTTTTATATCAAAATTAAATCACATCATTCGTGGCATCCTATATGAAGACCTTAAATCTGACTATAGTGAGATGCGACTCCTTAACTTATCTTGTTGAGAGGGGGCATACCGTTACATATGGCGTATCCAAGTGAGGCTCTGAATTATATATACCGTTACAATATATAATAATAAATTATACCGGATGTACTCAGTTATTTTATTTACATCTATAGCCTGTGAAAATCTTCATTTTAATATATATATATCGTCATAGCCTCATACCTAAATTAATTAATAGAATATAAGTAATTTATTAATAAAGAACATTCAATTAAATAGTAAAATATATATATATACTATCTTATTTAATATTGCCTTGCTTATAGATTGTTGATATTCTTTGTTTATTTACGCATGAAGGTTGTTATAATGTGATTTTCATATGATAATCAGAGAGCTTTTGGCACATATGGTATATAGCTATATGAAATTAATTACTGTGTGCATTCTAACTTAGTAGTAAAATTAATAGACTCAAGAATTAGATGTTCCTGATTGACCCGAAGTGAGATAAAAATAATCTCAGATTGATCCATTGGATAAAGCTATTTTGCTCTGTCTGACACATAGATTTTCAAGTAAGATATTATATAATTTATTTTTATGAACTTAACTAAAGAGTGAGGAGAAAATGGACTCTTGTCTAATAATAATAAATATATTTGAGTTATTTTTTTCTTTGTTTTATCAAAGTGTCATGAAATAAACGCAACTTGACTAATTGACTTAGTTGCGAAAAACAGACTAAAGGATAACTACAATTTGAGAATTTTTAATTATAAGTTCTAATTACTATTTAGCATTTTAACTGTAGTAAAGTAAACAGCATTCACGTGTAATTTCAATAGCTAATTTTGTTAAAACTGAAACATTTTAATAGGCAAACAAAAAATACAAAGGTCTTGATATAATTCCATTGTTTACAATTTTTTTGATGCAGTTTCTAAAGTATAATATTTATTCATCCTAAAAGAAACTTTTCGAATTACAAACCCAGGAAAACAGAAAGAATTGACACCCGATTCCTAACTTTTGATACATTTTATTAAATTCTTTTACTGTTTGAATTAAGTAAAATCATTACATAAATTTTTATATTATAAAACCAAGAAATGTTTCCTCTAAATGCCATTAAATAAAATATAACAATAAAAAAAATAGTGGGTTCAGTGCTCATAGGAATATGGCATCTCAATGACTAATAATAAAAACTGTGGTTTTTGACTTTGCCCAAGCATTAATCCAGATTAGGCAAATACTATTAATCAAACTCAACAAATCGGTTTTCTTAAAACAATAAACTTAATTAGCTTTTGGATTAAACTATGTATTATTTTGTATTACTTTCCAATGTTTAGATGAAGTAGTGTCCTCCATTGTCAAGGTTGAGTTTTCAAAGAGCAACCAGTAGATCTCAAGGAGTAATGAGATTGAGGATGCAGTAAAGAATGAGATTGAGCATAAAGTAATTGAGCATTCAGAATAGGTTGATAACTGAATGTTTACGTTCTTCAGCTTTGATTTCAAGTTAGAAGTTGGTCACAAATCTTATTTTGATAATGCTAAAATACTTGCTAATTTGAAAAAGTATGATTTGAGAACCATGAAGGAATTGATTGAAATATTAAAAAGACCAACTGCTTTAAATAAAACGTATTCCAGCTTTGTGGAAGCCACTTTATGTCTTCTAATATAACTTGAAATCAATTAATGATGAAACTAAAAAAAAATAAAGATTTTGTTAAGCCACATATTATGAATGCTTAATTACTTCATGCTCAATTTCATTCTTTATCTCACATCCCATTACACCTGTGAGTTTTTTTTTTAACGTAGTTGCAATGACAGATTTTATTTCATCAAAACATTGGGAAATAATACAAAATATTACAAGGTTTTACCCAAAAACTACTTTATTTATATCATAGAACTGTAAGAAAGTATATATAATCAAAATTACACTAAATCTACAACTCATCCAGACTAGCCAAAAAATAATTCTAAAGCACAACCAATGGTTTTACTGCTACAAGCAGACTTTCTCAAGTGTAAAGAACTATAAAATAACGTACTTAAACTAAACATTATCTATGATTAATAATCTTAAAATGGAAAGTAAGGTAAGAGGAATTGTGGGCAATGTTTAGTTTAAATGTGTTATTTTATAGCTATTTACACTTGAGAAGTCTGCTTGTAGTAGTGAAATCATTGGTTGTTCTTTAAAGCTTATTTTTTGGCTTGTCTGGTTGAGTTGTAGATTTGGGGTATTTTGATTAATTTATTGACTAGTTTAGCTTTATGCTTTTAACGTTTATATATTTATATAAAGTAAGATTAACAATGTTTAAACAAAACATGTTTGCCTAATTCAAATTTTATATGTTCATATCTATTCCTAACTCTTTCTGTATTGTCTTATGTTTCTTATTAAGATACTTATGTATTAGTCTGATAGTGATTAAAAAATGCCAGCACCAATGAATGTGTATATAAAGACTGAATTAAACACTTTTACAATTTTTAAAAAGGAAATGAATTAATTTTTTAAGAGAATATTAAAAAATATTTCAATCAAGAGAAAGTTGTTCTTCAAAATGTTGGTTTTGCTGCTAATTTACAATTTAAATTATGCTGTGATGTCATGAAAAAATGCCGAAATAATTAATTAATTATCTGACCAAAGTAAAGTGTATATGTGATTTACTGTCCAGTTTTAATTCCTGCTGAGTGAACTTTTTCAGTGACTTATCCAATGAAAATAATTAAATTTGAGAAATGCCCACTACTAAGGGCAATGCAGTCATTGACTACTTTCAAAACACAGTAATATAGTGGAATAACTATCTACAAGAAATTTGTTCACATGTTATCCTGAGAAAAATGCAAAATCCTACAAAAGTGACAACTTGTGGACCCAAATATGAGCATTTTTCATATAAATTCATAGCTATGCTTTTGTTTGCATTTTGCAGAACATGAAAACTTTAGTCCACCCCAGTGATTACGAAAAACAATCTTTTGACTTTTTTTTATTGGAAAAAAAATGTATATTGCTAAAAGTTTAGCTGTTGCAGCATCATTTCTTGGAAAAAAATGAAAATATATATTTCTTTGTTTTCATATAAATAAATAGGTTGTCATTTTCTTTGAAATAAGGTTAGTTTTCACATCATTTTTGCAAATAACTTGATTCGATTCAAAACGTGTATGTTTATTTTCGCAAAATAAAGTTGTAGGACGCCATTTTGTACTGAATAAACTCATTATTTATGAAAATTGATGGATTAAATTAGTTAAAGATCATATGCAGACATTATTTTCTGAAATTGCAACATTAGAAAGTTAACAATTGGATTAATACTTATGTGAAATCTCACAGCCGAACTAACACACAAGTACCCTTATTAAGCATGTATAAAGAAAAATTGTGTGAGCAGTAATTCTTTAATTAGATATTCATTTTTAGTTGCTTTTAATTAGATAGTGATGGTCATCCGTTAACTATTAACTTAAGTAACATTCTATAATAGATAACGATTTTCTAATATATACATATATTACCTTTCCCCCACTTCACAGAATTGAGAGACAGTAAATCATAAAAGGAAGGAGAAGAAAAATATTTTTTATTAGTTCTATTATAAAATAATAGTTTTTCAAATACTTAGTTCTTTTTCTCTTTGTAGTCTAGATGAATCTAAGTTTGCATCATTATCAGTTATGGTGTTAATGTGATCTTATCGGTCTGTATTATTATCAGTTTTATTGTCATCTGATAAGGGTCTATTAATTTTTCACATAATACAATTTCATTTTTAATGACTTATAGAAGCATTTTAATGATTATTATTATTGTTTCTGTTGGGGGTGTCCGAATTTATTATTATTAAAATTTTGTTGATGTGTACAGTTAATGTTTTTTTAAAAAAAACTACCCCTTCTGTGCTTTAATCATTATTATTCGGTTTGAAAATAAATCTATAATTTCTCCTATAGACCATTTTTTGGGCAATTTGATTTAATACAAATTTTGTCTCCAATTTTAATATTTTATGTTTTAGAGTGATATTTGTATAACTATTGTTTCAAAATAAAGGATTAATTCAATTCTTAATTTTTCTCATCAATAGTTCAGCAAATGACTTGCCATTTGTTGTTGTATGAAGAATAATAGAAGATATAATAGAAAGGTTTTTCTTTTTTTAAAGATTTTTTTAACTCATTAACAGCATTTTCAGCTAACCCATTAGATACATGATGATATGGATGAAAATATACTTGCTTAATACCTCAAGTTTACAAATTATCTTTTTTTTTTAGTAAAACCAGTACAATATTGGTTATTGGCATCTCTGGTTAGCCCATACTTATTAAAAATGTTTCACTATATTTATCCATACTTTCATCTCATCTGTACTGGTATTTTTAATGGTGTACTATTCTATCTAATAGAAATACATCATTGCAAACACTAGAAATGTATACCTTATAAAAAATCTGATATGGTCAAATCAACACATTGCCATGTTTTTATAACTCAGTGTCATGAAATAAATTTCTTTCTTAAATGATGGAGCATTAGCCTGACAGACTGGGCATTTTATTTTAAATTATTCAATATCATTATTAATTTCTGCCAACAAACCATAGCTTCTTCAAGTGCTTTTGCATGAATAACACTTGTTTGTTTATGGTGCAACAAGTTTAGAACCATGCTACAGCCTTAGAGAGGAATAATAACTCTGTATCCATTAAGAATATTTTCTTTGCATACAGTTAAATTTTCTTAGATATTTCAGAAGAATAGTGGCAAATTTTATAACTTTTTCACAGGCAAACTTTCATTGATCCAATTTTTCAGTAGTTGGTAGCCTTGCTGATTATTTGTTCAAGTTGATACAATCTCATTTCTTTGTGGAATTACATTATCAATATAATTTATATGACTACGTTTGTCATTAATTTTTATTTTTATCTCTTGACAATATATCTGCATGTAATGTTAATGTACCATTTTTGGTAAATAAGTTTGAAGTCATAAGCAGATAAAAGTGTAGACCAATGGAGTATTTATGGACTAAGATGATGTGGAACACATTTTGTGATTGACAAAATTTCTAACAAAGTCTTATGATCTGTGGTGCCAGTAAATTGACAACTGATTGGTGGAACTTACATATGCTTAAAATTATGTCAGTTTTCTTATTGACTTGGCTATAATTTCTTTGTGTTTGCTAATGTCTGTGACATATTAAACTTGCTCTGCTTACTGTAGGATGTGATAAGCAAAGCTCCAAGTCCAAAATAACATGCATCAATCATCCAAATTATCTCTAAACTTCTGCTAAAAAGCATTAAAAATGTATCCTTTGTCAAAAAGCCATAGATTTATTGAAAGCAGTTTCCTGAATAGTTGTCTATTTTCATTTCCAATTTTTCCAAAGTAGATTGTAAGGTGTATTTTACCTTTTACAAAATGTCCAAATAATTTATTAGTCATAAAAATACCTATAGTTCTTTCGTGATTTTGAGCCTGAGAGCATTTTTAACTGCTATAATCTTTCTGATATGTGAGCATTTCTTTTGTTGGAAAGAAATTTGACCTGTTGTATTTTTTTTACTATTCCAAATGCACTTATCCTTACTTAACATTATCCTTAAATTTATAAAGTCTTTTACAGACATGTGATTTCTGCATTTGACATAATTAATATATCATCAAAATAAAGAATTATGCCTTTAATGCCAGATAGTAGCATATCTATATTCACTTGCTAAGTATGATGTTAGTTCCAAATGATAGATAATTATAGTTAAATAATCCCATGTATGTTGCTATTGTTAATCTTTCAGCTATTTATTTGCTTGTGAGTATTTGGTGGAATACAGTATGGAGATCCATTTTATAAAAAATGTTGTCAATTAAAATGAAACTAGGATTGCCTAGAATTATGTATAGAATTAACATTTTTATGAAGAGTTCTTATTAACAGTTATATAACAATCACCACATCATCATATTTTGTCATTGGTCTTATTTACAACTACTACTTGCAAAGTCCATTATGATTTTTTTATATGGATAAAATACTTTTTTTTAATTAGTTCATTCAGTGTTTCTTCAACCTTTTCTTTTTTGTGAAAGTTATTCTTCATGCTTTACAAGTGATGGCATGACATTTTTTGAGCTCTATGAGGACAGGTATTTTAATTTCTGAAAGTTTTGATTTAAGTAGCTTTGGAAAAATACTGTGAATTTCCTTCTTAATGTTAATCTTAATAATGTGAATGTTTATTCCAAGATCTGATTTTATCCTACAGTCAGATTTATTTTCTTGAGAACTATGACATTAGGTAAATTATGAGCTTTGTTGTTTAGATTTATGTTTGCAAGACACTTAAATATTCAATATATTCTGACTTACATCTCTTTCTTTCCATGTAGTTTTATTTTTCATTATTAATAATGTGTTTCATTATTAATAATGTGCGAGAAAAATCATATAAAACAGTAATTTATTAATTAGATATTCATTTTAGTTATGTGTTAATTAGATAGTGATTGACATCTGATAATTACTAATTTATGTAGCATATCTACAATATATATATATATTGTAACAGAAACACGCCGATCGAAAGCTTAACTTCCCTTTTATTTATATATAACGGGGAATTCTTAAAATTCAAGATCGTCCACTTTCCGCTACCGCAAGCAGAGAGAACATACGGACATAAACAAGTCTATATCTGTACTTGACTGAACCTATAACTATACTGGTATAGCCCCAGGTTATCTTTCCCGGTCACTGTCTCCCGACTGCTGTAAGATTTAAAGAGTTACAGTGCTTGGATATTTATAAATTTTAATGGGATCAAAATACTGCACCACCAGCTACACATGTTAATTCAGTACTCAAAATGAGTAATAATTATTTCCCAACTCCTATGAATATATTACTGTTTGGAGTGGCAAAGAATGAGACGAATCAGATTTAAATCAATAAAAGATATTTAATACAATAAATTAAACAATAAAAAAACACTTTAAATCATTTACAAACAATAAACATTTATGCTATAATGCTACAATTAAAAGATATATATAAAAAAGATCCTATAAATGATTGTACATTTATAATCCTCACTCTGTGTATATGAAAAAAAAGTTAAAGAATGTCTGTATCATTCAAAGTAAGAATTTGGCCATTGTCTAAATTCAAGGTATGTGCACATGGAAATATAAAATGTAGTATACATATTTACCTAGGTTATTAAGTCTCTGAATTAACTTGAAGTCTTGCTGACCACCACATAGAATTTCTCCACTCCTTTAGCAGGGAATGGTCACTCTTGGGTTAGATTTTGGTTGTGGGAACTCCTCCACATTTAGGACATCAAGGACCAGGCAAAATGAACCCTTCGGCAGGCGCTACATCGGTAGTTGTTACATGTAGATGGGAACCTTTAGAGCATGGGAAGTTTGAATCGGCAAGCGATCACAATGGCCCTTAGCCAGCCATTCTTGATGAGTCACTCATGTTAGAAATCATATCTTGTTAATTATGGCTGCTTATTATCAGAGCAGTATTTCCACCAATGTCTCGACAAGAAGTCTCCAACTCTACTACTAATAATACTTTTTAATTAAAATTCCCCAGTTCTTTGTCCTTTCGATCCTTTGTTTTCGCTTTTGTTCACACCTTTCCTTTTCTGAATGTGCCTTCGGCCATTTATATAGATTTGCCTTTACATAATTTTGTAGCACTATGTACATTTATTTCTTTCTTTTTTTTCTTTTAATTACACAGATTTTTAATAAAATGTTTTTTTTATTTTTATTTTGACAAGCATTAATTTTTTCTGTCTTTATCACACTTCATATATACTCCATACACGCATTTTGTTTTATCGTCAAATGTGTACTTTTATAACCCAGATCCTTATCTTTTGGTCATGTTTTAAACTTTCTATTTTACTCTTATTTAAACTCTTCAAACTTTACTTTTCTTATACATCATATTTTAGTTTGTCTTTCATTTATATTTCTTTATCACTATTAATTTTCTAATGTACAATTTCAATATTTCTAACTTTACTTATTTTTCATTTCACAAAATCTTGACTTTGGAGGGTAAAAGACAAGAATCTTTTCGATTTTAATTCCCTCTCTTTTCTTAATTAAAACAGTTCTTTGTTTATAATTTTTTAAACTCACTTTTTAGTATTCCAAACACAATATTTAATATTCTTTAAATGCCAAATATTTATATGTGTGATCGCAGTATGTGTGATATTTCAAACACAATATTTAATATTCTTTAAATGTTAAATATCTATGTGTGATTGCAGTATGTGCGATCATCACTATATATATATTGTAACGGAATATAATATCCCGTCACATTATTTTAAAATTAAAATAAAAGATCATAAATAAAAATTGATTTATTAAAAAGAAAAAAAAACTTAATTTAAAATCTAAAAATAAATTTAATCTTCAATTTTAAATGTGCGTTAATAAAAATCTATTTGTGTGTTAATTACTGGCAGTGGCTTCTTTTATTTTATTGTTCCAAATATTTAATATATACTTTGAGAATAGAAGTCTATTGAAACTTATAAATATTATTTAATCTCTGCTATTTCACTGAGCTAGTGACATGGGCTAACGACCAGAATCAAAATTTAAAAAAAAAATTTTTTTTTTGACTTACGTATCTGCCTACTTTATAAATTTTTTTAGGTTCAAAGGCCTAGATGGCGCCCATAGTGCAGTTTACATAAGTCACCTATTCTCTGGATCATTACAACTGGCGCCCAACGTGGGGCCTGACGTTTAATAAACCATGAGTACCTTGAAAATTAAGCCAGTAATATTTTTTTCTGAAATCAGAATATATTTTTTGTATTATATAGTTATAAACTTGAATTTTGTGTAAAAAGTACTGCCAGTAAGAAAATTGCGCATATGTAGAAATAAATGCGAGGAATAAAACGTAATAATTTATAAATCATAATTTAATTTTTAAAAAAAAAAAAAGTCTAAAATCATGTAACATCTTTGACTTGCCTAAGTTAATAATGAAATGTAGGGAAAAGGGAACACTTGAGGGAGGAGGTGTAATCTCAGCTAGGGTGAAAAGGAAAGAATAGTCAGCATTTTTTTTTGTAATTACTAACAAAGTTATGTCTTTTCATTAATAACCAAAGTTCTGTCCTTTTAAAAAAAATTTAGTTAATCAATTTGTGTAACGTCATTACTAACACTAAGTAAATTCTTTTTTTTTTTTAATGTTTTTATTTTTTGATGAAGTTTACTGATATGTAACGGAATATAATATCCCGTCACATTATTTTAAAATTAAAATAAAAGATCATAAATAAAAATTGATTTATTAAAAGGAAAAAAAAAAAAAACTTAATTTAAAAACTGTTTAACATATATATAGATCGCATGATGGACAACTTAAAAAACTTTTAAAAAATAAAAATATTTGAAAGTAATTTTTTTTGTAAAAAAGTAAAGATATAAAGATTGATATTTTAAAAATAGAAATAATGTTGATTTCTATAGTCTTAGAAAATGGAAATGATTGTCTTATTAATTAAATGATTGTTCAAAAGCAAACTACCTCGTGAGGCATGTAAAATAAATTAAATGGTCAGATAAGAGAATACAAAGGAATTAAATGACCAATGCAAACACGAAAATGACAGCATGGACCATAACTGAAACACGAATGGATTAGTGACATCTTGCTCATTGAATCTCAAGATCTCATGATAAGAGACTAATAAAAATATAAAAGCCAAATTATTGTTATAATTGTTATCTTAGAGCTGACTACGAATAGATCGTTATAACTAGCTATATTGCAGATTTTCACGATGTGGAAGTCTGCAATAAATTTAATTTTCCGGACAACCAGCTGAGGCCTCTGGATGACAGTTCCTGACCAAATGCATGGCAAGTCACAGTTTTATTTCAAAGAAGGACAAAATCTACGAAAGTGATCACGAAGATGGACTTCTCAATCTATTAAATCCATAAAGTATGAACTGTTGTATCTATCTAATAACTTTCCTAAAATTGCAAGTAATTAATAACTGAAAATAAGAACTCTTATCTGACTTAAAGAATGCAAATTCAATTATTGATATTTTTTTATGTAGATGTTTAAGCAATCATTTCCAGTTCATTTTTTTTGTGTGTGTATTATGTTTTAACTAAAATGTATTAAATTTAAAGTTGGGTGTAGATAGCTGCATGGATAAAGATTAATAACTATGTTTAAATTCGTTTATGTTTAATTTAACAGATTTTAATTTCAGGCTATTTGTTTTGTGGTTGTGTCAGTGCTAGTGGAGAGATATATAGACGTTTATATTAATGTAATGTGAAGCGTGTTTAGCATGCAGGGCAACGTGCCCAACTGAATGCATGACCCCAAAGAGGCAGTCATATTGTTGAAAATGGTCGCAGATGTATTTCCTGCACCATTGACCCCTCCTAGCTCTATGGACAGGGATTTATAAGATGGCAGAAAGACCGCTTTCCCCCATACGTAGCACTCTTTAAAAAAAATTATATACATGATTCCTTAGTCAGACAGAGGCACTTTCCTGATCTAGACCTGGATCATTTCCTTCAAATAATATCATGCTGCCAGATGCACATTCCTGTGGCATGATTTTATGCTAGCATCTTCGTATTGCATTGATTGCTACTATATATCTGGAAGCAGGCATTGGGTTGACTACAAACTTTTAGTCTGAGATTGAATGAATGTTTTGATAAGTTTTTAAGTGGAAAAAAAACTATGTAGACTATCTATGCTCGACATGCTAAAGTAAAATATAATTTAAATATCCATCTGTGCGATCTATTTAAAATAGTAATTTAAATTTAAAAAAAAAATATTAATGTTAAAATCTAAAAATAAATTTAATCTTCAATTTTAAATGTGCGTTAATAAAAATCTATTTGTGTGTTAATTACTGGCAGTGGCTTCTTTTATTTTATTGTTCTAAATATTTAATATATACTTTGAGAATAGAAGTCTATTGAAACTTATAAATATTATTTAATCTCTGCTATTCCACTGAGCTAGTGACATGGGCTAACGACCGGAATCAAAATTTAAAAAAAAAAAATTATTTTTTTTTACTTACGTATCTGCCTACTTTATAAATTTTTCTAGGTTCAAAGGCCTAGATGGCGCCTGTAGTGCAGTTTACGTAAGTCACCTATTCTCCGGATCATTACAATATATATATATATTGTAACCAGTTGGCTTACATAGCATACACTAATATAGTGTGTGTGCATAAATATATATGTAAAATAAAGAAAAAGTAGAAATAAACACAGACATAAATTTTTGTAGATTTTTTTATATTTCCTAAAATAAAATGATAAGTAAAGGGTTAAAAAAATAACTCTGATTTAAAATAAAAATTGTTTTATAAATTAAACTTTTAAAAAAGGTCTGAATAAATATAAATATTGTATTATTATTATTATTATTATTCTGTTTGTGAAATGTAAAAACACAATATTGTTTTCAAAAAATTTTTAATTAATTAAAACACGTATATGTTTTCAAAGGAATTAGATAGCTAAAAATAAAAACTCTGTTTTCATCAAAGTGTTTTTATCACCTTAGATGTCTATAAAAGGGCTGATAACAAATTAGCTCCAGTCTGGAGAGTGATTTTGAAGAGAACAGTCTGGATAATGATTTTTGAAGAGAGCAGTCTGAATAGTAGTTTTTTGCAAGAGCTGAACAGAACAGTTTGGCTACTAAAATTTTTTGAGTAAATAGCAGTAATTAGCTGACTACAATGGATAGCTGCAGTTTGTTGTTGGCTGTAGCAGAGAGTTGGCAATCCAGTTACCATAGACTGATGTAGCTGAAGGCAAGATAGTAGACTGTTTTCCTTAGCAGGAGTTTAAATTCACATAGAGAAAATGACCCATTTTTTATGCTGAGATTCATAGCCTGAAATCTATCAAACCAAGAAAGCTGATTGCCTGGAATAGTTTTATACAGATGGGAGATCAACATTATACATGGATTGCATAAGTTTATCTGATGATGACAACAAACCAGGATTATATTTTTCTAATGTATCAAAAGAACCAGCTTGCTAAATGAATAATTATATATATGCTGATGTATCTAAAGGCAGAGAAGAACAGATAAAAATATATACAGCTGTGGTGAGTATAGTTATATATAATAATGAAATTTTAAATAATTTCTTTAGTAAAATTACATTTTGAAAGTGATGCATAAATTTGTACTTTTTATGTTTGTGGTGGGTGTATAGTTGAGCAGGGCTGTGTGGATGCAATGTGTTTATGGTGCTCTGAAGTATATGCTCAGCACTGTCTAGACCTAGATATTGAGCTACCAGGGTAATCCAGCAGTGTATATATAGGCCTCATGAATAGGCCTTGGTCTCATGAATTGACCTCTTCTAAAGCCCCTAAGAATCACAAGAGATGAGCAGGGCTGGCTCAGTGCCTAATTTTTTTTTGGATACTATTTCTTGTGGATGATCTGTCTAATTGCTTAGAAGGGGCTGTGCTTAGAAATGAGGTATTTTCTCACTGCGACATCATGGGGCATTATGTACTTAGTCCATGCTTGATTATCTACTTACCATGGCATGAAGAGCTGCACTTCAAGTATTCACTTTTCCTCTCTCACCTTGCCTACTTCATCAGCATTAACTAATCAAGCAGAAAGACATTTAGAAATTTATATTTTCTTAATTCTATAAAACGATTGTATATTTCGTTTATTAAAAAAAAAACATATTAAATCAATCAACAATCATCTGTCAAAAATTTAATCGGATTTATTTTAAGAAAAAAAAATGCTATATTCAACAAAAAGAATAATTGTGAAAATTTTTATCATTATAACAAATACACCTGGGTCTTGTTTTACGCGATAGATAGGTTCCTCAGAAAACACGCGCAAATGAAATCATGCAAAAATATATGTAACTTACCTTGAAAAAGGGGTGAACCAGACTATGATTTTTCAAAAATCGCATAAAAGCAAAGCACCAACGTAAAATTACTTTAAAATTTGCGCAAAAAAAAAATAGGAAAATAAAATATGACTAATAAAAAATTTCAAATTTGAAAAAAATTGATACAAGACAAACTTTTTTTAACTATAATATTTAATTTTATTCAAAACAATATATTTTTATGCATAATTTACAGTAATTTACATTTTTTTATACACGTTTTAATTATTATCGATTTGCCAATAAACAGGTTCGTTTGCAAACTGATAAAAAATCAGATTATTCGCAAGAGGAAATACAACTAGCACCAACGTCACCCTCATGTTGTGTTAATGTTTTTCTGGTGACAATGTAATTAGTAATTAATCTAACAACTAAAAATTAAATTCTTATTTTTGTCTTTAATTTTTTAATTTTTAATTTTAATTGTGCCCACTGCTATTACTCATCTTTTAAAAATAAACTTGCGGACACTAAATGATTAATAATTGATTACGTTCTTTTTTAAAAAGCAAAAACAGAATGTGATACAAAATGCAAAATTAACACGCACAATTTTTGAACAAATTTACCTTATAATCTTGTAAAATTTAGTGTGTGTATACATAAAATGTGGAAATCATGATTTTAATTTCATTATTGCATAAAATCTTACTATTATAAAGCACTGAAAATATTGAAATTACTAAGATGAAAGTCGAATTCCAATAATGTGCTATTATTTTCAATATGACATAAGTTCGTGAAATTTATTATTTAAAGTAATAGCGCATTATCGGAGTTCGACTTCCGGAGAAACGTGAATCGCGTAACTTCAAAATTGTGTTAAATAAATCCGCGTAAAAAGAGACCCAGGTGTATGTAAATTTTATGTATATTGCAAATGGAATTTGTAATTGTAGAAATTATTGTTATTTATTGTTTGACAAAATTAAATTTATAAATAATCTGTGCACACATATATGTCAATGCTTGTCAAATAGGACATATATGCAAATTTTAATAATTTATGTTATTGAATATTCATTATATATTACAAATCACGAGTCTGTGCGCATATATATGTAAACCATAGTAATAATTTGAATATATTGTATTATACTTTTTGTAAATTAATGTAACAATTTAAATTTTGAAAAGTAATTATGTAAATTACAAATGTAATAATTATTTTACGTTTAATTGAAGTGTTTTCATCATATGTTATAGAACACCCATCTATGTATGGATATATATATATGCGTTTATAGAATCTAATTGAGAAATATTGTAAAACAGTGTAATAACTTTAATTCTTTATATAATTTTGTATACTTTTCAAAATCAGAGCCTTATCCTATTTATGATCTTAAATATCATTCATTTTTTTGTTATTAATAAACTTGTATTTAATTGTTAAAATTGTTTCCACCGTCTCTTGTTCGCATACAGTAATAGAGCTTTATGTTCTCTGAGCTAGATTGGTGCATGGGATGAATATATGACTGGGAATGTGTATTTAGTGCTTTGGGGCATCCAGAGATGATCAATCATCATCCTGGTTGGTGCAAAAGAGAATACTCTTTAAAGCCCACGCACTATTATCTTTTATTTTAGTTTAGCCTTATTGGGAGTTAAGTTTATAATTGGCCAGTACAAATGCCCTGAGAATTGATGATGATCAGCATATTTTAAATGTCCCAGTATTATTGATTTGATTTCTGATTGTTGTGTATTTTAATGGATGGGAACTAAGCTGGTGCATCCAAGTTATGTTTAAATAATTGTCCAAGCTGGCAAAGGCTCAATAGTTAGCCTGGTCTAAAGAAGACCCATTTTCCGATCCATACACAAGGTTGACTGTTGATTTATATTGTTTATTGTTTAAATCCAGCCACAAGATGGTCTGTTGATTTTATTCTGATATATTGTACTGATTTGTTTATTCCCATCATTAATTATGATGATGGATGGTTATTTCTCTCCAGGATTTACTTGTATTTATTTTTAAAATTATAATGCTGGTAGATTTTTAGTAGCTTCTGATCTCTCAATGATCTCGGAGATTCTTTAATCTCAGCTATTTTTAAATATATCTTACTTATATACACTTTTGTAAACTATTGATTTTCCAACACCCCAGGTTCACATCAGATTTTTACCTCACCCAGTTTCATTTTCATTTACTTCCACATAATCACCCACCCCATCCTGTTACTATATATATATATTGTAACCTTCCGGGTTGGCACCAGAAAGAAATGTGGGAAGGTCACATTTGTGCTAACAATGGCTAAAGGTAATTAGTTGAGAAAAATGAATTGTGATATAATTTAATATTTAAAATTGAGTTTTTAGGAAAACTAAACTTAAATTGTGATGTAATTTGCTAGTTAAAATTAGGATTTTAACAAAATTAAAATTTTAAATGGGTATATTGATTGGTGGAGTTTTGGACTATATGTTTAGTGATAGATGTTTGTGTATAGTAGAGGATTTACATGTCATAATAGGCAGATGCATAAATATATTATTAATTAGAATTTTCTTTTTTATATTTTATTTATAAGTTACTGATTATATATTATTGTCTTAGAATCTTATGTTTTAAAAATGATAAAGATTATTTGTAATAGTAAATAACATTTCTAAAATTAATAATTAGTATTTAATTTTTTTTTATTACTATGTTTATTATATTCAAAATTGTCTTGTTAAAATTTTTATAAATAATATTTCTGGCAAGCTTCCAAAGTTGATTGTCATAGAAACACAGAGGGCATGAGTGAGGAGAGACAAAGATTTTCAAAACTTGAAGAAAGTAAAAATTCCGAAGGGAGAAAATAAAAATAAAAAAAACTTGAAAGAATCAAAAAACTCTCTAAAAGTATTACAACAAATATTAAAAAAAAACATCACAAGGATTCTAATGATATATTTATGGAAAATTTCTATTATACTACTGGAGTAAGAAAACCATGAAGAGATAGACCCAGAGGGAAATCAGCTCCAAACTTCTGTTAAACGATGGTTCAAATTCACTACCTTTAAAATACCTGGATGTCATATAAGATAAGTAATGATTATTTATTTTAAGATATTGCCAAAAGTAAATAATATTAAAATGACAAAATTATTTAAAGTAAAGATGGATATTTTTTTTTTGTTAAACACTAGAACCAAATGCTTAATATTCAATTCTAATCATTTTCTATCAATCTTCTGCAAATTAAAATTTAAAATGAAAAACTTTATCTACTTAATTTTATATCAAGAAGATAATTTTCTACTGTATAACTTTGCTATTTGTGTATCTATAGTGAAATAATTTCAATGCATGCAAATGTCACTTTTAACGCCTGTCACGGAATTCTAGGATAAAAAAAAAACTCTTATCATTCTTAACAAGTTATGCTTAACAATCAAATAGACTTTTTTTTTTATGTTGTAATTTACTATTATCTTTGAAATTAATATGTATATTTCTTTCAACTTTCAAAATTTTTAAAAAAAAAAACTTAACATGTAATAATGGGATAGTGACAAATATTTTTTTTTATTGATTATAATAGATATACAACCTTTTTTTTTTTTTTTGTTTTTGCTTTTAAAAGAACAAAACAATGTAACTTCTTATATATTATAATATGATAATATATTTTGTATGATCTAAAAATTATACTATAGGTGATTATATATATTCGAGTGTGTGCGTGATGCTATAAATTATTATTATTATTTTTTTTTAATTGTATTTATTATGCTTAATTTCGCTAATGAACTTTATTTAAAAAAAATAAAGAATTAAAACCGTGTCTGTTATAAATTGAAGGTAGAAATGGTCAGAGACGAGTAGATTATTTAGATTGGATTTGGAGATATTAATTAACCCTTACATATATAAGTATAAGGATAAATGTTTGGTTAGTGTTTTTCCATGCTTGTCTTTAGTTTAGTATAGTTAGTGTTAGATTGTATACATTGATTATAACAGATATGTGTTGTATAAAATTTTTATTATATGCATAAAAGAAGATTGATTTGTGGCATCATCCAAGTTCTATAAATAATCTAATAAAATATATTTCAGAAATACATTATATTTACAATATAATCAAATGCACATATTTAAAAATATATGATTAACATATTAAATAGTAGTCAATTTTGATTTTACCATAGAAGAGATGTAATTGGTTATCAAGATGTATAAATAATATTTTTTTTAGTTATTGTTTATTTTTGATTTTATTTTAATAAATGTTATATTGAATAAATAGCCCATATGAATTGCTTGATTAAATATATGTTCGATTCTCCATTTCCACACACACACACATCTAGTTAACATAACATAGTTATAGAAGATATGTTTGTCAATATAAGTCAAATTTTATTTAATTTGTCTGGTGGTAATAAATCTTAGTATTACAATGCTAATAATATATTTTACTTTGCTTAGAATAGGTGGTGATTTTGATAAAAAAATACCCAATCCTCATCATTGTCTATACTGTAATAAATGTAATAATTGTCAATTTTGCAACAGTTTTAGTATTGAATAGATGCTCTGAACATATTTAAATTAACCTTATAGTATTATTGTTTATAGACATTTTTATCATCCTTGTTGGCCTCATATATAAAGACCATATCCTATAATCTCAACTGAGCTAGGCCATGGAATGGTTGCAATTTAAAACCTTTTAAATAAGTTTAAATATAATTTATAATTATAAATTTTATACTATTTTGCATAGAATTGGCACCTGGGCAATTATAAATATAATAAAGTAAATAAGTGAAGAAGATGGAGGTTATAGGGAGGGTTAATATATATATATATATATTGTGCCAAGGCCAAATTGGCACATGTATCTAAAATAATTTTGTCGTAAAAAAATTATTAAAACAAAAAAATCTTTCGCAAAAGAGTTTGAAATAAAAGTTGAAAAATCATTGATTTAAAGTGGGAAGGGGGTTTTCTTAAAGTTAAACTGAAGGTTTTATAAAAAAAGGAAGTAAAGAGTTTATTATTATTAGTGAAATACAATTTAAAAGCTTTAAAAATATATATAAATCTCTTCATTTAAATTAAAGAAGAAAAATAATCTTAAAACTAGTTTTGATGTGTAGAGTAAAATTATATATGTGCGTGCGAATGTAAAAAAAAAATGTATCAGTATTAAATATTATAAATAAATGAAAAATGTATTTAAAAAAAAAAAACACAGCGGTGCGCTACTAATTAAAGATATGAAAACAACACGTTTTGAAATAGCTACTACTAATTAAACAATCAATCAAAAAACACATTGTCAAAGGATTAATTGCTAAAGAATTTCGACAACAGATATTTGCCGGAGGATATCGAAAAGAAAACACTTCGTTGGTATAAATACTGAATATTTTATCGGACAATCAGTTGAGACAGTTCAGTTGAGTTCACAAATCAATTGAGTCAGTTAATTTGAATCAGTTAAGTTAATGGTATTCAGAAACAAGATGCAGTGCTGAGAAGATTTTGGGAACGCACATTTTTCTCCACACCCTGATGTCCAATGAAAACAGCAAGATCTACCCATGAAATAATGTCAGCATAACATCTTAGAAAATATCCGTCAGTATCTAATTGTCTATGATAATAATAATCATGAAGAATAATGAAACTCATCAAGGAAATGTCCCAGCCGGCTGGAAGTATTTGTAATGGAAATATCCTTACCGAAAGCAGCAACCAAAGAGAACAAAATTCTATGTCTACATTCAAAATCCTAGGTAAACATTTATTTATTATCATTTATACGTAGTAGCCACTGCTGTAAGTCGTAAATATTCAAGATTCAAATTATATGAATTCTATCATACATAAAATGAACTATTGATATGTGTGTATTATATTTAAATTTATAGAATGTTTAAAATTATTTAATGTTAGTTAATAAATTGTCTTTAAAATTAAACTCTATTTGTCGGTCAATTCTTTTTATCAATCTTTTCTTACCAATATTTTATTATTGATTAAAATTAGACTGAGCTAGTTAAGGGAATTGTTTCGAGCACTGGATTATGAGCCTACTGCCCGAATACGTTAGTCCTCAGACTAGCTGGTGCCCCAGGGTTTACCCCGAAACAAATAAAGTATTTGGATAGTAGGGGTTTGAATCTAGCAGCCGAGATGGGCCATTGTTGATAGTTAAAGCTATCAATAAGATCTCCCATTTTGCTCGAACGTGCCGGTTCGTTCACGTAACCTTTATAAGATTATAAATGTATTATGAAGGAGTTTGAAACCGGCCAAAACTTATATATACATGTAAGTAAGTGGTTTCAGCGGTTCGACCCGGTACATAAATGGCTTTACCCAACTTGGGGCTGGACCTAAGAAACAATAGTAAATAAATGCTTTGTTTCTTGTTTAAAAAAAGTTTTTCTATACAAAAGCTAAATTACGTATGTTAAAGCGTTTTAATTTTAAAAAAAAAAAAAGAATTGACCGAAAACTTTGTTTTCTTTAAATGAAGAGAGATTTATGCTATTTACATTGGTTAAAATAAATCATTATGTTAAATCAGAGACAGTTGGGTGTTTGGAAGAGAGTATTATTTACATTGGTAAAATAAATCATTATGTTAAATCAGAGACAGGTGGATGTTTGGGCGGAGTTAAAGCATTAAGATCGGGTAGAGAAAAATGGACAAAGGAGGGGTGGAGTCAGCGTGTATTTCCAGTTTAGAAAGAAATAAATAAAATAGAAATTAGTAAACTTATTAAAGTGAATAAAATACGGTATTAAAAATAATGATAAAAAGTGTTTAAAATTATAAATTATAAAATAAAATAAAGCCAAAATGGAGGCTCAAGGTAAAAATATAGAAAATATTCCCGACAAGGAAAAAAGGAAAATCATAGCTTTACTAACCAGCATGTTTGAAAAACAAAAAGAAACAGCAGAAGAATATAAAAAAATAGCCGAAGAGCTTAAAAACCAAAATAATGAAATGAAGAGTAAATTGGAAGGGCAAGCTGAAATGCTTGAAAAGTTAAAGGATCAGATCAAAATGGGCCAAAATAAAATAAAAAAAGAAATTAGAGGAAAGGTAGAGAAAAATCAAGAGATCGTAGAAGTAGATTTTGTCAAAGAAAATGAGGAAGTTGAGGTCATGAAAGATATAGTAGAGTCAGATAATTGTAAATATAGTAGTTTGGAAATAGAAATTAAATTAGAATCAGATAGCATTGCTACAGAGAAAGTAGAAACCTATGTAGATCAAAAACCAGAAGATAGCATTAAGCATAGTAGTTTGGAAATAAAATTAATCAACATAGAAAATAAAAATAAAAAGGTAAAAGTAAACATTTGTATTTGTTTTAGACAGAGATTTAAAATGAAGAAAAAGAATAGAAAAAAATATTCATGGTTAGGAAAAATATGGAGGTCTGTGAAGCTTAAAGGTTTTCTAATTTACAAGGCAGAAAATAAAATGGAAAGAGAAAGAGATAAAATAAATTTTAATCGAAAGAGAGATGTGAGAATATGGAGTATAATTTATATTAGTGAGTTAGTAGAAAGAAAGAAAGAACTGCCAGACAAAAATTAAAAATATATAATCTGACGGATTCGCTGGTTTGACCTAGTTATTAACGACCATGGACTTGGAATAACGGAAAATGTTTAAGAAAGTTTAATGAAACAAAAATAACCTATAGTTTTTCTTTTTAAACAAAATGTAAAAATGAGTATCAAAGTTAGCTTGAATAATGAAAAATAATTAAAGTTAGTCTTAGAAAAATAAAATAACAATCTTAGTGTTTTTAAAATGTCAAAGCATCTATAAAACAATTTATGTCAAAACCCTCGATTATGTCTTATCGATAATATAGATATCCCAGCTCATAAGTCTAGAACATAGCGGAGCATGATGCAAACAAAATAAATGTGTAAAATCAAAATAGACAAGCAAAATGATTATGTCAAAAACCCTCGATTATGTCTTATTGATTATATTGATATTCCAGCTCATAAGTCTAGAACATAGTGGAGCATGACGCAAACAAAACAAATGTGTAAAATCAAAATAGACAAGCAAAATGAAAATGTTTTTTTTTTTAAAAAAAAAAAAGAGTAAAAATAACGCTTTAAAAATAAAAATGAAATAAATAAGTGTATAATGAACGTATTAATGGAAATAAAACATTATCAAATAAAGTTTTAAAAAAAAAGTGTATTAAATTAGGATTGAGGTGTGTGCGAGTATTTGGGCAAGGAGATAAATTCCAGGCCTGACTTTTGTTGGATTAAGCCTCTTCTTGTGGTGACTTTGTTCTATAGATGGGTAGTGTGAAAAATAAATAATACTGATGATGATGCGCCAGTAGAAAAGTCCTGGCATATAAAAGTTAATAAATCTGGAGGAAAAATTCCCAGTAACCAAATAAATATTTTAGTAAGTCGAATGTGCAGTAGAGATAGTCCTACCATTCGCAATCTTAAAAGTCCCTGTTCATGATCCGTTGTGCACAAAAATGCCCATGCTGAAGTCACGACTTCCGCAAGAAATTAAAAGTTGGTTTAAATCAGCACAAAATCTATCTGGGTGTTTGAATTGCCTTATACTTTGCTGCCTACTTCTCTTAACATTACATTTATTACCTAATGATGAAAATAAAAATAAAAATGCACTCGAGAAAAACAGTTTTTTTCTTTTTCTGAGTACATGCACGTTAAAATAAAATAGTTTTGAATATACGTAAGTTAATAAAAAGAAATAAATAAATGGTTTAAAGTAATTAAGTCAAATCAAATGTCTGTATAATAATGAAAGCAATAAAATAAAATAGTTTTCTGAATGCATGCACATTAATAAAGAAGTTAAGTAAATGATTTAAAATATGATTCCGTAATATAAATAAATATGTAAACTGATGTCCGTGATGGTTTAAAAATAGTATCGTAAAACTAATATTTAAAATGTTCATACGAATTTAAAAATAATGTTGGAAGATTAGTAATAAAAACATAAAATCAATCTAAGATGTATTAAGAGTGTGTAAGTATACATGTGTATATACGCGCACATACACTGGTAATATTCGGTAAATACGATACCTTATGATGAGTATCTTAAATGTATTTATCCAGATATCCTTTTAGGTTATTTTCTTAGTACTGCTGCACCTTATGATGAGTGCAAAAAGGGATTTATTTATTATAGATTCCCTGTAAACAAGTCCAGTAATAACTCGATATCTAGAATATTAGTAGGTGTAGAATTATGCTGCACGTATACACATGTGTAGGAATTATCTAAAATAAAAATTAATAAATCTTTAGAGTCAAGAATTAAAATTGCAAGAGATAAAATGGTCAAAAATGATGCATTTTACACTAAAATGGAGGGGGGTGTAATGTGCCAAGGCCAAATTGGCACATGTATCTAAAATAATTTTGTCGTAAAAAAATTATTAAAACAAAAAAATCTTTCGCAAAAGAGTTTGAAATAAAAGTTGGAAAAATCATTGATTTAAAGTGGGAAGGGGGTTTTCTTAAAGTTAAACTGAAGGTTTTATAAAAAGGAAGTAAAGAGTTTATTATTATTAGTGAAATACAATTTAAAAGCTTTAAAAAAATATATAAATCTCTTCATTTAAATTAAAGAAGAAAAATAATCTTAAAACTAGTTTTGATGTGTAGAGTAAAATTATATATGTGCGTGCGAATGTAAAAAAAAATGTATCAGTATTAAATATTATAAATAAATGAAAAATGTATTTAAAAAAAAAAAAACACAGCGGTGCGCTACTAATTAAAGATATGAAAACAACACGTTTTGAAATAGCTACTACTAATTAAACAATCAATCAAAAAACACGTTGTCAAAGGATTAATTGCTAAAGAATTTCGACAACAGATATTTGCTGGAGGATATCGAAAAGAAAACACTTTGTTGGTATAAATACTGAATATTTTATCGGACAATAAGTTGAGACAGTTCAGTTGAGTTCACAAATCAATTGAGTCAGTTAATTTCAATCAGTTAAGTTAATGGTATTCAGAAACAAGATGCAGTGCTGAGAAGATTTTGGGAACACACGTTTTTCTCCACACCCTGATGTCCGATGAAAACAGCAAGATCTACCTGTGAAATAATGTCAGCATAACATCTTAGAAAATCTCCGTCAGTATCTAATTGTCTCCAATAATAATAATCATGAAGAATAATGAAACTCATCAAGGAAATGTCCCAGCCAGCTGGAAGTATTTGTAATGGAAATATCTTCACCAAAAGCAGCAACCAAAGAGAACAAAATTCTACGTCTACATTCAAAATCCTAGGTAAACATTTATTTATTATCATTTATACATAGTAGCCACCGCTGTAAGCCGTAAATATTCAAGATTCAAATTATATGAACTCTATCATACATAAAATGAACTATTGATATGTGTGTATTATATTTAAATTTATAGAATGTTCTATCATACATAAAATGAACTATTGATATGTGTGTATTATATTTAAATTTATAGAATGTTTAAAATTATTTAATGTTAGTTAATAAATTGTCTTTAAAATTAAACTCTATTTGTCGGTCAATTCTTTTTATCAATCTTTTCTTACCAATATTTTATTATTGATTAAAATTAGACTGAGCTAGTTAAGGGAATTGTTTTGAGCGCTGGATTATGAGCCTACTGCCCGAATACGTTAGTCCTCAGACTAGCTGGCGCCCCAGGGTTTACCCCAAAACAAATAAAGTATTTGGATAGTAGGGGTTTGAATCTAGCAGCCGAGATGGGCCATTGTTGATAGTTAAAGTTATCAATAAGATCTCCCATTTTGCTCAAATGTGCCGATTCGTTCACATAACCTTTATAAGATTATAAATGTATCATGAAGGAGTTTGAAACCAGCCAAAACTTATATATACGTGTAAGTGGGTGGTTTCAGCGGTTCAACCCAGTACAATATATTTGAAATTCCATGTGAAGTTTGTTTACATTCATACATTGAATGAACCAATCATAGAATAAACATAAGAAAGGAAAAACACATTTGGGCATTTAAAAAAAATCTAATTCATCAGCCATTTATTCACACATTAAATTATCTAAGCATGGCATCAATTTTAATAATACAAATATTCTGACAAAAATTGAACAATATGACCAGAGACTTCTAGGGCCAGAGACTTCTAAGGGGAGCTATAGAGATTTTTAAAAGGCCTAAGAGCATAATTATAAATGAGAATTAAAGAAAATTAATAATATTTGGAAAAAAGTTATTGGAGAATAAAAAAAATTTAAAACTTCTCAATCAATAGAATTTGAGAATGAGGAGACAATAATTAAAAGAAAAAAATAATGATTTTAAATCTCACCCCATCCATTTTTATGATTTGAAAAAGAAGCAGCTCTGAGAAAAGTACTTGTTATTGTACTGAAACAACAGCTATTTAGCCATTATATTTTTATTACATGGAAGCTCCTGGAAATAATACCATGAATTCATCATTTATGGAAGAATATTAGAATTAATATGTATATACAACATTACCTCTAATGTAGGCATATATACATACTTGTAATTAAAAAATCAGCAATGGTATATATATATGATATATATTGCAGAGACTTATATATATATATATATATATATATATATTACAGGCTGTATCACATTGCATTGACAATCATATGATCAGCCCATATTAACTTGAATCACCTAACTCATTATAGTTTGACATCCATTTATAGCTTATCTATCTGAAAAAAATCTAAATGTGTTTGCAAATTTAAGTTTTTTAAAAAAATTCAACAAATTCAGGCTTGAATTCTAGTTTTGTGATATGATAAATGAATGTAATCTTGCACCAATAAAGTTAAAACTATATATATATATATATATATATATATATATATATATATATATAAACTATATATATATATATAGAGAGAGAGAGAGATCTAAAAGTAATATTTTACTTACACATTAAGACGAATTTAAACCTAAAAAAACTGTCTCCTTGTTTAGATTCATCTATATTTTTGGTAACTAGATAGTAAGACATTTCTTTATTTAATAAAAAGGGTTTTAAACTTCCACATAAACGATTAAGTCCTATAAAAGATTGCCGGTATATATGACGTTCCCACTGTGGTATTATTATACAAACTTCAGGAGATGAGTTTGACGCTTTAGACATATTTACTACTATTTCTCCAGAATAATCAACACCCAGATAAAGACCACTTATATAATGATTGTCTTGCAGGTTAATACGAACATCTATGCAAAAAGACTCACCTAATGTAAGTGGTTTTGTTATGCTAAGACTTGAAATGGTTGAGGTCCTGAAACAACTTTTAATATATATATATACACACAAATTAGTTTCTTTAAAAATATACATATCGATCATCCATGCCCAGAAAATTTAGATCATATATGCCCAATATATATGCATGATACGTCATTTTAACAAATGTAGTAGACATTTTATAATATGTAGTTATATGTTAGAGTCTTTCCATCGTCTAACTGCTTTATCAAATGAGGTTTGAAACTAACCTGCATTGTTTTACTAACAGTTGAATATATGATATTTAACTGTTTTTAAAAAACATTTAATTATAATTCAGTTAGATAATGGAAATAGCTTAATTATATAAGTGAAATATCATCGTTTCAAATCTCCAGATAATCATTTCATAAGATAATTTAAATTGTTTGACATAATAATAAAATGAGCAATTATACTGTCAAGGAATTTATTGCTAAAAAGTTGATTGGATATAAAATTAATTCAAATTAGAAAAAAATTGAAACGCTTTTTTCTTTTTAATTTCTGTGTCAAAATAATTACATGCCAACGAATATCATAATTTCTAATCAAAATATGAATAATTAATGCAGGAATATGTTTTGTATTAAACAAGAGATTATTGCTCGGAAATTCATAAAAAGTTTGAGCTGCGCTGTAATCTGTGGACCTTAAGATCCAGTTTGCTGCTCTATGACTGCAGCAAACTAAGCTAGGTATACTAATTTTAATTCAAATATGTCATGTAATAATAATGTATGACAAGCATGCAATATAGTCGAAAGTCAGATGATAAGTATTTATTTTAAGAGTTGGAATTAATTAAAATAATCACATGATATAATTTATAATTTAAAATGCTCTGATTTTTTAATACATTGAATACTGAAATCAACCTAATTCTTATCTACGTATATGGAATAGTTTTTTGCCTTTATCCAGATAGGGAATAATATGAACTAATGAAACACATCATCATCATTGTTGATGAAAGTTTCACAATGTTCACTATTTTTAATGCACTTCATTGTAGTATAATTTTTCAATTTTAGAGCTACATCACAAATTTAATATGCTACTATATAATTAGAAACATATTAAGAGATAAACATGGTATATCTTTACAGTCATTCTATTTGTAAATACTCCTCAATCCTGGAAAAAAATATTTATTAGCAGCATCAAACAATCTTTTTGTTGTTATTATTTTTTAACTTGTTAGTCTTCATCCTGCTCCCTTTTGAGACTTACTGGCTTTTTTAAGCTTTAAACAAAATATTGGAGCATCCATCATTCAGTATGGATCAACTCCTGTGTCTCAGTTAGTTCTGAAGTATCCCAGTAATTGCTTTTGAGTGCTTACCTAGGTATACTCTCATCACAAATTAATAATCCTATTCACTTTTTTGATGTTATCTCACTTTTCTTTTTTGTTTCAACTAAAACTGCTGTCTATTTATCAACTTGCATATAAGCAAAATATGTTAATTATATGGTCACTCAGATTGATCAAAATATGGCTTTAAAGTGCAAGTGTTAAATGTACTCCTAATCTCTTCTTCTACATCTATCCAAAATATATTTGGACCTGATTGTTTCACAATAATGAACAGTTCTAAATATGGGTAATAAAATCTTTGATATTTATGTTCCTGCTACTTACTAAGATGGGATGGTTTTATAAAAACCTTATCTTCTATTTTAAAATTATGTGGGTTTTTCTTTCTTGCTATTATTTCTTTGCTCAGCCTTATTCACTATCTGTTTATACATTCTTTGTATATTCTTTTCCATGTTGCTTTGAGTATGTTTAATTGTGGGTTGATATTTCATTGCTTTCATGGCATTCTTGGATTGCTTGGTTGGTCTATACCCTATGTTTGGTTAAATGGTCATAAACTCTGGTTTTAAGACACATGTAAGTGTATCTATCCATGCCATATTTGCCTTTGAACATCTTTTCCCTGTGTTTGTGTCATCATCAGTTGTATTTTTTAAAGATTATATTGGGATTTGTTTTTGGGTGCCTCAGGCCACAATCCTTGAGGTCTATTCTTAACATTTGCTTCTTAAGCATCAGTATTCATGTGCTTATTAAATGCAGAGGGGCTTTCATAGGTATTGCATAACTTGCAGAATTGCAGACCTTCCTGTTTAGTGGTTTTTGATGTGATATTCACTAGCATGATCCATTAGCTTTCCCTATTCATATCATCTTGTACATGGTAGAGGTATTTTAGGTGTCATATCAGACATCTAAGATGATCAGATATATTGGCTTCATATGACCTTCCCAAACTAATGTTTAGGTCATGAATTTTCTTTTGTGGCAATCCTTTGAGCTGATATTGATCTGCTCTGAAGGCTGTCACTGTATTTGCAAAGCTTGTGCTTGGATTATGTTATGGGTTCCTGACACTGGTTACTCCTTCTTTCGAGTCTTTGGTGGCAATCTCTGGGTTGTTCACTGTGTTATTCCATCTCTTTTTATTATTCCATGTTCTTTGGTCCATCTCTGTCTTCTGCATCCATCAATGGCTGATGTCTTTTGGCATAGCTAGGATTCAATCATTATAAATCTCTGGTTGATGTCTTCATTTATCTGGCTGATCTTATTGCATGTCTTATTCACATTTTCCACCAGTTTCTCCAGAGTTGCCTTATCCAAGATCATTTTGGTTTTCTGAGACCACCTTGTCCTCAAGACATTTGATATTATGGTCCAGGTCTCCAATGTCTTGTCACACATCTCTGTCTTGATGTTTTGTCAAACATAGTTGATCCATCTTCGAGTGGATGTCCTGGAACTCCCTCTGGTTCTTGACTTGGAGCTTTTCCTGGTCTACATGTATGTTGCCCCTAAAAGTCTCCTGGATTTTGTACACTTCATTGCACTACAATGCTCCACTTGAACTCCTCAAATCACCATTGCCATTGCACATCCTTCTCATCTATTTCCTTTCTCATTTCACCTAGTGCTTGTTTCATTTCAGTGTTGTCTCTTTGGACACTGCTTAGATTTATTGACAACTATTCCATGTCATTGGACAGCCTTGCTTCTATATCCATTATTTCTATTTTTAAATCTGCCCTAACATTATTCATATTTGCCTTCATATTCTCCTCCACGCTGCTCATGTTTTGGTTCATCTTTCCCTTCATACTCCTCATTTCTACTTTCATACTGTTCATCTCATATCTTAGGCTACTTATGTTAATGTTTATTATGATTCATTACTTTTTCATATTGCTTATGTTACTGTTCAATCTTGCTTCCATGCTGCTCATTTCTTCTTTCATGCTGCTCATGATCATTTGGAGCATTTTTTCTAGGGTCATCTTATTTCTTGAAGCCTGTGCGACTTTCATTTTAGATACTTGAGCCACCTCATAGTCAGTTGAGTGCTCTTTAATTTTGGGGTATTGCTTGATCTGTGACATGTGCCTGTGGAGAGTCATTAATCTTGATCAAAGACCCCCCCAAGTATTAAAATCCATGAAGATCCTTTCCCACTGTTAATAGTAGCATCTTTCATCTCACTATCACTACTACTTTGCATTCCTTCCTTCAGAACATTTCATATCTATGCTTGATAAATGTTTTCCACTTCTGGTTGTCACCAAACTTCCTTTCAATAGCTGAGTGTAAAGTTATTTCTTTTTTAGAGATATAAATAAATATATGCCACAGGGCTTTCTGCTATTCCTCACCATTAAAACAGTATCATTTAGTCATCATCCCATTTCACCTACTACATTACATAGTAATATCTTTTCCCCCAGTTTAAACCAATTTCATTCCATGTATATAGGCTCCTAATAATTTATTTAATTGCAATAGTGTATATTTATATGCATGTATTTGTATAGGTGTGCACATGCACCAGCCATATTTGTATTTGTATGCATATTATGCATACGCATTTATTAATTTAAAATTTAATAAAATTATCTAATTTTAAATTGCATAGTTACCTATATATATATGTGTGTGTGTGAAGGAAGCTGTAATGCAATAGATTTAAAAGCATTACAACTTTTAAATTAATAAATTTAAATTATTATTGTTAGTTTAAAAACTCTTTATTTAAAGGCTTTTATATATAAATTTCTATTCCAGGGTAGTCACTCACACATATATATTAAAATGCTTACGAACTTAAATTTCTTTTAAAAAAAGTTATCTGTTGTTATAAAAATTTGTAATTCTTAGAAAACCATCTGCAAGTAATTAATCAACTTGTAGTCACAATTTTAATGTCATTTGAAAATAAAAACTAAGAACTAGGAGTGATCTGTTTGTCCATTATTGTTTTCACCAAGAAATGGTCAAAGTTTTCATTTTATGCATTTTTAATTACTAAGAAAACTTTGTAAAAAGTTATAAACAGGTTGCTTAAATTACCAGTTGTTCTAGTATAAATAACTACAGGTTTGGTTAAGGGGGGGTTCACTTGTTAACTTTTTACAATGATAATTTTGGAATAATAGCCACCATTGCAACTCCCTTTTCAGGAGATGGATCAATGCTCAAGCCAAAGTTCAAGACCCATAGCCTGACCAGCAGAAAGCATCAGAAGACATCAACCCAGCTGAGAACAATGGTGATCAACTACAGAAGCCTCAACAAAGAAGATGCGGTAACAATTTTCCAGAGCTCTTTAAAAATAACTATAAATTTATAAATGAATCTCTAAAACTTAAGCTAGCTAAAAATAATCATGCTTAAACTTTTAAATGGTAATACTGTTTAATAAAATAAAAGCTAAATTTCCATCTGTAAAATATTATTTAACTTCTAAAATGCTACCTGTAAACATGCCTATATATTAATTTAGAATATAAACTCTAAATGCTTGTTAATAATAACTTACTCGGTTATTATTCTATCTTTCTAATCTGTGGTCATGCTTCCTTATTTGTTTTATATTTATTTAATTTATAATTTATGCTATGCCCAGTTCAGAATCGAGATTGATTTTATGAATAAAGTTTGAGGGGAAGAGACCATTAGATGCTCTTTCCAAATTAAGTAATATTGCTCTTTAGCACATGCACTCAAATCTCTGCTCTCAAAACCTAAATATTTTCATTAAACTATTATATTTAGCTTACTATTATTATTGTATTATCACTGGGTTTGCAAGTTAATAAAATAATTGGTTAATAAATGCAAAAATGAGTTATAACGCATATTATAAGTATTGCTTAAATCCCAGATATGTTTTGACCTCTTTTTTAGTTATATCATAAACTATGCAGATTGGCTAATAAAATTAAATTACTTTTAAATATTCCTTTTTAGCATGTTTTAAAAATGTTAATTAATGAACTGGCATATGGTAGTTTTACAGAATGAAACTACAGAATTTTGCTTACTTTTAGTTATTATGTTTAATGTGGCAAATGTGTCTTTAGGAAGTGCTTACATGCATATATGCCTTGCTGTATGTTTTTATATAATGGGCTTCTGGTTTTAATGGCCACCCCATTTTCTTAGTTCAGACAGTTCTTTTTTAGAACTGGAGCATGAGGGTCCAGATTGTTTTTATAAGCTGCTCTGATCCCTGAACTAAATGTTCACTTTATTCATAGTGAGTTGTACGGTACATGGGAACCAAGTACATGGTACTGAATCCCTTGATTAACTGCACATTTGAGATGCACACCTATCTAGTAATATATATATATTTGAGATGCACACCTATCTAGTAATATATATATATCATAGTAATATATATACATCATAGTATCTGAAGTAATACTACAAAGTTCCAGTTCATCCCTCCATAATGTAATATTTCAGCTTTGATCTGAGAGCTTATTGCAACTTGTTAAATATTAATAAATGACTTTTATTAAATGTTATGATGGTAAATCATCATTATTGCACTGACTTAATCATTGCAAGCCTAATAGATACAACATAGTAATATTAATGCATGATTAGAAACCGTAGATTATTAAAATTGTAACAAAATCTTAAATTATAGTGCAATAGATGAAATTCTGTTATTTGCTCATCATTTTTTATACCTGTGTTTGTGTCTATTAATGCACACCTGTTTATTTCATTTATATTTATTCATTAAAATATATCAAATTATCATAACTGTGTTGCATTAGTGCAATAGATGAAATTCTGTTATTTGCTCATCATTGTTTACACCTGCGTTTGTGTCCATTAAAGCACTCCTGTTTATTTCATTTATATTTATTCATTAAAATATACCAAATTATCATAACTGTGTTGTGTATCCTTCATAATCCATCCCAAATCTTAGTTAAACTTATTCATCCCAAATCTTGGTTAAATCTCTTATTGCTACAAATAGTTAAGTTTTTTAAAATTAGTTTTATTTATTAATATATGCATTATCTAGCCAGCCATAGGTGTGTGTTTTTAAAGCATTAGTAATTTAGTTAATCTTCCCTGAGTCTCTTACTCCACCCTTTGCTACTGCTGGCATGAGTACTAAGAAGTTCCGAGTGTAGCCTCATATATGTCATTCATAGGATAGTAAGTCATGGAGTATTGGTGGAGGAGCCAAAATGCAATCAGATTCAAGGTCTCAACCCCTTATCTAGATCAGCCTTGGTATAATTTGCCAAGACTCTGGATTTTGTTGCATGAATTTACAAATATGACCATTACACCATTTAGTGCTTATGTTTAACTTCTCTCTTTTTTTGTATATAACTTTTTAGCCTGTCCTTTTATGTTCCTAACTCATCTACTTTAATATAGTTTATTAATTAATTAATTAATGATTGGTCTCAATTTATCATTTCATTTTTATCAAGAAACTTGTATTCAATGTTTCACATGAGGTTTTCCTTTTTTTGATGGGATTGCTTAGAAATTGTTTAAGTTCAGAAGTCTCACATTTTATGGTTGAGTGTACCAATTGATTGCTATTTGGGTAAAATTATAAGGATTGTATACTGTGAAAAATTTGGTAAAAAAATAAATTCAAAGAAAAATAATTTTTTTCATTTACCAGTCCAATGACTGGACTTCCTAGAAACTTACAATTTTGTGCCTCTAAAATTTGGATGTCAAATGTAACTGGCTGGGGTTTTTACCACAAGAGAGGGGAAACACATTTTACTACAGTCAGACCTAGGGTCTTCTGGTAGGATGCTGTGAATGATATGATGAAGTACATAACCTATGATAATATCTACCTCCAATGGGCTAGCTCTGTGTTTACACATTAAATTTAGATACAATTTGAGATAGTTCATCTGTACCTCAACTCTTCTTTGGTTTCTGTTATGCCTCAGTATTTGAACTCAAGAGAAATCTACCTTTGGCTCTCTTCAGGAGTAAACTTACCCTAGACAGCAACTTCAGACCTCTGTATAGGTTCCAATTTATTTAAAGATCCATCCAAGCAATTTTATCATGTTATTATATAAGCATGAGGTGTGTGTATATGTATATACTCAGCTATCAGTAGATGAATGAATGCATAAATGATTTATAAACTAGAGACCAGTTTAATGAAAATCAAGTTAACAATGTTTATTAAATAACAAAATAAAAAGAATTCAAAAATGTTTAACATGATAAAATAGTATTATTGTGTGTGTCAAGGATGTATTTCTACCATATCATCAATTAAATATGTTCATTATTTTAAACCCTTACCCATTAATTATTTACAAAGCAAATAAAAATAAAAATAAAAATTTTATTATTAAATCAACTGTGAAGCTAACTAGCTAATTTACAATATTGTACAGGTATATCTGTAGTAGTCTCATTGTCTAATTCAAATTAGTAATATTCCATCTTCTTTGGGGACCACCCTATCTATGTATGGTTTTCTACAGTTGATAGACATAGTCATTTATATTAAAAAATAAACAAACAATTATTATTTAATAACAAACAAGTAACATAAACTCTGTCTTGTAATAAGTATGTACTTAATATGGAATAATGTTAAAGATCTTACCTTATTCTGTTTTATGGTGATGATCAATGTTAAGTCACTATGGAGGTAAAGCTGATCTAAACCTTATTTAACATAAAAAAAATTGATCTAGCTTAACGATTCGCCCTCCTTTATTTTGATGCTTTCTCTTATAATGAACTTTTCCAAATTATAGACACTTATGCTTCCAAGTGTGGGAATAAAATTTAAAAAAAAGAATTTTACAAATACATATATAACATGAATATATAACAAAATCAAAGCTTTCATTAAATTATTTGGTTAATGTTCATGAGTTTGGCAGCAATGTCCTTCATGGATAAAGTCTACCACTTTTTTGAATCATTCTCCTTGGTTCATATCTGTTACTCACTGGAATTTCTATGCAACACACTTGAATTAATCTTACATCCATTATCTGCAGTTGATGTTCCTCTTAATCCACATAGACATTTAGTGTATGACAATTGGAACTTCATTAAGCATTACAATAGCAGACTTAATTTTTCTTTATTTGCAACCTTAATTTGGCATTTAATGGTTTACAAAAAAAATTACTTCATATTCTTTAAGTGCTGGTGATTTTCTATTCCTTCTTTGTTTGTGTTTGAATAATAGAGCAGTTTCTCCAATAACAACTTAAAAATAGTTAATTTATTTTTATTAAACTGCATGAACTTATTAAACTTCCTTTACTTCAAATGTCAGTTTCAATTTCTTATGATTTTGCATTAAGAAACTTATATGGATAATTCAGGATATTTGAACAAGTCATCCATTTTTCTTTGCATTTGAATTTTTGGTCTTAGGATGTTGGCTTTATAAAGATAATGCATTCTTTGAAAAATAATAAAAGTCAATAGAAATGAACTGGGTTTGCTTTTATACCATATTTAATTTCCAGTGTTTAATGATAGCTTTTCCATTTTCTCTGACATTGCCATGGCTGACTATTGTTGGTGCAAATTATATTGGTTGTAGTTAAAAAAATAAATTTATGTAAGAGAATTCTAATTTTATTTTTCACACTTGGTTGCCTAATGATTAGCTTGACATTTAGTCATCACTATGTTTCCTCAGTCCATGTCTCAATTCATGATGTCCCACACATTGATAATTAATTTATTGTTGATATATATATATATATGATTTCTTTTACTGGGTTTTTAATTTTTTAGTAAATAAGAGAAATTAGTTCATTATTTATTGTACATTTGTTTAGTTTAATATTTAACAAAGCAAACATTCATCACACACACACACACACACACACACACATATATATATATATTCTAACCTTGTCCTCATGCATCTTCACTTCCAGATAATATATGGTATAAAATAATACGGGTTCTATCTCAGTTAATAATTAATAACTAAAATATTCAGCATTAAAATTAAAATATTTCACTAGCTCAAATTTAAAATACGAATAAGGTTCAGTTTATAAAAATAAATTAAATAAATATTTAATATTTTCATGAGACTTGAAGTGAAAATACAGGTGACAAGATAGATTACATTGAGCCAATATCCCACAGGATACTACCTCAATGGCATAAGAACACTATCCCCCCTTTATTACTATTTCAAATAACAAACTCATAGTATTCTTACGACTTTAATAACTTCTACTCACTAAGATTAAACTAATAATTAAATCTTAATCTTCTATTTAATAATAATCTAGCTCAAATAAAATAATCTCAGGTTCATAAAGTTTATTCTAAGTTAATTTAAAAATACGGTAGTAAAATATGAGAAGGGATTTTATGTCATAATCTACTACACTGAAACTAATAATAATAAATAACAGTAATAATATTCTTCATTGTTTAACTAATTCTGTATATCTTTTCTTTTTACTATAATTTTATTACCATAATAAAATAATGAAATAATATAATATGATCTTATATCTTCATGTAATGATATAATAAATACGTGGTAGCATTTTAATAATCTGACAAACAAAATATGTGTGGCAACTGATAGCATATAATTTAATATAATATTGTGATAACTGATTTATGACCAATAAAATAATGTAAGATTATGATTATTTAATTATAATGAATACCAATAAAATATTTAAAATTCTTAAAATAATTCTCTATTTATCTTTTGTGCAAAATTATATATTTGTTTCAATTATTATGCATATATCGTGATTTCATGCAGCGATGTGGAGAAATAAATAACTCGGACACAAAATTTTTGAAATAACAAAATTTAACAAAGTTTATTACTAACAACAAATAAATAAACAATTTATTTACACTATTTACAGTGGATATCCTTAACTTTTTTACTTTACAGTTTGATCTACCGGGTTATAAAAAAAATAATTTATATTTCAATTATATCTTTATTTAGATTTAGGACAAAATTTAAAAAAAATGTTACTATTTGGTTTCTCATTATGGTTAACTTATTACAAATATATTTATCTACTTTATTAGCAACAGCATTTTATCCTTAATATTATTAAACTATCTTATTTTAAAAATTCATACTTAGAAAACATTCTATAGAAAACAAAATTTTATAATGAGTATGGATTTCTCAAAATATTAAAAAAAATTTCATCTTGCAAAGTCAAAGATGTTACACAAAATATTATCCAAAATTCAGTACTAGATTTTAGTATTTATCACACAATGTTTACTAATCATAATATATTCTTCTTTAAGCCTTACTTTAGTATGATATAAGTGTAATCATCAATATATTTCTGTTAATCAATAAACAAAAAATATACTATGCATATTGTTTACATAATTTACTTTGTACTATTGTATTTTAAAAATATGCAATACTTATTTTTCTCTTAAAAAAAATAATACTAAAGCATTTAAAATTATTATCACTTTAAAGAAAATATCTTTGTTTAGATACTTTATTTTAAAAAAGTTTATATTTCATTTCCGAAATAAAATTCAAAATATATTCTATGATTCTTTTCTTTCCTTAGGATACTTTGGATCTTCAATTTTAAGTTATAATATTCTGCTCCTTATAAGCAAATAAACTAATCTTATACAAAAACGATAGCATAACCTAAGTTCTAAATTATTTATCATTTCTCTTAAACATATCTTACTAAACGATGCAGTTACATGAAATAAAGATAGCGAAAACAGATGCATAGGATTAAGGAAGAAAGCTAGAGTATTACTCTTAACATATCTCAAAATCATGGCACAGTGCGAAGAGGTATGGCATTTACCTGCCTAATATCCTCTAGTACAGGGACGATGTTAAAGCTATTTCTTCAGCTTTATTAGAACATCAAATATTTAAAGAAATATAAACACTGTCCAAATAAAATGTGTATCAGTCATAGGGCTTTGTTAACTATGCTGATATTCACATAAAGACTAAATATTATTTCCATTCCTTATAACATCCTATTTCTTAAAAACATCATCTTGGTTTCCTGTTCACTAAGTACTTCCAAGCCACTATCTCAACATTATTTCTCAAGATTTTTCTACATCTTACATCGATAAATAACTATCTGCATTTACAAAACAATAAATAAAATTCATTAATAGTTAAACAATCTAGCTGTTCCACAAGAAAAGTCTGCTTACTTCATTATTCTATATGTCTAATCATATACAATCTACTTAGACAATATTTGAATATCCAATAACATGAAAATTTTAAAAGAATCACATAATTATTTGTTATGTTGGATTATATCACTAATAAAAAAAAATTGTCGTATGCATATTTTCAAATCAATCCTATCTCATAATGTTTTTTAAAATGTTGTATGAAATGCGGTACATATAAGTAAAAAAAACTTTTACACTTCATTCTTCCAATTTATGGATGATCTAAAGAAAACAAAAAAAATATACATTATAAATTATCAATAGTTATTATTATTACCAATAACCTTTATCTAGTCATCGTGTTCAGTAGGCTTTTCTTTATCCACTTGAGCATTGCAGATATAAAAAAAATTCACACCCATACACTTTATATTAAAATATTTTTAGCTAAATTATTAGATTGTTATATTATAAAATTTTAATATTAATAAATTAATGTTTTTATGTTTTTCCTAATCTTATATAAAAATTTAGATTTAAACTAGGTTAACAAAATAAAAGGAATCAAAACTATAGTTACATATTTTCTTGACGATAGTTCCTGATAAGTCCAAAATGCTTATTATTTTCTCTAGAGTTTTTAAAAATGTTCTCCTCCAAGCGCGTTAAAGTTTAAAATAAAAATAATTATTAATCCATTTAGTAAAATTTATAGAAAATAATCCTTGGTTTTAGTATTTAGGACGATAATTATTAAATCATAATATTAATTAATCCCATGAAGCTTCTTAATCTTCTCTACCAATATTCTCTGCATATCCGATGCATCAATCCATCTAATTTAACTTTAAAAATATTCGATAAACTTTTAAGTACTATTTGTATTTCCATGGATCCATTTTTTTTTTATTCATCTATGTGTTCACTTTTTATCTATGTTTCCTTCTTGATACATTTAAACTTTCGTTTGGTATTTTTTATAAATCTCTTTTAAAATAAAAACTTCAAGTACTTTTGAACAAATCTTTTCCAAATACATTTTAAATAATTCTAAGAACGGATATTTTAATATCAAAAACGCTTCTATAACATAATCTCCTGGGTTCTTTCTTAAATTTTGCACTCGAAAATATTTTTTTAAAAAATGTTACCTTTAGAAAGGATATAACATTTTACTCCTTTGAATATCATATTATATAAAATAATTCATGCAATATATAATTATCTTATTACCATTTAAAAATAAATCTTGAATAAGCTTATACATAATACGTTTCAATACATTTTTTAGACTCCGTATAATGTCCGAGCTGTGGTTTTTTTATGTACCAGAACAGTTCTTCGGTGAAATATTAATAAAGCTGTATCAATAAATATTTCAAATATTTTTACAGTATTACAATTTATATCCATTTTATTTCATAGTATATCCATTTTTTATTGCGAAGTTTAGGTTAAACTTTTAGATAAAATACGACTGATAAAGGAACTTTAAAAAATTTAACAAAGCATGTTAAACGAAATTATTAAAATATTTTTTAGTTTACACTCTCTTTTTTGCAAGTTACTTTTAAAATATTAATTAGTTTTTTTCAAATAAATTATGAGAAAGTACTAAAAAAATTGACTAAAATAAAAATTTTAAAAATACTATCTTTTTGATAGTTATAATTTACCTTTCTCTGGTTTCAATACATTATTAATCTCCCCTGATAACTTAGTTACGATGATATTTATAGTCTGTAAGAATACCTATTCCTATTGGTTAATTCTTACTTTAGCTTGAGAACAAATTTACATATTTTTAGTTTATAGTAGAATTAAATTTCAAAATTAGAAATTATGACGTAATGAACTTAAAATATTATTTAAAATATTACTTTTAAATAAATTATTATTTTATTAAAACTATTTAAACATTTAAAATAACTTTTAAAATAACTTTTAATAACTTATTCCATTTCTTAATATTCAATTTATCTATTTTTATTTAAATAAAATATTTAATTTTTATATTATAACTGTATTCGTCTTTATGATACTATTTAAAACATTACATCATTTAAATATGCAATAACGACAGTTAACTTAATGTTTAATACTATTTACTTTTATGATAGGCAATAATTCTATCCAATTCTATAATATAACTTTTAAAATATTTTAAACTTTGTTATTATTTCAAACAAGCGTGTGTGTGAGAGTATACATTAAAAGTCACATGATTAATAACTTTGACAGACGATTTTCAATCTATTTCTCTGCCTAGATTTATAAAATTGATACACTTATTATATTATATAAAATAATTATAAAAAATTTGGAAGAACAATTTAGAAAATATAGAATTAAATACAATTCTCACCATCATAAAGTTTATTTTTAAAATATACTATATTAATTTTTGTTTATTAAATATGATTATAAATTTAAACACTGTATTTATTAACTTATCAGTTTTAAACTATTAAAATCGAATTTATTAAATATACTTTTAATTATTTACAGCTGTGTTATTTAATATGGCCAGCTTTTACAACCATATGAAACAATATTTAAAGCTTTACATAACTACTTTTTAAATAATTCGCTATAATTTTATATACTACATATTTTCTTTAGCTTCAAATTGTACTTTACAGATATAATTGACTTACTATAATTAATGTATTAAAAGAACATATTCTAAAATTTAAAATTTTTAGTAATTGACTGTTATAAACTATTACTAACCTATAGAAAAGGGCACAATATATATATATATATGCTTAAAAGAATAGATAGTGCATATTCAACCACCTATTAATTGAGCTTATGTTTTGAATAGGTTCAGTTTGGTGGTGTGGATAAATAAAGGCTGGTTTTGATAGGATAAAGAGAAAATTACTTAAATAAATTATGGGTTGTAAAAATAAAAATTGGTTACATAGGATCATAAACATGAATATATTTATAGATATTACATATTAATTAAAAAAACAACTTAGCATAATATTTACATATAAAACAGTATAATATAAATTTATACAAGAGAGATATATAATAATTATAATAAAAGTTAAAGGGTATAAATATATATATGAATAAAGTGTTGTAGTGATTATAGATATAGTTAGTTTAGTATATAATAGAGGGAACTATTATAAGGTAAGGATCGTAGAAGGTTAAGTAATTATAGACTATAGTTTTCACCTAGGTCGCAAAATGGATGGAAGAAAAAAATATAGTAGAGAAATACAAGGAGGTTTTTGAGCAGATAGGCATATAGGAGATAGTTTATTTGTAGTAACTCAACTTATAGGTCTGAATAGAAATACAGGTAGACAGTTATATATGGTTTTTAATGATATAGAAAAGGCATATGAAAGTTTAGAAAATTTGGAGATGGATGAAGCTTTAGTGGATTTTATTAAGAGATTGTATGAAAGTAATTACTATACATATCAGTTAGGGAGTATAGAATCAGTTAAAGCTAAAAATAGAATGGAACTAAGATAAGGATGCTCTATGCCACTTATTTAGTTTTTGTTATGTTTGAGAGAAATGGAGAGGGAAATAGAGACTCTGAAGAGGAGCAGAGATACCCTTAATAGGTGGTAAAATAGTATATTGTACCGGTAAAAATCACCATGCTTAATCACACACAGTAATCCGAATTCAAACCCAGTCCATGTCTAGGAATAAATTCCAAAATGCAAACTAAATTCAAACCCAAAACCCTGGCATGACCCACCGATAACAATATTACAACGGTACGGGGTTTTCCCTTTACTAGCTCATCGAAAAAACACAGACTAAATTACCTACAATCAGCTATTTCATAGATACCTTATAGTTGGGATATTGGTACGGCTAATAATTTAATGTATATATTTAAGTTGTCGATATAGACAGCAGGTGATTGACTAGATGTCGAGAGTAATAAGGCAAGAGAGACAAAATTAGGTTAGATAAATTTTTAATAAATTACTGAAAGCATTGAATAATATTATTTACAGGTACGGTAAAACTCTCATATGTATTTTATAATAAATTGCTGCTAGTCATCAATAATCGGTTTGTACTGATTAACAAACTCATGCCAATATTTAGGTGTTTAAATGGTTGTACAGGTTGATATGAGAATCAGAGTAATTGGAGCACTTACAATATTTAACTACTAGTTTATATTAAGTTGTTTTATTTAATAGATTCAAACCATTGCGTATACGGATAAATGGGAGGCGGTTTTATATAAAAATATAATATATAATACTGATGTACTGATGGTTGCAAGGATTAAGGTATACTACAATAATCACTTGCGGTGCATTGACGGAATACCGGGCGGCTTGTACTTTGACAAGTCTTAATGCCCCCAAGTAGATCCGAGACACTACAACCAGCCGGGATCATTTTCGAACCCGGTGATCCAAGAGATTACCTGGAGAAGAATTTCTTTCTCTCCATATGGTAGTAAAACGAGACGCCAACTTAGGCGAAGGTAAAGGCATTGCCACCGTAACATCGAGGAAGAGTGATCGGAAGTGGATTTTAAAATGAAATTATATAAACCCTTTTATCTATCCGTAACATGTTCTACGCAACAGCCTGATATAACTATTCAATAATAACATGGCGAAATCAAACGATCGCAAAAGTAACAATTAATTAATTTCACTCTGAAACCCATAACTCCCCAGATTGTTCGGAAGGTAATGATAGCAATAAAATATTCACTTATTATTATTACTCCGTAATAATATATAAAAAAATATAATAAAATTTTAGACTATTTTAAGTATTGATATTTGGAGTATAGATTAAAATATCATGACAAAGTAAAAGAAACAATAAAAATACTTGAATATTTCTCAACTCAACATAAATGAAACAATTTTTAGTTCGATAAAAGAAAATTACTTTTAAAATGAATATAATAAATATTATGAGATAAACTTTACTGACTTTAATTAGAGTTGAGAAATATTATTATTGGCATCGTTTTGTTTGTAAAATAAGTAATAGTAAAAATATAAATGTATTCACAAATGGATTATTAGTAGGCACAAATATTAATAATTATCATCTAAAGACTAGAGCACAGAAATATTAGAGAAGAAATTTACTGACAGGTTTTTGTGTAACATTTTCAAATGGAAAACAAGAAATTTACATGCAATTAATTAGGTTAACAGATTAAATTTAAAATTATTACTGAGAGGAAAGTTAAAAAGTTCATGTAACAAAAGTTACCATTCTTTCTTCGTCCGGCTTTTCTTCTTGCGGTGATATGTATGAAGAACGTAGGCGCGCATTTTGAATTTCTTAGAACGGCATGGTTAATTTAAATGTTGGAATTTGGAAGACTGGAAGCACGGAAAACATTACAGATCAGCGGTACGAAAGATTTAAATTGGCAGAACAGGAATCAGCTTCTTGGACTTAGCCCATCATTATTGCAGTTTACCGGGCAACTTCTTAATAACGGTTGAAGTGATTTCTCTGGAACAACTACTTTGCTGTAGCTTGAGACGATCTAAGCACAGCCAAGTCAAAAGTTAGAGTCCCTTATTATATCTAAGATGGCTACGGTTGACCTTTCTGCCTAGTTTTTGTTCATGACTCCGCCTCCTTTGATTTTCCGGCCTCCAGCAATATCTAATTTTTTTGACTATACAATAGCCTTTGCCTTTCTTGATAAGAGTTCTACGTTTCTCATTTCCATTGTTCGGTTTTCATTTATTTTTAAATTTAATACATGATTCTAAATTGACAAAACAATTACATCGAATTCGTGAATACAAAAATATAAATTCATTATCTTAATTCAGCAAAGTACAAACTAATTATTCTATACATTTTGTACAAGTAAGATTTTGATTAAAAATACTGATCAAAGGAATGTGACTTTTGATCAGCATTTTTAAATGACTTTGTATAATTTGCAAAATTAAAATTTAAAGAAAATATACACGCAATTGAAACTTTTAAATTGAGCTAATATAAATCCACAAACCACACACACACGAATATTATTCATCATGATTTGTGACATTTATACTCATACTCTTTACATTAAATTCTTTTTAAACAAACATAAAATAAATAACTTAAAATTTATGTGGCTTGGAATAGAAAAAGTCTCATTGCGGGTAAATAGTGGTTTAGAATTACCGTTCTTAAATGACAACCATGAAACTAAGATCGATTCTTCGATCTGTCTGTTTCAATATACATTATCAGGTCTTTTATTTGTGGATGATGTCTTCTTGTATACAGAAAGAAGGGAAGTTGGGCTGAGGAAATGCACAAAGGTGGATAAAAAGATGAGGATTAAATTTAGTAAAAAAAAATCAAAAGTAATGATGATTAAGAGAAGACCATGAATATTTATTGGGGGATATAAAGTTAAATGTGGTAAATAGGTATAACTATTTGGGAATCATTTTATGTCATCAGAAAAATTGCTTGAATGAATGAAAGAAAAAATTGATAAATGAGGCAAAGAAAAGACAGGAACTGATAAATAAATTAACAGTGTTTTCATATAATAAATATGATGTAGCTAGATATGTATGGGAGTAGCAATAGCTTAGTTAACATATGGTAATAATGCAGTATGTCAAGTAAAGGGATGTTAGATTACTTAGAAAAAGTACAAGGAGAAGTAGGAAGACATGCATTAGATGCAGATGTGTGATGTCAAAAGAGGCATTTCAAGGAGAAATGGGATGATCAAGTTTTTATATGAGAGATGCAAAAAGCAAAATGAAAATGTTGAGTAAATTGTAATTTATGGATAATAAGAGAATAGCCAAAATAGTATTTAATTGGGTTATGAGTAAAGGGCAGGCAACAAGATGGATGAGAAAGATAGTATACAGATCATTTGAATAAAGAATTTATGTCAGTATACTTATACAAAAAGTGGGAAGATTGTGTTAGAATTGTTGAGTGTAATAGTTTCAGGAAATGGAATAGAAAAATACATGCATTAATAAAGAATAGGCAGTTGGAGAGATGAAAAACTAGTATGAAGTAAAAAAAAAAATAGTTTTAAATAAATATAGAAGTAAACAGAATATTGGGTGTGAGTTAATTTATGATAATAGCAACAAAATTAGTTTACTATTTAAGCTTTTGAACAGGATCTGTAACAACAAGGAAATATACACATAAATGGAAAATTTTGGGTGATTGAGTCTGCATATTGTGTAAGAAAGGCATAGAAAATATTATTCATCTGTTAATTGAAAGTAAATGCTTGCAAGTAGAAACAATACAAATAATAAAATTGTGGGAGAATAAACAATGTGATTATGCAGAAGGTGGGTTCTTGTTTTTTGTGCTGGGTTTGGAAGAGGATAAGTGGGATTTAAATATAAAGGCTATGGAGTTTGCAAAGATTATGTCATGGAAATGGGATGGAACAGGATAGAGAATAATATAAGAAAAACTTAGTATGAGAAATGGAAAGGGAACATTAAGTAGCTAACATGTTTCTCTGAGCATGGTAGCTGAGAGATTCCTGCTCTAAAAGGGAGAAGTCACAGTGCATCTCATCTCATGATAAAAAAAAATGTTTTTTTTATTTTTAAAAAATTAAAGTAAACTTGGGTAAGTTAAAAGATTACAATATTTATAGTTTTTAGATATTTAAAAAAAGATAAAATATTATTAGTAACAGAAAAATTAAAAAGAATATTAATAAATGAATTAAGTTTGAACTGAGAATTATATGGAAATGATATTATTAATTATTTTATTAAGTTAGAGCTAATAAAACTAAAGTTTAAATTTATAAGGAATAGAAGTAATTAGGAGATAATAATGAATTATAGATTTATGTTTTACGCTTTACGCTTGTCAATTATAATAATAATAAAGTTGTGCTAACACACATGTAATGTAAAGCTGTATAAATTGACAAACTGTAGTCAATAAATTAAAATGGCTGAGCGCTTTCGAGAAAGTGTATTTCTCATAATCATAGCCAGTTATATCTCTCTCATTGGAATCATTATATATGTATAATATGCAAACTTTATGCAAATGAGTCAATTACTCCATCTTTTGGATATAGAAAAACATGATTCTTTACAATTAATGGTGAAGGAGTCTTCCACTATGAGGTACGCTTCCTTTACTTTACGTTTAACATCATACCTCTAGTACAAACCAATTTGCAGAGGTGGGTTCAAACTCAGGTCTGGCTACTTTTTGATATTGTGCAAAAACTGAAGTTCATTCTGGGTTAGTATGCAACTTATACCTATATTTATGCTGCATCAACCTAGTAGCTATGGAGCCTCTGGTCTCACTGTACTATGAGGTTTTGCATCCATTGTGAGGGCATGCATGTTATACATGGCCTGTGGGGTCTGATAAGGAGCTACAGTGTCTTTAGTATTGTTAATAAGCCTATTAGTTGAGAGTGGTGTGTGAAAGCTCAAATGAAACTGTATAGAGAAAGTCCTTTAAATTGTCCTATGCAAATCAAAGCTCAGATATAAGTGGACACAACCTTGGAGTTTAACATTACATGGGAAGATATAAAGCAAGAAGTAAAATACTTATACATCAACATATATAGAGAAGGATGTACACTTAACTATACAATGGTCATGATGCCATTACAAGTTTGTGGGACAGATTCACTTTGATTCATATACACATAAAATGCACAAGTTTACTGGGTTGAAATTGTTTTTTTTTTTTAGAAATTACCATTTGTCAAATTCGAGGTGGATAGAAGGTCTAACATGATTAATTATACTAACAATTTAATCAAATCAGAATTCAAGTGCAGTATAGTTTATAGTAAGATTGAACATTTTATTAATAATATAAGAATACACAAAGTTAGCGATAAAAAGCCTTGACTGTTGTTGCCTTATGTGCCCTCTTTGCATAGGACATTTTATAGGACTTTTTCTACAGAGTTTCATTTGAGCTTTCACACATCTCTCTCAACTAATAGGCTTATTAACAATATTAAAGACCCAATAGCTCCTGATAAGACCCCACGTGCCATGTATAACTTTGCATACCTTCACAATGGATGCAAAGCCTCATACTACAGTGAGACCAAAGCCTCCATAGCTACTAGATTGTTGCAACATAAGTATAGGTATAATAAGTTGCATACTAACCCAAAAGGGACCAGTTTTTGCACATCAAAAAGTATCTGGATGAGTTCGAACCCACCTCTGCAAAATTGGTTTGTACTATGAGGCACGATGTTAAACATAAGGTAAAGGAAGCTTACCTCATAGTGGATGACTCCTTCTCCATTAATTGCTAAGAATCATGTTTTGCTATAACCAAAAGATGGGCTAATTGACTCATTTGCATAAAGTTTGCATATTTTATATATAATGATTCCAATGAGAGAATCATAACAGGCTATGATTATGAGAAATACCATTTTTTGAAATCACTTAGCCATTTTAATTTGTTGACTACAATTAATTTGTTAAATTTATACAGCTTTATGTTATATGTGTGTTAGCACAACTTTATTATTATTAAAAATGAATAATATATTAAAATTAATAGTTGTTCATGAATATATGTGTCTGCAGTCAGGAGTACACATGTATAGTTTATATTTATATTGTATATTTTATTTTATATTAACTGGATTATTTTGAGTTTGAATATATTTATTTCAGTTTTATTATATATTTTGTTTTTTTATTATCTTATTAATTTTATTGTTTACATTTTTATGGTGTTATTTGTATAATTGTGTTATTTTATTTTATGTTGTTCATTATATCATAGCTCTGGAGAAGACTGCAGGACAGTCAAAATGTAAGATTGTATATGTATGTATGTGCAATAAAAGATTTTTGCTAAAAGAGGTTCAAAGTAGTGACTAAATTGCATTTTTATAAAAGTTCATTTTTTAATATCTCTTTCAGCATCATGACTAGCATTCTCCATTGCAGTTTTAATTCTTTCAATTCTATCCATATTTCACAGTGTAATCTGAAAGATATATTGGCTTTTATTATAAATTATTTTGCCAAAATATTACATTTAACTTTAATTCTATTATTAATTTCATCCACTATGTTTTTTTTTATATTAACAATCGGACTAAGGTATTTGAGGTTGCTGAGTTTTTATTTATTGCTATTAATCTTTTTTTGAAAAAAAAATATCCATTGAACAGAATGTTAATGTTTAACTTTAGTTTTTGTTTATGTTTTTATCTGATAGCATTTCTTAAAACTCTGAAGCATTGTTTGTAAAAGCTGCCATATTGTAAAATCTAAATTATTTAAGAAATATCCTTTTATTTGTATTCTTTTGGTCTCTGATTTCAATTCACAAAATATTTCCATAAAACTGCTGTATTTGTAAATAGAACATACTAATTGTGTATGATTAGCAATGCTAATTTACTTAACGACACCATGTAGATAAGAATTACTGCTATATTTTGATAAATGTTCTTCAAAATTTGATAAAATCATGAATTTGTATCTTATTCTTCCAAACTTTAATTATCCTAGAAAACTTTGAAAATGAAATGCCTTTTTACAATCTACAAATCCAATGCAAAGTGATCACTCATAATTATTCCTCTTTTGAATAATTTGTTTAAGTAATTAGATCTTAGCTACTGCAGTATAAACAACACTTAAATTCATCTATTTTTATTGGTCAGCTTGAGTGCAAAATTCTCTGAATAGCATTGGTAATCTCAGGAAAGATTTTATTTTTCAAAAGATGTCCTTATTACTTTGTTTATTATTGATATCTGTATAGGTCTTTGGGAAACTCTTGGACATATTTTTTATTGTCATCTCTCTTTTTCTTAGTGGTGCCATGTTTTATAATTGAAATAATTTTTCTTGCAATATCTAGATATTGTTGTATTTGGATGATCTTTATTCTCTCATGTATGGTTATATTTTTATATGTCAACATTTTCTCTTTTGTATTATTTTGCAGAATTCTATAATATTTAGTTTTTCTAAATTATTTTAAATCTTTTCATATCCTTTTCTTTATAAATTACTTTGTCTCAATTAATTTCTATATGTTATTTTTTATATATATAGTATTTTGTTGGGTTTTTTAAACACTTTTCGAAAATAGTATGGGGTTTTTTCTGACTAAAACCTTAAACATTTGGTTTTTCTATAAGGTATTTTTTTATTTTTTTTATTTTTGTTATTTTTTTAAACACTTTTCAACAGATGGCGTTCTACCAAAAACACCGGCAAGCGTATGTTTACATAAACGTCAGAGCAAGCATTCACTATCTCTAACTTTAATTCCACTTTCAGATCATGATTTCAAGCTATTTGCTATCATCAGTGAAAGACAGGAATTTTAGAAACTAGATCTAAACACAAACTCTGAGTGTTTATGAAACAGTTTCTATTCAGCTTGCAAGCGTGAATCTTTTAGACATGTAATGTCTTCAAACTCAGCATAGCAAGCCAGATAGCTATATGGGTTTTCGAAAATACTATGGGTTTTTTTTACTACATTTTCATTTACCATTGTCAAACTTCCTCCACGCACAACTTTGACGCTATCCATTTCTGATAAATACAATAATGATTATTACTAATCATTTTCGAAACTAGAGATTATCTCTAGCACAGATATAAATTTACTAAAGACTTAAACATTTCCTTTTTAATAAACAAACATTTTGTTTTTAGATGGTGGAGGGGAGTTAGTTTGCTTTTTAATTATCGTCTTTTTATGTATATTGTTAACATTTAGGGTACCGAAAAGTTCTTTATTTTTAGATAGTGAAAGGGGGTTGCGTTGCTTTCTAATAAACAAACACTTTGTTTTTAGATGGTGGAGGGGTATTGGTTTGTTTTTTAATTATCGTCTTTTTACTTTTTTATATATATACATTTTTTTTTTAACATTTATGCTATCAAAAAGTTCTTCTTTATTTTTAGATGGTGGAAAGAGGGTTGGTTTGCTTTTTAATTATCGACTTCTTTGATTTTTTTTTTTTTAACATTTATTCTACAAGAAGTTCTTGCTTAATTTTTATGCTTTTTAAGAAATTCTTAAACACCTCATTTTTAATAAACTATAGTTTGTTTTCCGATGGAGAGTGGGTTTAGTTTTCTTTTCAATTATGTAAATAACAACAACAATTTTTCATGAAATAATTTGAACATTTATTGAATAAAAAATAAAATAAACTTTTTACAAGTCATAAAGATTTTGGCATAAAAAGAACAAAAACTGTGGCCAGCAATTCACTGAGATTCAATGAATTTTTTACACTTGCTGTCGCCATTTTATTATTCTCTTACAGAATCACATGAAAACGTGCATTTTTGCATGAACTCGGCCGAACTCTGCTTTTCAGCCTAACCTTTCACAGCTGTGTTTACTTACAAATCGTAGGTAAGCAAATGTGATGGGCTGACAATTCTTACTATGTACTACTACTTCGATTAAGCTTTCTCACAATTATTTGGTAATAAATATTTTAAGAGTTTCGCATACTTAAAATATGGCTACCATCAAATCATACCGTAGTGATATATCAATTGCGCTCACTTGAGGAATACTTTTGCAACACAATGGACATGGTATTTCATTATGTAAGCATAGAATACATTGCCATCAAGTGGCTTGTTATGGCTACATCAACACTGTTGTAGTGTTAGCCATATGTTAGGCTGCTAAAATGGTATATTGATGTGCATTGAGTGAAAAACAGCACCATCAAATGGTGGAGTGTATTATATGTACTAGTACCATTATTTATTTCTAGTATTATAATCTCTTGTGACATCTGTAAATGTATTTCTTTCTATTTAAAAGAAATCAAATCTTTATTGGCATAAACTTATAAAACATAGAACTGAATTATTATTTGTTATTTTCATTAAGATTAAGAGTTAATCTTATCTATATATTTAAAATACTATCAGTTTTCATTTGTTATTTTTAGTGAATGCCACTCCAATTGCACTTCCCAATATTTTTGCTTTTATAATAAAGTATATTCATTCTTTAGATCAATCATCTTTTTATATTTTCTTTTAATTTTAAAAAATCTAGTGATAATCTATTTATTATTATTATTCATTCTTTTTTTCAGTTCATGCAACATTTATTTATTTAAAAGTTATCATAGCTAGATATACTAAATAGGTCATCACCATATTGCAGACAAGGTTCATAAGTCTATCATTCTTGGCATTTGTTGCTTTCAATCAAAATCCAATCTCAGGAATATATGAACATTGAATTTGTTTTATTAGTCATAAAGATATGCCTAAAGATATTGAACATCCATATTCTTGCACATCCTACTTAAAAAAAATGCCATCAGTATTTAGTTAAGAACAATCAAGTATCTGAAAAAGAATAGTGAAAATATTAATGCTTTTGAATTGTTATGCAGATAAAGACTTTTGAAAATACAATTGACAATATGAAAAGGGACAAATACATGTTTGCCAGAATTGATCTGAACTTTGACTTGAAGGGCAACTGACCAGGTTAAAAGTCTAATTTTGACCACTTTGTAAGTAATGCTTTAAAAGGTTCTTAATAAAATAAAGGTGAAATACTATGTAATGAATGAATGCCACCTTTATAATAGTCCTAGTCTTGTGTGAAGATTTTCAGAGGTCACTCTAGTTGCAAATTGAACATTCAAGGTGCATAGTATTAAGGTTATAGCTTTAAATATATATATATGTACTTACATGCTGACCATGCACTTAATAAATTAATATTTACAACTTTACACTGTTTCAAAATATTTCTAACTACAAGATCTCAACATTAACGCATTGTATTTCGGAAGATTTGTGAGTGTTAGTGTTTAATAGAAATTGTGGACTTAATTAGTGAAGAGTTTATTAGCTTTACACTCTCAAATCAAAATGCTTTAGATTTCCCTTTATAATTAGAAAGTATGTTAAAGATAAGAGTGGTTGCTCTTATCTTTATAAAATTGTAATCTTGTGTGAAAGTTTGCAAAAGTCTCTTTAGTGGCAAATTGAACATTCAAGGCACATAGTATTAAGGTTATAGCTTTATATATATATATAATTACAATAAAAATAATAATAATAACGATAGTAAACTATTATAAACAATGCTTAAATTTGCAAAAGTACTTTCGGTTAATTTCTTGAACCAGCCTCAACTGCCATTAAAATTCAAAAAAAAAAAAAAGAAAACAAAACGAAAGCAAACGTCATCAATTCAAATTCCAGGAATCTCATATTTTAATGTTAGAAAATTGCCTATTTGTTAAATGCATTTTATTCCTTTTTATAAAAATTGCATCCTTAATTTTTCTTTTATTATGGTTTCTCTCTTCATGAAGATTTTTCACATTTTCAAAATCAAATTTAAATTTATATTTACGTGTTTTTTCATGATCAAAGAAAACTGAAGGAGAAATTAAATCACCATTATTTTTACTTTTTGCATGTTTATATAAAAATTCATGCTCCCTCAATCTTTTCTCAATAGTGCACCTAGATTCACCTATATATGATAGCATACAATCACAAAAAGAAAAATTAAGGAGGCAATTTTTATAAATAGGAATAAAATGCATTTAATAAATAGGCAATCTGCTAACATTAAAATACGAGATTCCTGGAATTTGAATTGATGACGTTTGCTTCCGCTTTGTTTTTTGTTTTGTTTTTTAATTTTAATGACAGTTGAGGCAGGTTCAAGAAATTAATTGAAAGTACTTCTGCGAATTTAAGGATTGTTTATAATAGTTTGTTACCATTATTATTATTTTTTTTATTGTAATTACAATTTTGTTTTAATTAACGGACATTTTATTTTTATATTGTATATATTTGAATAATCTACAAAACTGAATTTCTACCAAATAATTCTAGGAAAATATTATTCATATAATTATTACAAGGAATGCATGTCAACTTATTAGAATCTAATAATAATAGTTCACTAATTCATGGTTAATCTTTTGAGAACAATTATAGTGAATCTTCATCCTATTGCATTATATTAATATTTTATTGAATCCTCCATTCTGTTTCCTTTTTTTTTTTTTTTTTTTTGGTTAAATCTTATAACTGATTTTTTTATGTATTTCTAAAAAATGAAGTTTTTTCAAATTTTGTCATATTTTAGATTTTGATGACAATTAAGACAATGCAATAATTTGGGGTTGCCCAGTTGGTTGTCCAATCGTCAATGTTGGTGCTTCTAATTTCAAACTGCACTGACGTAAGTTTAGTAAGTTTTCAGAGGTGTGTAATAAATGGAACATATTTTTAGCTTTTATTGAATTTCATGACTAATCATTAAAAAATGTTATAGTTAATTAAAACAGACAGAAAATTGGATGAATGATGACATATTAGTTTCTCTTGATTGTTTAAGTCGGGGATCATCAACTCTAGGCCCATAGGCCACATGTGGCCTGTGAGATATTTTTGTCTGACCCTCCAGCTTAACAACTGGACACCAGTTATCTAGAAATTAGATAATTATTATCCAATGGTTAAATATAAGTGTACTGGCAAACATTTAATAAAAATGTATTCACAATTATTAATTCTCATCACATTGTTGTATTTGCATATACATTTGTTTTCATTGTTTCTTATTTTTTAAAAGATTTCTTTTTTTCTCTTTTTTTCCAGAAGTTCTTTTTTTACTGAACAAAAACAAACACATGGATACTAAGGAAAAAAAGGTAGATCTTGAGTGCTAAAATTTTAATGAAGATTGGACACAGCTATTTTTGCTTTGAGTCCTTTGGGAAATGTATTTGTTTGATTTGTCAAGATATTATTGTCGTGAAGAAAGTTTCAGATATTAAACAGCACTATGAAACTCATCATAATCATTACAACAATTTTGGTGAAAAAACATGAGAAGATGAAGTTGTATGACAGAAATAATTTAACAAAGCAGTCTTTTTTTTCCCCAAGAAAAGTTGAAGAAATTGACCAAAACACTCTTGCTAGCTATGAGGTGTCAAAACTAATTGCAGAAAATATGAAATCTTTTACTTCTGGAGAATTCTTCAAAAAATGTAGGTTGAAGGTAATAGAAGTTGTTTATACAGAAAAAAAGAAATTATAATAATAAGCTTATTGGAAAGTACTGTAACAAGATGAATTGAAGACCTGGCAGGAAATATCAAAAGTTGATTAAAGAGCATTTTAACAAATCTGGAGTATTATTCCATTGCTATTGATGAAACCATAGATATAATGAATACTTATGAAATCACAGTATTTGTGAGGGGTGTATCACTGATATTTAATATTGTGAAAGAAGTTGTACAATTGATTCCTACAAAAAAATCAAGTCAGATGTCACATGATTTAATTTAACAAGCTTGTATTTACAAATGTAATATATAGAGCTCGCAAAATAAGCTCTTAACAAGCTTTCTGCTATTGGCATCATCAGTGAGATGCCATGATATTCAAGCATTAGATTAAAAATACCAGGACAAGTCCAGCACTTTATCTAATGTATAACTATTAAGTTAAAAATCTGAAATGTTCAGACATCTATATGTCTTCCAATCCAGCAAGCTAACTTAAATAGCCATATGGGACTGAACTAAGTTCAGATACACCATATATATTAATAGCTTTAGCAATATGGATGTTTGAAAATTTCAGATTTTTTACTTAATAGTTATACATTAGATAAAGTGCTGGGCTTGTCCTGGTATTTTTAATCTAATGCTTGAATATCCTGGCATTTCACTGACGATGCCAGTAACAGGAACCATTATGGGATTGGGGATATTCTCTAAGCTTGTTAAGAGCTTATTTTGTGAGTTCTGTATATAACAATTGATTTCTATGAAGGACACTAGCACTGGAGAAGATATTTTGGGATGCATTATAAAATCTATTTCTGAAATAAAACTGGATTTATCAAAACTTATTGGTATAACCACAGATAGAGCACCAGTGATGGTTGACGAGAAAAATGGGTTTGTTTCATTACTTCAAGAACACATTGGTATTGGTCACAAACTAATCAAATATTCATGATGATGCATTATGTATAAAGTCATTGAATTTTAAGGATATCATTGCAGTAGTCATAAAAATAGAGAAATTTATACTTTCAAAAAGCCTATATCACTGTCAATTCCAAAAATTTCTAAAACAAATTGACACAGAGTATGGTGATCTTACATATTTTTTAAATGTTTGATGATTTAGCTGAGGGAAAATGCTGGAATGAATATATGTACTGAGAGAAGAGATTGCTATGTTTTCAGAGACAAAGACCAAAATAATTTTTGCTTTCAGGATCCACTGTGGATTATATTGGAAATGTTAGGTCAAATTAGCTTTGACTGTAAAAATCACAACTTCAGACAGGCAACTACTCTCATTTTTCACATCTCCAAAATCACAATAAAGATATAATACCAGACAATTTTGTGAGCTCTATTCACCATTTGAGAAGCAAGTTTTCCTCCAGTTTTAAGGATTTCTGGCAATATAGAAATCAATTTATTTGGTTCTCCTTATGAAGTTGATGTGGAACAAGTGGCAGAAAAATAACAGTTGGAGTTAATCAACTTACAATGTGATGAATTTTTGAAATCAAAATTTCACTACAAGTCCATTGCTAACTTCTACAAGAACTATGTATTGCCAAGTGGACAATATAAAACATCAGGAATACTGAAAAAATGGTGTCATTATTTGCAAATACACCTGGGTCTCATTTTATGCGGATTATTTTAATGCGATTTTGAAGTTATGCGATTCATGTTTCTTCTTAATATCTTTCATATTTCACTATATTTATTAGATATCAAGAAATTTAAATTATTAATAACTTATTTTGACTTGAAATACTTTTTTATCAAAAATATGACATTATATTAACAGCTAATGTGAATATGATCTGAAGCTATATTTAGAATCTTAGCTTCTATGTAAATAACCTACTTGTACTAATGAATAAATAATAATAATAGATTTATACTTACAGTATAAAAATATAGCAATAAATATTCAAAAATTTTAAACTTTTAAAACATATTTTGTTAGATATAACAGAAATAAATAATTTTTAGGTTTTTAAAATAAATAATAGTGAAGATTTTATTGATTTTATAAACTGAAAATAATCTTTCTAATGATAATGTATAATCTTTTTGTTTTGATTGCAATCTCATTTTTTAAAATAATAATAGAAAATCATTAACACAGCACAAGACTGAAAGTGGCACTTGTTGTATATCACATCATGAATCTGATTTCTCACCAGTTCACAAATGAACACATATTGTCAAATAGCGGTAATGATTAAAATATGTATGAAAAAATGTAAAATTAAATACTGTAGTTAATAAAAAAAATAAAAAAAGTTTGTCTTGTATTAATTTTTTTCAAATATTTGAAATTTTTTATTAGTCATACTTTATTTGCTTATTTTTTTAATGCAAATTTTAAAGTAATTTTTCCTTGTTGCTTTGCTTTTATGCGATTTCTGAAAATTACAGAACCTATCCCCCATTTTTTAAGGTAAGTTAAGTCTATTTTTGTGTGATTTCTTTTGCACATGTTTTCTGAGAAACCTATCTACCACATAAAATGAGACCTAGGTGTACATATGCTTGTGAAAAACTTTTCCAAAAATGAAATATTGTAAAAGTCTTTTAAGAACAAGATTGCATGATGACCACCTGAATGATGTTTTGTTTCTGGCATTAACAAACATTTTTCCTGATCTGGAAAAGTTAGCAAACAATAAGCAGAAACACATTAATTAATTTGCCATTTCAAATTGAATTTTGTTTATAGTAAGGAATTTGCAATTTTTATTGTGTTTGCAGTAAATAGTTGTTTTACTATTATTTCTACAGTAAAATAAGTAACCTTGTTTAAATAAAACTACATTGATTTCCTTCTTTTCTTTAAATATATAGAGCAAGACAGCTTTTTGGACAGAGTGGTCTAACGTCATATTATGGCTCTTCTTCAAGACACTATATAGCAGTCTGGCCCTTTCTCTCCAAAAGGATTGTCAATCCCTTTAACTAAAATTTTCTTATTATAAACACTAACTTCATAACCAGAAAAATCTTGTAAACAATTCATAATAATGCAATTGAATTTTATTTTTAATAATTGTTTACATTTTCAATTTTAAAATACCTGAACACTAAAAAATAAAAATATATACATACATAATATTTTATAAAATAAAAAAATACTTTAATTTACTTTGATGAATAATGTTTTAAAAATATAATAACAATTATATTTTGTTCAATCACAGTTTAGCTTGTTGTATGTAACTTTAAATAAAACATGTAGCATCTATAAAATTAATTATTGAATTAACTAATTTATGATGGCCCATGCTTTTATTTAAAGTTGCATATAACCAAAAGTATAATTGAAAAAAAAATTTTTTTTGATTTTTAATGCATTATTCATCAAAATAAATAAAAGTGGATTTTTATAAAATACATTCTATCTATATTAATAAAACTGGAGATATGATTGGTTAAATATTTTCCATTAAGTTTTAATCTTTTTTGTTGTGTTTACATTCAGATTGACAGCAATAATGTTCCATAACACACAACTCATTAAGTAAATATTAAAATCTTTTTAAAAGTATTTACAATAACAATACATATATATTGTAATGGAACAAGTGGATTATGTGTGTCATCAGATTCCTAATGATGTAACTGGATAGTGTCTAGCACCAGTAATTGGTTGTTAATGGTAATGGAATGAAATAAAATGTCTATTTGCATCACTCATTTTATTGTACATTGAGGTGATGGTATGAACTCAAACCCCTAAAGTTTTCCAATTGTAAATATATCACATTTGATGGTTTGTTTATTTCCAGTCTGATATATATCTTTATCATATGATTGCCTCTTAGGTCCTCAACTTCATGGGTTCTCATATTCCCATTACTCCTCAGTATTCAAACTCTGTGGTTATATGCATGATACTAATAAAATAGAGTGATAATTACCATAAGTTTGATATAAACTATAATTATTTACCTCTGAGTTATGTGTGTGGTATAGCATGGATAGTGGAAAGTTAGATAAATGAAGAAACATGCACAAATTCTAATTAAATAAAATAAATCATTAACAGCTTTATTTCATTATGTGTGATTTACAATCTTTTAGAACAAATCAATTTGATGTTTGGATAGGTCAGATCATCCTTCATTTGATTCATATAATATTACAATCATTCCCCTAATCTTTGATCCCATGTAAGATGGTCATCTGCTACCCACTCTAACCATTTGCTTAGTTTAACAATGATATTTATGATTTTGATATGATTATCCTGATGACGAACTCTTCTATTCCCTTACGTTAAATTGACTACCTTAATCCATGTTGATGCATCATGGATTATTGACTGTTGCCTTTGGATATGAAGTTCCCCCTTGACATTACTGGTGTTTATGATAGTAATAGTCATTCATACAAGGTATAGTCAGTCATGCAATAATAAATAATAATAATCAAGTTAATTTAACAATAACAATAAACACATAAAATTGTCCTGTATTAGTGTGAGCATTTAATATTTTATAGATAGAATCTCACCTCAACACCAGTCAGTCATCCAGTTCTTTAGTCAGTAGGTCTGGTGATCAACATCTAGATTTTATTACAATCAAAAATTATAGTGATTGACCTAAAGATCCCCCTTACATAATGATTGATGATTCAGCTCTGAATCATCAATTCTGTGAATGTTTAGGTGGTGACTGGTTGGAATCTAATTACATCATTATCCCAGATTATCTTTAGGCACTATTTCTCTTATTATTTCTAAATAATACATGGGCAATTTAAAAGTATTGCATTAAGTAATGTTATAGATGACTATTTATTAGTCTGCATTATAGTGACATGTTTATTCATGTTTAAGGAGATTTATTTAAACTTCATTGTAACAATATTTCATACTCTGAAGTCAAGTTGCAATCTTTAAGTGTCCATATATATTCAATGGACCATTAGTAAGAATGGATTTCCATTCTTGCTATTAAAAAGGTGAGAAGGTTGCCTTGACAGCAGTGAGAAATATATTTACTGTGAATGTTTAGGTGGTGACTGGTTGGAATCTAATTACATCATTATCCCATATATATATATATATATATATATATATATATATATATATATATATATATATATATATATATATAATCAGTGCTTAGTTTATATTAAAATAGCAAATCTTCATACTTTAATGGACAGGCTTCGATCTACTCCAAACCCAGGATGGCTGAAGAGTTGGCGGTTGGGGTAGATTGAATCCTGTCCATTAAAGTACGAAGATTTGATATCTTAATATAAACTGAGCACTGATTATATATATGGGAGATGATAATCAGGACCAACTGATGAGTGCTAGTTCAGCACAAAATACATATATTTGTGATTATTTATCTTTTCTGCAAATGTGTGGTCATGTGTATCAGTGGTATGAGATAATGTGGATAGATGAAAGGTGCTTAAAAATCTGAGTTCAAATCTCTCTATTTACAATTAAGCTCCAAGTATATGAAGAATGCCTGTATTTCAAATATTTTGACATATGTTGAGTAAATTTTTGAATTTCTGAAATCAAACTTATCCAGGAAATTAATTTTCACTATTTTGGATTTTCTTTTTCTACCATCCATTCAGTCAATTTAACTAAATATTTAACTAAAATATTAAATCTTTAACTAAAATATTAAAATCTTTATTAAAATAACTTGATAATGACAATATGTATACAATAATTTATATATAGATGTTTTCTTTCATTATGGTTGGTAGCTTGTGAGAGGGTAGTTGTTAGCAACACAGCTATTATTTGAAAAGGAAAGTTAATACTTTCACTTTGAACCCTGTCACTTCCAGCCTACAAACGTCTTTCTTTGTATATAAAACAATGGTGTCTATAGATAAAAGTTCCCTATTTCAGGCTTGACTAAGCTTTACTATACCCTACTCAATTGTGGACATCATGGGTACTGTAATCTAGACACTTATCTGGTGTTGTCTGTTTATCCTCAAAATTAAATTCCTATATTGCCGATTTTCCAAACTTTTGGGGAAACGATTCAGTGACCTAGCTACCATGCTGTTTTTTATCACATTGGCTATTTATATGCTTTCATTGTTATTTCATAAGCTAGTTGTATCCCCCTTTGAATGCTATCTTGATAGCATTGTAGTTTGAACCAATTCATTGTTTGAGGATGAACTTAAGATAAGCTCACAACTCTATATATATAAATGGCGCTAATAAAAAAAAACTTGATAATTCAATACGTTTTAAAAGCAATCAAATAAGCTTTCAAAAATTTTAATTTTTTTTTTTTTTTTAATCTGCGGCCATCAATCTCATGAAGACATCCATCCTTTCATGTTAAAGATAATTGGTTTTTAAAGTGAATTATAAAAAGGCTATTTTATTTTCTATATATATGTTGTTTGTACTTTGTTGAATTTCATTTGAAAAGATCTATTTGTTAATAGATAAAACCATGATCGTGAACGAATTTTAGTAACATTTTTGTTCTTTGGTTAGTTTTGTAATATGATACAATTTCCTATTTCATTTTTTTTTTAAAAATAAGAAATATTCACGCGGCATATAATTTATTTTATATACAGTATATAAAAAAGAAAATAAGAGTAAAACATGCTTACCAGAAAATAGTGAACATAGAATTAAAATAATTTTTTTGATTATCATTGGTTATTTTGTTTAGTAATAATTTTATTCATAGATTTTTTTTATTTTTGATAACATAGAATTCACGTGAAGAATAATCATTTTTAAATAATTAATGTAAAATTAGATTTTTCTCCCTTTTTCTTTTTCTCAACATATACTCTTTTTTTTAATGAACTGGGACTCTTTTTTTAAGAAGCAACCGTTTAAACCATAATCTCTCAATATCTTTTGTCTTCCATTTGTTTATTTTTTATATACTATATGAGAGAAGTTACAGAAAGGATAAATGAATATGAGTTGCTATTATGCTTTGGTTTGTAGGTTATGAAAAGGTATTAGATTCTATAAACATTTATTCAGTGATTAAAGCATTGGATCATCAAGGCATAGATCCAAGATATTATCATATTTTGAAGAATATTTATAAAAATGCAACAGCAACAATTAGATTACATAATGATTCAAAGAAGGTTAACATTGAGAAGGGTGTGAGACAGGGTGACCCCATATCTCCAAAACTTTTTACAGCAGTGCTGCAAGAAGTATTTTATGGATTAAAATGGGAAGCTAAAAAAGTGAAAGTAAATGGAGATTATTTAAGTCATTTAGATTTTGCAGATGATGTAGTTGTTTTTGCAAATAATTTTTTTAGAGATGCAGGAAGTGTTGCAGGAGTTATCAGAAGAAAGTAAGAAAGTAGGACTAAAGATAAATGTTAAAAAGTCTCAACTAATGTTTAATGGATTTTTTTGAAAATATGAAAATAAAGATTGATTATGATGAGTTAGAAGAAGTTAACAGTTACAAATACCTTGGTCAGATTATTAATACAGATGGAAACATAATGGATGAAATTAATCATAGAATTAAATTTGGTTGGAATGCTTTTGGTAGAAATAACTTGATACTAAAAGTAAATATATCTATGTGTTTAAAAAGGAAAGTTTTTAAAAATGTGTTTTACCAGTTCTTACTTATGGATCTGAGACGTGAACACTTAATAGAAGAGCAGTACAGAGACTTCAGACTATTTAAAGAAGTATGGAAAGAAGATGCATGTTAGGAGTAACAAGAAGAGATCTAAAACACAATATATGGGTAAGAGAATAAGCAGGTGTTACTCACCTCATTGAAAAAATTAAAAGACTGAAGTGGAGTTGGGCTGGACATATTGCTAGAAGAGATGATAATAGATGGACAATTGAAATCTTAAACTGGATTCCAAGAAATTGTAAAAGACCCAGAAAGACACCACATGTGAGATGGATGGATGAAATAAGAAAGTGTGCAGGGTTGATGGGGAGAAGTGAAGTTAAAGATCAGAGAAAATGGATTGAACTTGGAAAGACCTTTATTCTGCAGTGGATTGATAATGGATGATGATGATTAGATGTTATAATGTAACTACTAATAATAAATTCAATGTTAATTCTACAGTGATTAAATTTTGTTATAGCTAAATTGTCACTGCACATGAAAAAAAATATATTGTTATATCAAAAAAAGGCTAGTTTTTTGATTAGCTATAGCCAAAGTATGGAAGAGATTTAATTAATCTTGCAGAAACTCAAGTAAACAAAAACATTCATCTATGATTTTGGGATATTGAAATTTAAAAGAATAAATGTGTATGGGTGTCTTGGGTTGACTGCATCGTTTTAAGAATGTGAAAAACAATACAGGTATGGATTAAAAATTTTCGTATAATTGTATAGCAGTATTTTGAGATTGATTATTAATATATAGACTAAGCTGTTCAATATAAGTACATTTGGGAAAAGTGAAACATATAAATATTTATATAGTACATATGTAAGTTCAAGATTAAACTTACATCTAAAGATAATATATAGTTTATTACGAATCGTACCTTCAAGAGAGCTGAATATGATTTTTTGCAAGGATTTGGACTGCATGAAATTCTTGCAATATGGATTAAGTATTAACAATACGCAATGAGATTCAGAGATTCAAATAAATAATAGATAAATGTTGTTACATTGCTATAAAAGATACCGGGAAAAAATCTAATATTTAATTGAATACTTAAATTAGTATACTCAAAAATAAAACGTATAAATGTTGTTACATTGCTATAAAAGATACCGGGAAGAAATCTAATATTTAATTGAATAATTAAATTAGTATACTCAAAAATAAAACGTAAAATTTTTCCTCTATATGTTAATGCATTTAAATGGAGCTTTAAAAAAAAAGTTTCTATAAAGTGACATTCTAGTTGTAATTTAGAATGAAAATTGTAGGAGACAAGTTAAATTCAAAGCAATTCCAAATGAAATATGAAGATTTATTGATTTATAATTCGAAATGATTGATCTGATTTAATAAGTTTAATTTATTATAATAATCATTAAATGAGTCTGAGGACTGCACCAAACAGTAGATCGTCAAGGTTTAGATTAATGATTTGAACTTTTGTAAGAGAGTATAATAAATCTACTTTAATTTTCAAAAGAATTATCACAGAATACCAAGAAAATAATATAGTCTTAAAATAAAGTGAACACAGTTTTGCCACAGAGAATTGCCACAAAGATGACTTACTGGGCTATAAAAAGATTCCACATTATATTAAAAGTTATCTAATATGCTATGAACAAGTGGAATATTTGTAAATTCTTTAGAAATCTAATAATTAATCAAAATGCAAAGTGGGCAGTGATTTCAGAGGATGAAGAAAAAGATCTGTAATTTGTTATATTTATTTAACTAATCGGTTCAAAATTACAAACATATCAAATACAAAACTCTGGTAAATACACATACTGGGTCTAAAATAAATCACATGTGTAATGAATCAGAAACCAAAAATTTTATTTGTACAGTAATTATGGCTAGCATTGTGTGGCATAAATTGATGAAATGCAGAGAGCAATTGATCCTTTTTTTTTTTTTCATATATCATAGCATCGGCCGGGATGCGAACCCACAACCATCTGCAACCAACTACTTGCTTGCAAGGCAGCTGTGATAACATCTCGGCTAACAACGCTTGACTAGAGCAATTGATCCTTTGTTCTTAATTTATTGTAGAAAAACAATAGCCTGCAGTAATAAATTTTCTTGGAGAACTGATGATTCTTAAAGATGATGTGAAATGGACAACTTTGGTCAATTTATTTAATTCATTAATAATAATATATGGAGATATTTTTTCATTAATATCATCTACTGAAAGTTTTGTTGTTCAATGAATGACAATGTTTGTTAACAAACATGATAGAGGAACTCTGAATAATTGATTAAAATTAGTATATAATATTAAAATAACAATATAGCCTAAAGATTTCTAAACACTATGTGAAATTAGACTGGCTATACAATGAAATTAAATTGAGAAATGTATGATAAATTTTGCAATATGTAAAAAAATACTGCTGATTAATTAATGGGTAAATTAGATTGGCTGTTGGATAAGTCAAATTTAACTTTACCACATTTAAGGTAAAAGATAATCAGATGTTCAGCACCCAAAAAAATATGACACAGATCCCATCAATAATAAAAATAGATTATATACAATCATATTTATTTTTATCCTCAGTATATCAGTTCTGATCTGACCAACTAAAATTAGCCAGAAAAAGCTAGATTTTCTTTACTACATACTATGATGACTATCGGGATTGATTAAGATCTATCTATAAAAAAATCCTAAGATTATTGTTTATAGCCTAATACCCCTGATCACAAGTCTAATTCATAACTTGGGAATACAGATATACTAATCACTATACTTTGAGTTCTTTATAAATAGTAATGAAATCCCTGGGATGATTTGGAATTACCTATGCAATCTTCTCAAGTTGTTTTGATAAATGCAATTTAAAAAAATGACTATTTTCAGCTTGTAATTTTATGAATGAAAAAAAACTTGCATCATTAATATGTGAAATAACATCAAATGCAAAATTAATACGTTGGGACTTAACTAGATTTTTCAATTTAAAACAGTAATCCAATGTACATAGATAACATTATAATATCCTAAAACTGTAACCAAGCAATTATTAAAGATAGATATCAGTGACTTAAAAATCACTGAAAATACAATACTGTGTTTAGTGCTAGATAGGTAGATAAATTATCCATATATCTATATCAAAGGTAATTTCCTTAGACTAATGTAATAAAAATGATTGCACAGCTAAATGAACAAGATTGGATTTCAGTGTAATATGCTGGTCAGACAGGAATCAAATAAAATGCATCCAAGACACTCTAGAAAGATTGGAGAAAAGTAAGCAATTATGCAAATTAAGTCAAATAAAACTAATGAAACAATTGCATATGTGTGTAGCAGAACAGCAGCACATTATTATAAAGTGCAGTGCACTTTAATGTGAAGAACAATGTGTGAAAAGTACAATGCAGTGAAGTATACAGTTAGTACAGTGATGAGAGAATGCAAGATAGATTCACTAACTTTGCAAAAATATTTAATGTGAAAACAATTAGAAAGCAAGCTAATTGAAATAACAACATATCTACTAATTTGTTTTATATATATATATATATATATATATATATATATATATATATATATATATATATATATATATATATATATAGAGAGAGAGAGAGAGAGAGATAAATAAACTCTAGTTGCTGAGTTTTAAATTTGTGATTTATGTATTTATTTCTAAAATAAAAAATGTGTATACAGTTGGATAATGTTAATATTGCCCCTGTATATAGCAATGATAAAAATGAAAATTGTTAGAGGCAGATTAAGTTCAAAGCATCTCTAGAAATGGGTAACAGGTTTGACTAGTTGATGAACTCAAAATGCATGATTTAACCAATGAGTTTAACTTATATATATTATAATATTCATAAGATGTGTACAGGTAACTGCAACAAACAAGCAGATCACCAAGAATTACATTAATGATTTAAAATTTTACCATGGAATATAATAATCTCTCACTAAATTTATTAAATTAATAACTGATTTGAATGATGACTTAAAACTTTTAAAAGATTGGACAGAATATCAAGATAGTTTATGATGTAGTCTTAAAATAAAATGGAAGCAGTATTACCACAGAGAATTGCCATAAAGATGACTTACTGGGATATAAAAAGATCCTACACTGTATTAAAAATTATAATATAATATTGTAATGGTCATATCTGTACATTCGCACAACAAAATCTAGAGTTTCAGTAAATCACCCCAAGGCTGATCGAAATGAGGTTGTTGAGGCCTCAAATCCAATCTCACCTCAGTTACTTTACCAATGCTCTAAGATTTACTATCTTACAGATGACATTTGCATTTCTTTAATTCACATGCCAGAAGTAGAACAACAGTGGAACATGAGACTACGATTTAAAACTGACATATTCACAAAATATAGCTATATAGACATGACTCAATCGACAGATATCACTAAATTTGGATTGTGATTCACACATAACTAAGTAATGATCAATAATTAATTAATGAATAATGAGCAAAAAATGAGAGACCAAGCAGAGTTATATTTTAATCAAATTTTTATATTAGCAAAAATTTAAATAAAATGAAATAAAATAATGTTAGATGAAAATGTATGAACTTAGCTCTCTCAGAGTTGAGGATGATTTTACTGGTTACAGGCTGTTTAATTAATTCAAAATATGTACTATTACAATCTGAGAAATTGATTTCAGTTTTAGCCCATGATTATTTATGCCTTACTTATGCTATGCTACTGAATCATTAGTAATTTGCAGAGGTGATTATTATAATTTACAATTAACACTTTTATTTAACAAAATAGTTCTGTAGGCATTATCATGGTGGGATGAACTGATGGTGGTTAGTAAGACTTCAGATACTAAGGTGTTTATAAAATATACAATCTGAGACTTTGCGTCTCAAATGTGTGCTTAATCATAGGATTCATTACTGAGTAATCGGTTTCCTTGGACCGTACTACTTACTGTGAATAAGACCTTTTACTCTGGGTGATCAAACAGCTAGAAAATATACCTGAATCCTTATGCTCCAGTCCTAAATAAGAGTAATGGGGTGGCCCTTAAAACCAAAGCCCATTTTAGCAAGAAAGAGCTGTCCGAACTAAAGTAATGGGTTGACCTTAAACCAAACCCATTTAACATATAAAATACATCAAGAAGTATAGGCATGTCTATGCTTTCTAAGAACACATTTGCCCCACTGGCTACATCATTATACAACCAAAATTAAGATGCAAAACATTAGTTTCACTCCATAAAACTATTGTAAACCAGTTCATAAATTAGCATCTATAATCATGCTACTAAAGGAATATAATGAATATAGCTTATTAAGATGTTTATATAGGCATTTATATAAAACTAAGGAGGGCTACAGCATATTTTGGGAAAATTATAAGATTAAATTCTAACTTTATGCTATATTTCATCACGTCTGCCAAATATTAACTAAATAGTTCATTTATAGCAAATCTATCTTTAAGCATTTATAACTGCTTAATTATATATATATATATAAATATTATTTTACTCATTTCAGAAGGGAATTTTGTTTGTGCACTAATAAATGCAGGACTAAACAAGTGTGAGAACATCTAATCATTTCTCACTAGTTATTTTAAATATGAGTAAACTCCATTCTGAATACAACATAGCATAAATAGATAAATACATATAGTTCAATTAATAAAGGCATAGACTTAACTTTAAAGGAAAGAATATAAAATTGTAAATAATATTTCATGTAAGTGAAATCTAAGATCTGGCTTTATTTTGCTTAGTCATAATGAAACAAAATTAAAACAGATTAAATCAGATCAAATCAGGCAAGACTTACAAATTAGACAGTAAAATAAAATTACATTTAATTTAGTTTAGAATTAAGATTTGAAGAATATATTAGATTGATTAAAATAAAAGTGGCCATTTACAATATTTTAGCTAGCTTTAAGAAATTAGGAGGTTTCATTTAAAATGTTCATTTTAAAATCTGCAGAAATCAGTTACCACTTTAAATTCTGTTATCTCGCATGGTTGCTTGATCTAGGGGTGTCTTCTCACTTTTACTGCTACTGGGCTGCTGGTTCAGGCATATCTGCCACTTTCTTGGGATTGGAAAGCAAGTTTATTGCCTTTCTACCCCATAAATTTCATTAGGAATAATTTCATAACTCTTAGATTGAATACTAGCAATAATATAGCAATAACAAAATAATAAAAAAACAATAACAAATAATACTTAATGATCCTGAAAATGCTGAAATAAGGTTTATATATTGACCTCCCCCTTTTCTTTTACATTGACCACAACTTGTTTACCAGTTTTAGTTCCAGATCTGTTTTTCTAATTTAGTTTGCTATATTCTTAGAAAATCTGAAGATTCCTGCTGAGTTATCGATTTTTTTTTACAGGTGGGTCCCTCAATTTTGACCAGGTTAATTTATTTAAAACTATTTTAAAATCTATTTTTATTTTTAACTTTTAAGTAGGTCAAAATATAGCAAGAAGGATTAATTTTATTAAATTAATTTTTTATGAAAAACAAATCTAAAATCTGGTAAACATCTTACTCTATATGTAACACGTTTAAGCGTAATTTATCTTTATATGCAGAAATGTTATAATTTCTATATTAACTTTACAATAATATTTAAAATAAAAGAAAATCTATAATGCTTTAAATCTATAACATTATTTCTCTTCTGCATATATGTAGGTTTCTGGTTACACATACAGCAAGGTTTACATTTATTTAGCAAATAATATATACACATGTGTATATGCTGATTTATTACACATATACATATGCGTTCAACAATGTATGCTATAATATATACACACATATATAACCATAATTATTGATTTTAAAATTAGTCTGATATACGAGGATTTGGGGGTATATAGGTATGGAAATAAAATACTACTATAGAATATAGTAGGTGAAACAGGATGATAGATAGATCTGACTGTTTCAATATGAACAAAAAAATGTTTGTAAATTCTCTAGAAATCTAAGAGGTCAACAGAATGCAGAATGGATAATGACTTCAAGATGAGAAAAAAATATCTGTGATTTGTTTCAATTATTCAATCAATGAGTCAAAATAATCACAAATAAATCAAACAATGAACTCTGGTTAATATAGATGCAGAATAAAAATAAGACAGATTTATATATTTCTGAAATCAATAATTTTATTAGTATAGAAACTATGGCTATCAAATACCAAGTAGATATTTTGTGGCAGATATTGATGAAATGTAGAAAACATACTTTATCCTGTGTACTTAATTCATTGTAGAAAACATTAGACTGCAATAATATTTATTGGAGAACAGATGATTTTTAAAGCAGAGTATGAGATGGATAACAGTGGTAGGTTTATTTAATTCATTAACAATAGTATGTGGAAACATTTTCTGATTAATATCTTCTACGAAGATTGATTTTAAATCATCTATTGAAGTTTTTTGTTGAATGAATGACTGTTTGTTAACCAGCATGATAGAGAAATTCTAAATATGTAACTGATTAATTAAATAAATATGTAATATTGAAATCACAATCCTACAATGATTAAAATAAAACAAAGGTCATATATACCACTTTCATTTTTATAATGCAAAGACTGCATGAGAAAGTCAATATCTCGATAGCCATATTTTTAGAATTAAACAAGTTGGATGCATATGTTCAATTCTAGAATGAATTTCAATCATACAAGAATAAAATATATAAATCAAAACATAAATACACCTAAGCTATAAAAGCAAACTGAATGCTGTAAACTGATTGTAAAGAACTCCAAGTTTGAATAAAATCATCATGCAAAAAGAAATAAACAACAGCCAGCAACTGTCAAGAATAGTTCTTTATTTTTATTACACCACTTCCCATGCAAAGAAACAACCCTATGAAAATTACATATACTAATGAGGGTATTGCAATGTGGTCTGGCTAAAGGTACTATGCTGTAGGAGGTCAGATACCAACTCTTCATGCCCATAGAAGCATTACGATATATATGAAATGCCTATCTTATTAAATACTAATCAAGAACAATGATCTTCAGTGGATCTTCTGGACTTTTTTTTCAAGGAAATAACTAAACAGTGCTGATGATTTACATTTCTGGAATGAGTGTGTGTCTACTAAACCTATGGAAAGTGCACTGCCTGAGGAAATCTATCACCAGGAATAAGAGACTGAGAACATAATGAACAGTGCTTGCCAGACTCAGGAATTTATTTTATTAATCCAATTGCTTTGTATTTTCTTTATAATTCATTATTTATCATCATATTTTATTTTTTATTTTTGTTTTCACATTTGGAAGCTTGTGCTTCAGAAAATGTAAGAGTTTACTTTAAGCATAAAGGGGGGAAGAGTTAGATTGAGTAAATGTTTTATGGTATTAAATAAAATTTAGGTCTACATACCCCCCCAGAAGCTTAATACCACCAGTCTGAATGAGGGATAAGGTGAGATTTTGATGAGGTTCCACATTAAGAGCATACTAGTGACAGAACAAAGTTCTTATTTGTTGAATGTTTTACTAATATTTGTTATATATTTGTTTTTCTGGGTATATGACTTTCTTGAGTGGATAATCTTTCCTATCAACATTAAGAAATTCCACATAGGTATAGGGGATCCTCTCTTCCAAGAAGCATGATCATAATCATCATGAAGTAGACACCAAATGCTACTCTATAATGTGACAGTAAATATATTAATTAGTAAGTCAGATTCATGATCTTCTGAAGTATTTTTTTATATTATCTTAAACTTTGTAAATAAAGATTGCCAGGGTATGGACATCTATCATGGGATTTGGGATTAGGTTATCCATTGTATTTAGCTCTTAAGCGATAGAAACCATCCTTGACTCATACCATTATATAAGTTAATAATGTTAAATTAGAAGTTATTAATAAATGTTAAGTTATTTCAATCAATATGACTCTGCATTGTCATCATCATTATGCATTCCCACCATTAAAAATATATGCTAAACTTTAATATCCACACATCTCTTCTTCTACATATATACTGATATTAGGAGTGCGTAAACTGATCCTTTCTTATATAGAGGTTCAGTGATTGTTAACCAGAGTAAGCCTCTCCCCTGAAGAGAGCCAGGTGCAAATTCTCCAAGTTTGAATACTGAGGCATAATGGAGCCAAAAAGGGGGTGAGATGTGAACAAACAGTCCAAATTGCATTTAGATTTAATTAGTGAACATTGATCCAGCTCTTTGAAGATAGATGTGATCATAGACTAAGCATTCCTCGAAGACCCCAGGTTGACCATAGTTAGATGTGCTCCCCCCTTTCTAGTGATAATGACTGGCCCATTACACCATATATATACTTAGAATGGTCCAAAAGGTTATTTGCAATAGTGCATGTATACAATTATGCCTGAAACAGAAATAATTGTATGTCCAGGGAAGAAAATTCTCATATGACTACCATAATTGAAGCCATATTTCCTGTATGGAATGAATTGTCTAATAATGATATGGTGGTGCCAATTCCCCCCCCCCCGCCAATATAAATATGAATCCTCAATTATTTAAACATATTTCTTGATGTAAGAGTATCACAATTCGCAAATCAAAGTTGATTGGTTAATTTTTCAATAAGATAGGGCTCTCCATTTGGTTCTGATACTTTAAAGTTAATTTGATAACACATATACTATTGGATTGCCCAATGTAGAAGCATGGAATGGCCATTATGTTTGCCCAACTTTGCACCTATGGATTTTTTTGAAATGTATTAAAGAAGTTTTTGAAAAGAAGCATTTCACAATGGATGAATTGGAAGTTATCTCAAGTTATTTATTGACATTTCTGTGTTATTGTGTAAGTGACTAAACATGACTCAATTAGAACTATATATTTATAGTATAGGTTCATTTTGCTAAATATAGATTTAACAATGAAATAATATGTGTCACAAAGATTTATAATTATGTAGATGAATTACAAAAAGGAGAGTATTACAATTTACAACAGATTAAATCAATCACTTTGGATAGGAAAAACAAGATCACAAATATAGAAAGAATCATTATATCAAGTGATGTTATTAATAATAGTGGATGTAGAAAAAGTGTATAAATCATTTGTATGATAAAAATAATAAACATCTAGATTAATGTAAAAAAAAGTAAATAAGAACAACAACGAAAGATAATGCTCAGGTGAAGACTGTCAAAAATATTGAAAACTAATAAATTACATTTGAATTATTTTGAAGTTATAAGGAAATAAGTATGGCTTGAGATACTTTCTGATATAATTTTTTATTAGAAAAAAGTTTAATACAATAAAGTATTTAGTTTTAGAATAATAAATTTAATCTCATGAATCTACAGTGATATACAAAATGTTGAATAGATATGCTTTATAAAAAGATTCTACTTGATGTTATCTATAGAGCAATTTGCATTTAAGTAAAGCTCTGTAGATATATTTTACTATATTAAAGTAAATATCAATTTATTAAGTTTATGTTATGCATTAAGTGAATTAAAAATTATGCAATTGTGAAATATATGGCATATGAAAATTTAGCTCCTAACTATAATGATTATTGAAATAAAAAGTAGGTCAGGAAAAACAAATCATTGTAAATACAGGAACATATTGACATAAAAATTTATCATAGCAATTCTTAAATGCAGGGAAACTACTTCACAAAATTCTCTCCAGTACAATTAACATTAAATGATAATCATAGTAAATACAAAATTTTATAGAAATTTTTTTCTCATGGTTCAATTCACTCATCATTTACTTTATTTGATAGAAAAATTAATACTATAGGCAATATATAATATACAAATAAGCAAGTAAATACAAATTATGGTGAGACAAAATAAATATAAAATAAATTTATTAATCTGCTAAGCCAAGCTTTTGATATGAAGTGTCTTTGTCAAAGCACGACTGAAGGGGAATTAGCAAAATGAATCGGCATTACCACCTGCATTTGGAGATAATTAAATTGGGTAATTAATTTTAATAAATTTTCACGTTTGCATTATAATAGCTGTAGGAGAAAATTGATGAAGCTCTGCCTATGTTGTCAAATTACATGACCAAGGTTTATTGAGGGAAATGCTATTGGCTCAAACGTTTATCACATTGACAGAATTGATTATGTACCAAGCTTCCTTGACTTTCCATTTTGTGATTGCTTTCAAAGCAAACAATTTTAGTGGCAGCATGTTTAAAAGAGTGGCCTCTTCTCAAGGTCAGTGAATACTGAGCTATATGAAGTATTAATTTAGATCTGTTATAAAAGTAGACATGTTGAGATATTCTAGATTTCAAATTGGGATGCATTTCACCATAATATATACGATTGCAAGATAGGCAATCTAAGATGTATACCAGCTGTGTTTTGTCATTTTTACTGAGTGATAGAGGGTATCTAAAGGTGATGTTAAAATATTTAGATAGAATTGACATTAATTTTTAATGTATACTGGTAATATATGGCATATTAATCCAAGGGTTGGGGTTACAAGGCCTATCATATTTATGTCTGTTGTCTAATTTCTTTGTTTATTCAACATAGTGGTGAAATAGCCAACTTTGATCAAGTCCTTCCTATAACATTCTAAGTTATTTTTAGCATCTGCTATAAATTTACAGAGTTTCTAAATAAAAAAACCCATTAAAACTGGCTATTTTATATTGAAATGGTATTTTAGATTGTGGGTGTATGTAACCACTTATTTATTTGATAGTGAACGGAAGGGATCTCTAAGTGTTGCCAAAGTTGGAAAAGTATAATTATTAATCCCTCACTAAAACACCCTCTTTTGAGATTGATGACCAAAACTGTATTTTTACCCATCCATAAGTACTTGAAACACGTTATATTATCTGATCATTATCATTAAACAAATTTACAGTATTTTAATTAGCTGAAAATTTTATTTTTCAACCAATTTGGTCTATTTACATTTTTTTTTCTTCACAATTTTCCTATATAGAATTTGATATTCGTATTTTTACATTCTTCTATACTTTATGTCCCCATGTTCTAATTATTTAATAATAATTTAAACTTTTTTTTCTTTCTTTCTAGCATGCCTTAATACTTGTAATGCAACTTTATGTTTATACCATCTTTAATTTAGTATTATACATTTTTGGTATAACATTTCTGCCTCAGTTCAACTATTGTGTAATCTACAATTTTTGTGAAGTTGTTTTTTTATCTTCTTCAAAATTCTATTACTCCTCCCTTTGATTATAATTTTATAACTGTATTAGAATATTACAAATATTTTACATCGTTTTTTTTATTAAACACTTAAAGAGCCTTATAGAATGATGGTTAGGCATCCATATATCATCCTGAAGTCTGAATTGGAATCCAGGCTAGAATAAACCTTGGAAAATTTTCAGATCATAAGCAATCTTAGATTTTTTTTTTTCAGAGTTGTTCTGTAACCAATCCAATTTTGATTAATAAAATAATATTTAGTGATCAATTGTTTTTTTGTTCAGATGACATGTGATTTTCAAATAAAAGAAATGACTGTGAAATTTGTGGACTTTTACCTCTGGAACCTGCCATTTTACTACTGCACTATCAGTGCTATTAATTACAAAATAAAGATATACCATTAATCCATATTGTCCAGCTGAATGAATATAATCAAATATTTCTATGAATATTGACTCCTTGGCTTACCTTTACCTTTTATTAATATAAATTTAACTGATATCTATTTCTGTCTTCTGATATTTTTTAATATGAACTAGCATTTTATGATTTTTAAAGTATTATTGGCTTATTATTTTTAAAAAGAAAAAAAAAGCTCACAAATCTCTACCATTATCATTTCTTATTCATGTTCCAAATTTCCAATCCTTTGCTTTCTCTCCTTGGCTCACTGCACTACTTTCATTTTCACCCATTATTATTCATATTCTTATGTGTATAATCTCTCAACTCCATACTGTTAGTATGACAAATATATATATAAACATAAATTTAATCATGTTTACATTAGTATATCATTCTTATGGCATGTAGCATAGGGGATAGCTCATCTGCTTGTCATGCAACAACTTGACATCCAGGTTGAGTAAGGTCTTGAAAATATTTTTTATCCACACAAATTTGATATTTTTCATTCATATTTCCATTTCATGATCAATAAATGAGTATATGGGTATTAGATAGAAGATAAATGTCATAAATTAGTGTGAGTTGAACAGATAAGATTTGATGACCTGAATGTAAAAGCAAAAAATACAATTGTAAAAAAAAAACAGTTTTGATAACTGTTGTTGATGAGAGGGAAGAAAATATCAGGAGATGAGTCCATGGTTACTTTACTTTTATAAACTGTCTGACACTGTTTATACTTTTCTTGGGATTATGTATATTTAGTTCTTTTTTTCTTAAGATCCCACTATTCTTACTTCAATAATCTAATATTCCAATTTCTTTTTTTTTTTGCTTTTAACCTTTAATGTCCCGATTTATTTAAAATGTTCATATTTCATGTATCTATTTTTAAGACATTACTCTTTAATTTTGTAATAGTAAGTGTCTATAGATAATTATGTTCAACTTTGTAAAATAAATCTTTACTAGAATAAATATTATACTTTAAATAGTGAATAATAAAAAAAATAGTCATATATCACATGACCCTTTTTTTTAAGCTTGTAAATAAAAGTAATGAACAGTGTTCATTGCTCACTCTAACAGATTTTTAATAAATGTCTCACATAAAGCATTTAAAAATCTCTATCTAGAAACCATCCTCAGATCACTGGTTTCATGCTTTGGCACTCCTCGGTGAGGCACTATAGTAGTTTCAGATACTAGATCTAAAAATACCAACTCAAAGCCAGCATTTATATAAAAGTTAATTATTATGTAGAAAATCTGAAATTTTCAGACCTATATATCTTCAAACCCAGCTATCTAACTTAAATAGCTATGTGGGGCTGAGAGATCTTCAGCCAAACCCTATATTCATAGCCTTAGCAATATAAAATCACTTAAAACCTAAAAACAAAAACTATAGTCAATAAAAAGGTCATACATCATATGACCCAATTTTTAAGCTTGTAAATAAAAATGGTTCTTGTAAACTATTCACTGTACAGCCTGTGTTAGCGCTGTTTCTGTGTAAAAACACAGAATTATACCGCTTTCGCAGCCGAACCTATGGCTAATATACGAGTGATCATTAATATACGAGTAGATCGTATTTAGTGGTTATAATACATGGCCAATTCTTCCACATTCAATAACACTATGTCTACTAACAATACTATGATCGTATAGTTTGCCATTGATTTCATTGCGGGTTGAATTCCTATGCATATTGACAGAATTTGTATTGTCGCTAGAATTTAAGATGACAGTGTGAGCATTATCATTATTTTCAAGTGTTTATTTATTTATGTTTATGATTTTATGAATTTATCAACTGAAAGATTTTTGCGGACTAGTAATTATCAGCGTATTGTTTATGTTTGGGTAAAGTTTTTTTTTTTTTTGCTAATTTGTTTTTTTTTTTTTTGTAAATAAAGTAAAAAAAAAAAATGTCAATCTCTGGCAGACAATTGTAGTTGTTTGCAAAAAAATACCATTTTTGTCATGAATCAGACGAGAGTTCAAAAAGAATAACAAAATGTCTTCCACATTATTAAAATTGTGGGATGTCCCAAACAGAGAAAGTGAGGCAGTAGCATTTCTGCAAGCCAAAAAAATTCTGCCACATGCCATTACATGTGAATGTGAAAAATCTATGAAACTCACATAGCGGACTTGGCAGTTTGTATGCTACGCATGTGCCTGCAGGCGAACAGTGTCTATTCGCAAGGGTACATGGTTCGAATGCTCGAAAATATGTTTTGTGAAAGTGTTGCGTCTTGTCTATTTATGGAGTCAAGAACAAGTTAGCATTGGGCATGCCAGAGACGACCTGCAACTATCTAAACCTGCAGTCATTCACTGGACCAATGCTTTAAGAGAACTCTATGTTCTGAGCCTGTTGTCCTGCCCTTGCCACAAAATAGGCAGACCTGGACAGATCGTGGAGGTGGATGAGACATTCTTCTGGCGAAAGAACAACCAGGGAAGGATCCTTCCACAGCAGTGGATCTTCGGAGGCATATGTCAGGAGACAGGTGAATGTTTTACAACTGCTGTCTCCTGTCGCTCAGCAGACACCCTTCTCAATGCTATTCATGAGAACATCAAGTCCGGATCTATCATCTACTCGGACTGTTGGAAGGGTTATAGGACTACTGATCTTAAGGAGGCAGGCTTTACACATGTCACTGTAAATCATTAATACAATTTCATGGACCACAACAGGAGCTCCCACTCAGACCATCGAGAGGTTTTGGGGTCTACTTAAGTGGCAAAATAAAAAACACCGTGGCACAGCACGCCAATACCTCCAAAATTATTTAGCTGAATTCATTTGGAGGCATCTTCACAAAGACGAAGACATATTCCAAGCGATTTTGAATGAAATGACCGTACACCCTCAGTAACAAGTTGTATGACTTTTTAAAATGTTGGAACATTTGTTACAGTTGATTTAGTTTACTCAAAGATGGTTAATAAATTTATTTTTTATTTTAATAAATGTATGAAAGAATTTGTGTTTTGTTTGCGATGATTTTTATCTGTAAATCATGTAATTAACACCCACAATGACAGTGTTATAAAGGGGCAGCATAGTTTGTTGGACATCTCTAGATTGATTGATTTTTTTTTAAATAAAATACTTCTTCTTTTGACATACCTATTTGTTCCATTTAAAAGCAAAAAGAGGTTTTTTGTTGTTGTTTTAAATCAATAAACAGCACGTTAAGTAGATTTTAAAAATGAACCCGAGCTAATTTTTGTTGTTAAAAAAGAATAAAAATATCGGACGTTTACAAAAAATCTTTAACAAACTTGTACGACTCTTAAAAAAGATAAATAAATCCTACAGAATGTAACAAAACCGATTAACATACATATTTTTTGTCTTAAAAAAACAATACCGCGATTGACTTTTTGGTTTTTGTTTTGGACGTTTTATTTGTTATTATTAAAAAAAGCAAAAAAAACAAACAAAACCCACCGCCAAAAAAAAAAAAAAACCCGTATTTATAAATCTAAGAGAAAAAAAAAGACCCATTTTATTTGTTATTATTAAAAAAAAAAAATCAAAACACGCCCCGTATTTATAAATGTAAGATAAAATACCAAACAATTCTTTTCGTTTATAAGCAAATACGGACATCTGAGGCGGAGTTTGTCGGACAGGTTTGAATTTTTTGTTTCTAAATCAATCAACAGCAAACCCCCTCATTTTTAACATAATTCAAAAAGTGTCGATTCTATTTTTAAATAACAACAAAAAAAAAAAGAAAGTCGTATGTAAAGCAATTTGTGTATATTTGAGATATTCCAAAAAAAAGTTAAAACTGTCCGTTATTACTTTGAAATGTATCGAATCCAAAACAAAAAAATAAAAGACGTCTGTAAAAAAGAAACAGTAGATTTAGAATGGAAATCCCCCCCCCCCAAATAAAGACTGACCAAAAATTATGTACTTTTGAGATCCAAAAAAAAGGTCAAAGTGTCCTTTATAGTTTTAAATTTATCAAATGAAAACCAAAAAAATAATTATGTCCAAAACTAACAACAACAATTTTTTTAAAAAAAATAATAATTATGTCCAAAACAAACAACAACAATATATTAAATATTAAAAAAAAGAAATTACAGCCATATGTCAAAATCATCATCCTCATCATCATCATCAACCATTATCAATCGACTGCAGGATGAAGGTCTCTCCAAGTTTAATCCATCTTCTCCGATCTTTAGCTTCTCTTTTCCACAACACCCCTGCACATTTTCTTATTTCATCCATCCATCTCACATATGGTCTCTTTCTGGGTCTTTTACAATCTCTTGGAATCCAGTTTAAAATTTCAATTGTCCATCTATTATCATTTCTTCTAGCAATATGTCCAGCCCAACTCCATTTCAATCTTTTAATTTTTTCAATAAGGTCAGTAACACCTGTTTGTTGTCTTACCCATACATTGCGTTTTCGATCTCTTCTTGTTACTCCCAACATACATCTCTCCATACTCCTTTGAGTGGTCTGAAGTCTCTGTATTGCTCTTCTATTAAGTGTCCAAGTCTCAGATCCATAAGTAAGAACTGGTAAAACACATTTGTTAAAAACCATTCTTTTCAAACACATAGGCATATTTCCTTTTAGTATCAAGTTATTTCTACCAAAAGCACTCCAACCAAGTTTCATTCTATGATTAATTTCCTCCATTATGTTTCCATCTGTATTAATAATCTGACCTAGGTATTTGTAACTGTTAACTTATTCTAATTCTTCATAATCAATCTTTATTTTCATATTTTGAGCAAATCGATTAAACATTACTTTAGTCTTTTTAACATTTATCTTTAGTCCTACTTTTCTACTTTCATCTGCTAACTCCTGCAACATTTCCTGCAGCTCTGAAGCATTATTTGCAAAAACAACTACATCATCTGCAAAATCTAAATGACTTAAATACTCTCCATTTACTTTCATTCCTTTAGTTTCCCATTTTAATCCACAAAATACTTCTTGCAGCACTGCTGTAAAAAGTTTTGGAGATATGGAGTCACCTTGCCTTACACCTTTCTCAATGTTGATTTTTCCGGTATCATTATGTAATCTAATTGTTGCTGTTGCATTTTTATAAATATTCTTTAAAATATGACAATATCCTGGATCTATACCTTGATGATCCAATGCTTTAATCACTGAAGAAATGTGTATAGAATCGAATGCCTTTTCATAATCTACAAATCCAAAACATAATGACAACTCATATTCATTTGTCCTTTCTATGACTTCTCTCAATACCTGGATATGATCTATTGTACTAAAACCACTTTTAAATCCAGCTTGTTCTCTTGGTTGGTGGAAATCCAAAGTTCTCTGTAGACGAGTTGTAATTATCTTGGTAAAAATTTTATATAAAACTGATAAAAGGCTGATAGGTCTGTAATTTCTAATATCTTCTTTATCACCTTTTTTAAATATTAATATTATTACTGCATTCTTCCAATCTTCCGGTACATCTTTATCATTTAGACATTTTATCATTTAGGTATATAACTTTGCTAAAATTGTTTCTATTTCTTCACCTCCTTCTTTTAATATATCAATTATAATTCCATCATTTCCTGGAGCCTTTCCTTTCTTCATACATTTAATTGCATGTCTCACTTCTTCATTTAAAATTCTGGGCAATTCGGAAGATGTAATAGATATAGGAGGTACTTGTTCTTTATTACTATATAATTCTTGATAAAAATCTTCTACCAATTTCATGATGTCATCTCTCTTTTTAGTAATAATTCCATCTTTTTTTCTTATTGCAGATATAAATTTCCTACCAATACCAAAATGTTGTTTAACATTCTTGAGACTTTTATTTTCTTCTACAGCTTTCCTTGCTATTTCACAGTTATACTTTCTTATATCATTTTCAACTCTTTTCCGTACCATTTTACAAAATTCGAGATATTCAATTCTTTTCAATACATCATTTTTGTATATCTTCATATTCCTTCTTTTCTTCATAAATTCTCTAGTCTCAGTAGAAATTTTATTAGTCAATTGCTGCTTTTTTCTACCAGCTATCTTTGTTGCAGTTTTTAAAAGTGTATCAGTTATTTTCATATTAATTTCATTCAAATCTGAATCATGTTCAAAATCTCCTAACACTTGAAACCTATTTGTAAGTTCTAATTTAAATTCATTAGAATGTTTCTGAAGATTAGGAATATCAACTGTAAATATTGTTTTTCTCAATAATTTTTGTCTCTCTAGTTTTACATTAACACGTAACTTACACCTTACTAATCGATGATCACTTCCTGTGTTAAATTTATTAAGAACATTACAATCTTGAAATATGTATTTCCTGTTAGTCAAAATATAATCCAATTCTGCTGTACCTTCATTTGGATGCTTCCATGTCCATTTCCTTTTAACATTTTTCTCAAAAAATGAATTCATAATATAAAGTTTTTCTTTTTCTGCAAACTCCATAAGTCTACGTCCTCTCTCATTTCTATTGCCATAACCAAAATTACCTACAGCAATTTCATCTTTCATTTGTCTATCAATTCTAGCATTAAAGTCTCCCATAACAATTTTAAAATGTTGTTTACTCTGATCAAAAGCCTTTTGTACATCCATATAAAAATCTTCTACTACTTCATCACTATGAGAACTTGTTGGGGCATAAACCTGAATTATCTGCATTTGGTATCTGCTATTAAGTTGTATAACTAATCTTGCAACTCTGTCCGATACACCATCAATCTCCACAATATTGTTCTTCCACTTTTATTTATAATGAATCCTACTCCACTTGTATTTCCAATATGTGTGCCTTTATAATAGAGTATATGTCCACTTTTTAAATCAATTGTTTCTTCACCTTTTCTTCTAACTTCACAAAGTCCAATAATGTCCCATTTAATATAAGACAATTCTTCTTCTAATTCTTGCAATCTTCCTTCACTTGAAAGTGATCTGCAGTTGTAAGTACCTAAATAAAAAGTCATCATCAAATGGCAGCCTGGGTCCACAATCAGGGGATTCTTAGCACCCTCCGCCTTCGGCCACCAACCGCTGCCTTGGTTGGTGACTTTACAGCCTCCTGGGAATAAGGGCCATGCTTTATTTTTATCTGTCATAATTGTATATATGTATTGGAAAAATATTTATCATTTACACAAACATTCATTCTGCATTATCAGACATTGAGAAGAAAGACCATGGCGTTTCTCGATCTTAAACTCAGAGGTAAAAAGCCAATAAACTCACCATGCTGGCTAATGCGTGTTGGTGAGCAGCTCATCCATGTTCGTATACTATATGAATAATCACATAGTAATAACAGCTGCAACGACAAGAACGTATGGAGTGGACATTAGGAATTTGCCCTGCTCGGTTCCTTTTAAGGCCTCCAAGAGGAATCAAAGGGTCTCCTTTCAGTTAATAGCAAACTCCTTTCTGCAGCCTATGTCAAAAATACGATCTATTAGATAAAAAAAAAATATGATCTATTAGATAAAAAAAAATCTAGCGGCCTGGTAATGTTATAATGCTCTGTTTTTAACTAGAAACAGAGCCACTAAAGGCTGCACAGTTAATGGTTTACTAGAACCATAAAAATAATGAGCTAACAATTTAATTGCTCTATTTAAGTTAGATAGCTAAGTTTAAAGATATATAGGTGGTCTGAAATTTTCAGATTTTCTACTTAATAGTTAACTTTTAGATAAATGCTGACTTTGAGTTGGTATTTTTAGATCTAGTGTCTAAAACTATCCTAGCACTTCACTGAGGAGTGCTAAAACATGAAACCAGTGGTCTGACGATATGCTTTCTTTTGTGGCATTTATCAATAAAGATTGTTAGAGTAATTAGCACTGCTGATTATTTTTATTTACAAGCTTAAAAATTGGGTCATGTGATTTATGACTTTTATTTTTTTATTACTATTTATAGTTTCTGCTTTTAGGTTTTAAGTGATGTTATATTGCTAAGGCTATTAATATATAGTTTGGCTGAAGATCTCTCAGCCCCATAAAGCTATTTCAGTTAGATAGCTGGGTTTGAAGACATAGGTGTCTGAAAATTTCAGATTTTATACTTAATAGTTAACTTTTTGATAAATGCTCACTTTGAGTTGGTATTTTTAGATTTAGTGTCTGAAACTATCCTAGCATCTCACTGAGGAATGCCAAAGCATGAAATCAGTGGTCTGGCGATGGTTTCTAGATTAAAATTTTTTAATTACTTTCTTTTGTGACATTTATCACTAAAGCTTGTTAGAGCAATTAGAACTGCTCATTGAATATTATACTTTGTTTTTTTCTTCCAAGCCATCCTTTTTATCATTACATTACTTTTATTTATTCATCAAGTTTATAAATCCTCCATTGTATTCAATAGTCAAATCATATTTAAGTCAAACAACCGAATTTTAAGTCATCTTTGCTAATTAGAATAATCTCTTAATATGGCTACTTAATAATACAATTTGAATGTTACCCAATCATTATAATGAATCATTAAAGTTCACAGCATATGTTCAAGTTCTACGATTACATATGACTAAGCTTTTCTAAGCCACAAGTATTTCTGTGAAAACATTAACTTCTTTCCAACGGTTTACTTGAATTATCCATTTGATAATGAAACTGATAAGTTAACTATGAATTAATTTTAGTAATTTTCCAATAAGAAACTGCTTACTATTTGAAATTTCACAATCAGATGTCAATATGACAAAAGCATTGGCTACTTTCCGAAATGTATACTTACTTTTCTTAATAACTCAATACTAAATCTTACAAAATGTTAGAATGTTTGGGTACTAAGCCTATTCATAACTAATATCAAGTCCATTCAGTACAACAATATCAAGCCCATTCAATACCTCAACAAAGTTTTCAGATAAATTATATATATAGAAATATAATTTTAAATGATTATCAATCATATATTAAATAACACATGCAAAAAAAATGCCTACTAACATTTTATTATTGCTAAAAAATATAGTAATACATATATTTAAAATAGTAATACCATTAAGCAATTTCCTACATCTTAAAACAATGGTTCAACCATTTTTTATTTATTTAGCTTAACAATATTTTATTACAAGCACTTCTTGTATTTGATATATAAATAAAACAATTTTTAACAACTTTTAGTTACATATTAAAACTAATAATTATATTTTGTAATGCTTTAATATACACTATGTACAATGTTCTAACTACATATTGTAACAGTCAAGTTTGTACATTTGCGTAACAGAATTCAGAATCCAAGCAAAAGAGACTGAAGCTGACCAGACTAGGACTGTGACATCCCAAGTCCGACCACACTTCAACTCGTGAGCCAGGATTCCAAGACTCAAGACCCTACGAATGACCACCTTGAAATTACATGTAGTATACCTCTTTCCACATGGCCGACATAGGTCACGGAGACGCAATAAGACTCTGATAATTAAAAGAGAGGTTCTTAATTGACTAAAATATATCACTAATTTAATTTAACTTAATGCATAGTTCTCACATATATAGACTATAAATAATAATTAGAATTGGATTGAATTAGATCAATAACGAGACAAAGAACAAAACTAATTATACATTTATTTACAATTCTTCTATCCATATTTCATTTATTTACAATAGCATTTCAGCGTAGAATGTACACAAACATTGGGTAATTCAAAATAGCTTTACATAAGTAATCATTAAATTTTCATAGATGGGTTTAAAATGTGCCAATCTTATGAATTGCTTTTCAATTAATACATAATCAATCACTACGTTATGTCTATAAATCTAGTTAAGCCAATCTTATTAAATTTGTGGTTGTTATATAAATAATTATATTGAACTTTGATCATGAATTCATTTACTAAAATATACAATATGACTTAATAACGAGCGCATAAACCAGCTCAAGTAACGATCGATCGAACATGGCTTTCGAGAGAAAATTTCAGAATGCTGAAAGCGTTATGTTAAGGTGGGAGAGTTGGCTGAAATAAGATTTTACCAATGCGCTATGGCTCAGGTAAACAATAATAGGAAAAGTCGCTCTGCGGATCGATGAAATAACTTCAGGGTTCTTGCGACAAACGCCGGTACCCTGTAACCGATCGCAATGCTGCGTGAAAGGAACATTGTGTTGAGGAAATGGCGGGGGACTTATGTGCTAACCTGGCCTTGGCTCAGGCTTTGCTACTGCTCTACCCTATAAGAGAAGATGTACTGGCAACGCCGTGGTTCCATCTTGATATACGTGTATTACGTATAGCAGCAAAACGAGAATAATTTTATAAAATAATATATCGCATCCGCCAAGCAAAGAATAGTATATTTCATACTATGAAATATGAGACAATAGCATATTAGCTCTATCAAATTGGGACCAACTCTTGTGTAGCCTGATAATAAATGTCTATGCTACTAAAGGGAATATTAATACATCTGTACTTTGGCATACTTGATCTATTAAGTTACATATAGATAATAAATATTTAAGGAGGGAAAGTATATTTCTACGGACTTAAGAACTTAAATGACAAATATACTTATAAATACGATCAAGACTAAATTTAATTCTAAATAAAACTATAAGGTTAAGTTTTTCAATGGTTGATTAAAAGAGCCACATTTCACATATTAAATCATTTAAATAAAAAAAAAATAGGATTTCGAAACAGCGCAGAAAGTTGATGCTATAAACAAATTACGCGAAGATTTTCAAATAATATCTTCTTAAAAATATGAAACTAAGTGCCCATTGTTTCGAAATATTGGCATATAAAATATAATAAGCATTTAAAATAAGCAAAGAAATATAGACACAACCGCAGGAAAATATAAAAATAGTCAGATTATTTAAGCTTCAACAACATTAAATTTTGATAGCAATTAACATATATAAAATATTAAATGGATTTAAGTTTTGATTACATTTAGCTTTATAATTATTTTAAAAAGAGAGTTAGCTAACTTATATAATATATTTACACAGAGCTCTGCGGTTTGAAAAATAAAACGGTACCGGTATTATTTATCTGGACTGCAAGTTCTTGCTGTAGGTTTGGTGAGTTTGACTGGGCGGCTGGTGGCATCATCTTTCCCATTCTGTGAAGCTTGTCTCTTCTATCGGCATGATGGTGGTTTAGGCATTTCGATGAGAGAAACCCCCGTTCTCCTCGCGGAGTAACAGCAATAAAATGCCCGCTTTTAGCCGGACATATTAAACATTAACAATTGTGAAGACTGGCTGCAATTCTCATTGACAATATGGCTCTTTCTCTGTTAAAAATACAGAGTATTTATATCTTTTCCTTATCGGAATCTATCGCCTCAAGACTCACTAAACTCAGGAATTTAATTAAATATTTTTCAATTTATAATCCAGATTTTTAAAATCTTAGATAACTTATGTTAGAAACATTCCATAAGCTATTATTATAATTAAGATTTTTCGTTGCAAACAATTGTCCAATTTAGATTTTAAAATAACTTGATCTTATCTAAGGAGATTTTAATTAGTAAATTTTGAACTAGTTTTACTTTTTATGGATTCCAAGTGTGGTCGTTAATGACACTTGTTTACAACCAGAAATCTTTTTAATTACTTGACCAGCTTTTATTTTTATCTTACATTAAAAACAACCTTTTAACATTTTTTTTAAAACGCAAACCTTTTTACATATTTATTTAAAATAATTTACAAACATATTTTGATATAGCTTTTAAATATATTTTCGAGAAACTTTTTCCCTGAAATATATTTAAAACAAGAAATCTTTTAAAGACATTTAATATTATTTTTAGATAACGGCTTTTTACATATTTTAAAATCATGTCTTTCTTCTATATAGCACAGATTATATATCCACATAGGAAATTACAATATTAAACAACAAAATTAATAATTTACTCTTAACTTAAATAATATAACGAACATTTTTAGAAATATTAAATAAATTTAGTACGCTATAATTTTACTAATCCTATCTAATTATAGCGTTGGTTCGCACGCAAATATATAATACTGTTTATACAGACGTGAGCTCATTTTAAATTTATTAACATTTAAATAGGTTCGAACTTAGCACAGATGAGTGTCATTAGCTTTGATGGACAAACGATAGGGGCTTGGAAAGTTATCGTTTCAATATAGATATATTCTATCAAATATACATAATATTCTTGAATCATATACAAATTGTATATATATATTAAGGAAACCAAGTCATACATCACGATCATTATATTACATTATATATATACACACACGTGTGTAATTGAATATATATGTAGTGATCAATCTAATATACATATGAGATTCTTAAAAATTGTACAAATTTTATATAAAGTTATATATGTGTGTGTGTATTTAATATACATGTATATGCTAAAGTTTGTATATGCGTTAATGTGTGTGTTGAATGTAATCAACAATAAGTACATATAAATTTTCAAAAAAAAAAAAAAAATAGCAGCATGGAAGCCAGAATACTGCAATCATCAAATCAAGCATTAAAAACTCTCAACTTCATTTGAGGTGTTTAACCAATCATCAGTAAAAATGAAAAGTTTAATGCTTGCTTAAAATATTGCCTTATACTATAGTTTCCTTAAAAACTTTACTGTGATGATTATTTATGTGTGAAATATTGCGAAATCCAACTACTCTTCACGCATGACCTAAAAAATTAAATATGTGTTCCTCTGTTAATAAATGTTTTAAAGCATAGATGGTCTCCCTATGCTTAGAGCGTATTCTTTAAATATAATCTGAATTTACGCAAGTAATATATTAATTTAAAAATCAGACTAGCAATGGGATCAAGTTCTTAATTCTAGCGTGATCAATAAACTTATTTAAGAGATAAGATCTAAGCATAGATGGACCCTCTATAAATTTAAAACATTTATTTATGGGGAGTGTATTTTTCTATGGCATATGCATAAAGACCACAATAATTCACGAGTGTATAAATCATGGTATTATCAATTATTTACTAATATATAGGATTTAATTATTCTCAGCTTGCAGTGATTAAAAAACGTAATTGAAACATGATATATCTTTCTCTAAAAAACTTTTTATTGGAGACCATGGTTTACTTATTCATAGAGTTCAATATTTTTAAATACTTTCTTTTACATATATGCACACAAATATGAATTTGTATACAAATCTTCAATTTGAATTATATATATAGCTTAAGGATTTCTGAGAGGTATTTTTAATGAATCTTATTTTTCGCATTGACAGAATTTTGATTTGAATATTTTATATATATCCAAAAATATGTACTTCCATGTGTATGCATATATATGTACGTTTTAAGGCAATTCTTCTTTGATCGAATGATAGGACTTTTAGTCAGTCCAATCACAATGTTGAGCTTTTGACTATATTTTATTGCATTTATTAAAACAAAATCTTAACAATGATTGGTTGAAATATTATTAATCATTTTTGTAATTAACTGTGTAATCAATTTCTCACAATCGTCAAAGCACAAATGAAGAGTTGGCCATTAAGATTATCAAGTGAAGCTGAGAATTGATGGAACAAGTTAAATCTACCACTTGTCCACTATACTATACTATACTACATAATGTAGATATAGTCATTGATTTAAAAGTTAAAGATTTCTGAATCAAAACTCAACCTATCAGTTGCAGTTTCCCAAACAATTAACCATTTTTATTACTTTTTATTACTACATTAAACTATACACCCCCCAAAAAAATACATGACACACATTACACTACATGAATTAAAAGTAAAAAAAAATTATTTGCCTTTAAATATGCAACAATTTATTTTTTCACTGGTTTACTACATTTTCATTATTCTAAGAGTTTAAGGTACTTTTTGAAAGTGATTTCTGAGAAGTATTTTTAATGAACCTCATTTCTAGCATTGACAAAATTTTGATTCAAAATTTCTACGTAACTTTCAATTTTGATAAAATTATTATTTTTAAACCATTTTTTGACTAGCTTGTATTTATTTACATAATTTGTCTAGCACATGTTTACATCAATATTAATCCTGATGACCCGTTTCATTTTTAATTACTATAATTTTAATTGGTGCAGTACATGCAAAATGATCAAAATCAAATATTGTAATGGGCATCATAACAAACAAAACTATTAGAAAACTTTGTAAACAAAGCTTACTTTAGATCACTTTTAATTTTAAAATAGTTAAATATAGTCTAGTCACTTATTAGAATAGAAAGGAACACCATCTAAAAAAATACGATAATTACTTTTAAAAAATTTTTTTTTTCTTTAGTAAAAATAATATACAAAATGAGGGTCATGTCATAAATGCTTTATATCTTAATTTTTTTATCTTGATATTGCACAGTTATATTATGATGTATTATCAACATCTGCACTAATTAATTTTCTTAATGATTAAAGTAAGGCACAGCATCAGCTTCTAAAGAAATATAACTTTTGTCACCAATGGTGAAGTCTGTATTATATTGCAATTGTATTTTTTTTTCTTATTCTTACAATCCATGCACCTGGAAAGTATATTTTATTGGTGGCCTTTGTTGTATAATGGCTAGATAAATATTTATTGGCCGATATTAAATTACGGTTTTATTAGGCTGCTATCTGGCAAAAAAAAAAAAAAAATCCTACGTCTGTTCGTGATCTGAAAACAATTTAGAGATTTCTATAGTTTTTGAACAGTGAGCAGCGAAGTATTTTTAGAATACTTTTAAGTCAATGTTATTCCTTCCTTGAAAATAAAATAAATATTTAAAAGGGCTAAAATTATCCTACAAACTCTCACAGCACACACATTGTTACGATCTATGTTAAGCTTCTAGTCGGTTTCGAAGTACTTCTAATTAAGAAGGCTTTTGGAATTAAAATTGAATCAAATTTAATGGAAACTATACTTTTCTTTCACTCTTTAAATTAATTATAATGATAATTTTCTGGATTTAAACTATTAGTCATTCTGTTAGATAATCTCATTCTATTAATAGTTCAGTTAATTAGATCAACTCTAAACTTTAAGAACAATAAAATTGAAATATATCTATTCAACATAAATATATAATTTATATTTATTTACAACTTTCATTTCATGACATATACTTTTATAATATGAAAAACGACGACATCTGAAAAAACATAAATGACGTCCAAAATGATTTTGTACTGAACAGCCATCTTGAGTAGGTCGAGATCACAACCTTTCACATTTTCATTTGTTCAGTATTTATCAATATCAAATTTCTACAATTAAATTGTAGTAATATATAATTTATTATTATTATACAAAATTTGTAGGAAAAACTATAAAGTAGATCAGACTTGCTTTTAACTCAAGACAGAGTTTCATCACTTTAGGCCATTTCAAATCAACATTGCACTTCTGTACACTAACCATTAAAAATGGACTTCTGATACCCAAACAATTTTATTCATATTCAACAATAAAATTAGCTCAATTTGATCTTCCTAGATGTTACTAACTTCTCATTGATTCATTCTATCCATCCATGGTTATACATATAAAAAAAAAATATCAAACAATGTATTTGTTACCAAATACAAAACATAAATCACATATTTAATAACTGTCAAATCTATGTGAAAAACTTAATAAAACCATTAATGAGTCTAACTGCTAGCTGAAGTTTCTAATCTAAAAAAAAAAAATCTGTTTGCTAAATAAAATAATTTCAGTTTAATAAGTTTAAATAATTATTTATAAAATATTTGATAATTTCAGTAACTTTTTTATCCATAATTATGTTATTGGGTACCATTAAATTGATTTCTGGAAATCTCACAAATGAGGTTATGTCAAATCATAGCAGTTAAAAGACAACATCATAAAATATCAAATAAATAAAATAACAGATACATGTGGATGTAATTGTGTTTCACAGACTGGTTTGTAAAATCATTGCAAAACTTAACTCTAGTGTAGAAGTATTATTCTTTTATTTGGAGTTGGAATGGCCATACTCACTTGCGAGAGGTTGTTGATAATGATGTGCAAATAATTTATGACTTTTCATTGGCTTATGTTAAAATATTGCTATGCTGATGATCCAATTGTACAATGTCACAAACAGAATTCCATAAAGCTTCTGTATAATACAGATATTAGCAGGCATGGAAATTAACCTGTGATATCTTGCTTGCAGACTGGTGATTCCAAAAAGTTTGGGCATAGATGTATGTTTAATAAACTAAACTGTATACGCTAATTATATAATTCCTTTATGCATACTTGGGAATATTAAACAAAATGTATAGTTTATTAAATATTGAATATTAAATCACTAAACATCGCAAGATCACCATCTCTTATGCTAGCACATAACTGTTATTAAACAGGAAAAACTCTCCATACAGTAGTGCCTCCCGGTGCCAACCAGAGTAATCAACGGATGTCAGAAAAATTTATGCACAAGCCTTCTGACATCCTTGATTATTCTGGTTGGCACATCACTATTGTATGGAGAGTTTTGCTTGTTAAATATTGAATATGCAAGTTTATCTGTAATATACAAATAAAATTATATGTGCTTAAGACTATAATTAAAAAATGTGTCTAATTAACAGATGACAAAACAAATGCTGATCTGAAATTCACATGCCAGATAACAAATTAATTAATCACTCTAGTGATGTTTACACTTCAAAGATTTTTTTGAATATAAAGACTTAGAAAAGTAAACTAATTAGAGACTTTGCAGAGCTTCATCCAGAGATCTATTCATTAGATAGATAATAAAATGTAAGGATTTTTAAACAGATTACAGAGACCTTTTATGATTTTTTATAGGCATTCAGGAAAATAATGAGTGTATATAATTTAATATGTTTATGGAACATTATTTATTGTACAATAATAGAATGTCTAAGTTCTTAAAATTGTTATACATTTGAAATCTCTTTTAATAATTGTATAAGAAATCATTTGTTAATTGTTCTCAGTTGCTGTGCTAAAGTTATGATATTTTATGCATATTTAGCTGATGACATGCTCAAGAACCTAAATATTCTTAAAAGTCAAACTGGAAATGAGCAACTACACCTGGAGATTGCAAATTGGTCATCAAACTTCTGATGAGATTATATAGTATAGCTAATTGGCATATCACTTCAGTCAAAACTGGGTGTTCTTTAATAGTAAATTGGTATTGTCAGACAACAATTAAATCTTGATTGAGTAATATAGTATATGGATGCAGCAACATAATCTGAGAACAGTGTTATAGAACAGATTTGCATTTGGGATTAGCATCAGACAAAATTAATAGTGGCACTACAAAATAATTCTATTACTGAATTTGATATAAATAAACCAGTAGTAGCATATATATATATGATTCATGCTAATTAACAATGTAGTTAATAAGAAATTAAAAATACTGACTTTAATGTGATCAGTGGGAAAATGATTATGTAACTAACCCTCTGATGACCCAAAAGTCACAGATGTGCCTTATGATGACCTAACAGATAAATTTCAAGCCAATGACAAGCTGTGATTTAGAACTAGACACTGGGCAATAAATGAAAATATACAAGAATTTAATATAGGATTGTGGTTAATCACTAAGAAATGTAATTTTGGTGCTTGATCAGTTATTGTGGAGGTAACCGATAGCAAACTCAGGGAACAGTTATTGAGGAAATCTAAATTGACCTGCATGTGCATTATAAAGAATGTGTAGCATATGAATCTGTTGCCGAAAAAGTATATGAATTCCAAAATTCTACAAAGTTTGTGAACTCTTAAACAACTGCTAATAAAATGGATTCATTGAAAATAAAAATAAAATGAATCAGGATCATGTTATGGATATTACAACTTGTTATTGTTGCAAGAAATTGGGAGTTATAAAAATATTGTAAATATGGCCACTGTCACCCATGGTATTATGGCTCATTTGTCTCAAATTTGTAGTTAAAATCAAAAAAAAATAAAATCAATCTGCTACCTGACTGACATTTTAAGGAAGATGACTGCATAAACATCAATAATGCTGATCAAATCTTGTTTGCTGTTTTTGCTTGTGAATAAGAGTTAAAACAGAGATTGTCAGTGGAGTGAAGGTCATTTCATATCAGAAAAGGATTAGTTAAACATTATAAGGAAAAGTAAAAAAAGTGATCTCCATGGCTAAAAGAGATTTATTAGCAAGCAATGTGAATAGAAATCCCATAAAAAATAATAACCTGTAAAATTGAACAAGTGGGAAATCTTCCTCTGTAAATCATTACAAAAAATATAAGCCCTATATAAGGCACACACTGGTTTGGTATAAAAGTTGTTAAACAACTAAAATTAGAATCTGTGGACTCAGAGATGGTTATCAGAATTATTCAAGTCCAGTCCCTCTGAATTAAATATCCAGCCTAAAGATATTGAATTAAACAAAAAATGCCCATCTGTCATTTGTAAATCTAAAAAGATTCCCTTTGCATTGAAACCATTTTGTCAATGGTTTAGTTGCAATACTGAAACTGGATAAAACTATTATCATGAGAGTGCTTATTTGTAAAGTATTGGAATCACTTTAAAAAGCATCCTTCTTTGTCAAGCTGGATTTGCAAATGACCTTTCATCTAATTACATTAACATTGTGAACCACAGAGCTGTTGACAATAAATCTAATAAACTTCCTCATGGGATAACTATTGCTCCAAACTATTTCCAAATGAAGATTTGTGGTTATTGTAGGGTGTTGAAGGAGTCATCCTTTATCTGTATAATGTTAATAATAGCTTAAACAGAAAGTGATTTAGAGATACACGTAAATAAAGTCTCTGAATGTCTCAGAAATTTGGAGCATATCTAAATGCATTAAATTCTATTTCATGCTTGCCCATGATTAATTTTTTAGGTAATGTGATCAGTAGTAAAGGAAAGATTAAAAAGTTAATGCTGTTAAAAATGCACCTAGACCTAAAAATGTGAAAGAATTGCAAGCATTTTTAGGATTATTAAATTGTCAAAAACTTTTTAACACGGAAAAGCTCATGCAATAACTCTATTATATAATTTACAAAAAAAGAAACACAATCATGAGGAAAGTTTTCAACAAGATTAAAAACTAGATCAAGTCAACTTCTTATACAATACAGAAATGACCAAGAAACCAATGCTTTTGAACATGGTGTTGGAACTTATTTTACATCAGGTCTATGGAGGGGACATCTGATCACCTATGCATTCAGAATACTATCAGCATCTGAAAAATTAAAGCTATGTGCTGTAAGAATATTTCACCACTATTTATACTGGCAAACTTTTAAAATTTATATAGACTATAGATTCCTGTTAAGTATATTTGAAATCAGAAACAATTCCCAGATCACTTGAGTTATTAAATAGACATATACACTAGCTTCATATGATTCTGAACTCATTAACAAACCATGAAACCACACTGTTGATTGACTATATTTTTGGCATTGCTAGGGCCAAAGCATTCATAATATCATATGTATAGTGCCACATATGATTAATGAATGACATTGAAAGGGAAATCAAAGGCTACATAGTTTTCAATCAACTCTGGCCTCAAGCTACTAAACCATGGCAGTGTATACATATGTATAAATCTAGTCCATTTAAAGGCCACTTATTTTTGATAGTTGTAATGTTTCTTTTAATGTTTCTGGCAATGAACGGGTTTCACATCACAATATTCAAAAAGCTTTCTAATTAGCAAGGGAATGCATCATATATTGACAACCTAATGTAACCCAGTATCAAATGGATTAGACAAAAGGCAGTTCAGCAACTTAAAAAAAATGTAAGTAAAGGTAGCTATAAAGACATCTATGATGCAATGTTCTATCAACATTTTACATTTATGTTCAAATCACCACAGAAATGCTTATGGACCACTACAGTCTTACAGTGAATCTACAGACAATAACATAGAAGTAAAAAAATTAAAATTGGATAATAAGTATGGTTCCATGACAATTAAAAATCAATGGTAAGTTGGAATAGTCTCTAAGATCTGATAATAATGAAATCCTGAGCATTTAAAACCCTTAAGAAACTAATAAATGGAATTGATATAAAAATTAAGGAAGATAAACTATGTTCCCCAGTAATGAAAGTCAAAGCAAATAAATCCAATGGAATAGACTGCTTTCACAGTGAATCATTTGAAGCACAAAATGAAAAAGAATCCAATACAAGGAAACCTCAAGAAGTTGGCAAAAATAATAGAAGAGCCTTAACCTGTTGCATCTCCGAGAAGATAAAAAGCCTGAAAGAATGAACAACTACATGTGTGAATAAAACCTTTAGATAATTCTCTAGAATAAAGGGAAATTTGTTATATCTGGCAATTGAATTAAATATTGATTATAGCTGTTTATTTCTAATATATCTAAAATTATATGTATTTATTTTTAGTTTTAAAAAAATATTTGAAACCTCAAAATATGTTTAATTATAAACTAGATAATAAATTAATTAGTCTCCCCAATGATATTTACCCTGGAGAAAATTTTTAGTATAAAAAGCTTAGCAGAATAGACTGATCAGGAAATTTGCAGACTTTCATCCTAAAGAAATCTATTCTACAGATAAATAATTAGATCTAAAGTTCTTATACAGGTCGGACAGAACTTTTATGATTTTTGTAGGTCTTCAGGTAAACAATAATAATTGAATATGTGTTAATGAAATATTATTGTATAACAATAGTTTGTCTGACCTCTTGAAATTGTTATATGTTGATATCTGCCTCTTAGCGATTTTATAATAAATCAAAACGTTAATTGTTCTCCATTGTTGAGCAAATTTTATTACGATTTCTTCATATTCAGCTAATAGCTTCCTCGTCCAAGCCTAAATCTTGCTAGGAAGTCCGACCAGATAATCCTGAATATTGCTTATATAAATCCAATTTATGATTTTAGCAACAAATGGTATTTGGTCTGTAAAAAAATTGCAATATTGCTAACAAAAAAATTAATTAAGATGATGACTACATTTTCTGTGACGCCTCGTAAGTTTTGAATTAATAGCCCTTAAAAATGGTGAGTGATTTAATTATATGTAAAGAAAATTATCTTTACTTTTTAATCAAGAAAAAAAATTTTTTAATAAACTCTTTCAAATAAACTTTCATATTTTTTATTCGAATATTCAATTTGTGTTGCGTTAAAACATGTTACTTAACTTATTCATGATTATAACTTTTTTTTAATAAAGGGATGTTCAGCTACTTTGCAGGTGGTCATTAAAGTATCATTAAAAAGTAAGTAAATATAAAAAAGCAAGAGTATACTTAATATATATATATATATCACCTTTATGATATTAGAAAAATATGAAATTTTGTCTAATTTCAATATGAAAGTTATAATCACTAGATAAAAAAGATTATGCTTAGTTATGGCATGGGCTTGCCAAACACATATTCTTTAGTTATGAAACCATGATAATTAAATGTATAATTATAATTTAAATAATAAAAAATTTAAAAAACATTTAGAATCTCATTTATTTTTATTAATCACAAGATTACTGTAATATTAGCTTTAATATTATTTAATTATAATAGAAGTATTATTATATTCTTCAAAATATATTTTTTTCATGTTCTACATAATTTCAAAATAGATTTTTTTAGCTGTATGCGAAAACCAAAAGCAGGATAGTAGTAAGTCAACTAGGTATAATGATTAAACAATAACATCTGATCATCAGTAATAGTTTAAATAAAGTTAGATGATTATTTAAACTTATTTTAATTCAAAAAATGCAAAACGTTTGAATGTCTGAATAACAAAAAAAAATTTACTTTTTTTATATGCATAGAATAGGTAGAGTGTACTTTCAGTGAATTTCACCAGAATCATAGTTTTCACAAAAAAATAGTAAATGCTGCCCCATTTGTAGTCAGGTGATAATGTATGCATTTTATTCAAATTAATTATTCAAATGTTTCCCATATTTTGAATTACAAACATAAACAAAAGGAATATTTATTAATATTTTATTATTACTGCATAATCAGAAAACATTGTTTAACATAAGGTAGAATAAATACTATCAAACTACATTTATAAATTATACTATTTAAAGTTGCAATATTAGTTTACTTTATAGATAAAAAATAAAAAAGTAAAAGCAACTTTTCAATTTTAAAAAATATATATATTTTTAAAAATATTGCATTTTCATATATTCCCCAAGGTATTGGCTGGAATTTTCTACGAATTTTTGGTTTTCTTTGATTACAGTTTATTTTTATTTCCCTAGAACCATATATTCATGAAAATATATAATACAGTTGACACTTCCTTGTTTTCTAATTATAGTAAAGTTATCCTAAAGACATTCTGCTTAAACTTAATCTTTTAACTTGCTACACTCATCGCTCATTGACAGTTTGATTATGCCCAGAAAAACCTGTTAGCATCCTTACCCCCTCTTTCTATTTCCCACCCTAAGGTTTCCTCATATTCTTCTCTGTACTGTTCCATCCAATTTCCTCAACATCTTTGTCAAGACTGTGGCCTTTATATCTAAATTCCCTTTATCTTTTCCCAAAGACAGCATAAAAACTAAGAACCCACCTTCTGTATAATCACTTTGTTTATATTTCTTCTCCCACAATTTCATTATTTGTACCCTTTCTGCTTGCAGGCATTTACATTCACTTAACATATGCCTAATATTTTCTATGCCTTCCTTACATGCAGACAAAATCATATTTTCCCATTTATGTATATATTCCCTTGTTGCTAAAGATCCTCTTCGTGCCTCAAACAGTAAATTACTTTCCTTGTCATTTATCATAAATTAATTTGCACCCAATATTGTTTACTTATATATATATATATATTCACTCTTTTTACTCTCCATCTCTCTAATGCCCTATTTTTTATTAATGCATCTATTCTTCTATCCCATTCCTTGCTACTATAACAATCAACTATTCTACTAACAAAATCATCTCACCTTTTGTATTTCTCACCCATCTTGTTGCCTGTCCTTTACCATATTACTTTGGCTATTCTCTTATTATCCATAAATTGCAATCTACCTAATATTTTCATTTTGCTTTTTGCATTTGTCATATAAACTCTGAATTCCATTTCTCCTTTAATTGCCTCCATCCACACATCTGTATTTAATGCATATCTTCCTACTTCTCTTTGTACTTTTTCTAAGTAATCTAATACCTCTTTACTAACTCATAATGCATCATTCCCATAAATTGATTCTGCTACTGCCACTCCCTTCCATATAATTCTAATTACATCATATTTATTATATGAAAATACTATTAATTTCTTTATCAGTCTCTTTCTCTTCTTTGCTTCATCTATCAATTTTTTCCTCTATTCATCCAAGCAATTTCTCTGATTACTTAAGATGATTCCTAAATAATTATATCTATTCACCACATTTAACTTTATATCCCCCAATAAAAATTCTTTCTCTTCTCTTTCCCTAGTATTTATCATCATTACTTTTTATATTTCTTTAGTAAATTTAATCCCCTTCTCTTTATCCACCCTTGTGCATGTCTTCAACATAACTTCAATATCTTCTTACAAGATATCATCAGCAAATAAAAGACCCAATAATATATATATATACTCCTTTATCACCTATTAGTGGTATCTCTACTATAATAGTTGGGGAAGAGACTCACTCTATCTGCCATATAGGGCACCACCAGTTGAACCTGAAAAATTTATATAGTAGGCAGATACGCATGGGAGAGGTTACTCTTTATTCAAACTGAATGCCCCAGTCACTAGCTCAGGGAGAAGCTGAGCTTAAATATCACTCTGAATATTCAAATTAATTCTTAATTTTAAATATTAATAAAATATATAAAATAAATTACTGCCAAAATTAATTCAACAAAATATTTTATTATAATGCACATATATATTAAAAGGAAAATTCTGAAAATTACATTAACTAGTGAATATATTTGATTTGAATTATATGCCCAGAATGGATGCATTTAATAGATCTAATACAAATTTAATACTTTACTAAGCGTAAATATGCTACATAGATTATGCATATAACCAACCCAATCCCTTTTAATCTTAGGCTAAAATCTCACATTTAAACCAATACTAGCTTACTCATATATCGATGTAACCAATGCAAAATGAGGTTAGCATAACACAATCATGCTAACAGGAATTTACATCTAAAGCACGATATCATTTGAGAAATAAAAAATCATGGTGAAAAGGATTGAGCATCTTCCCCATGATCATTAATAAATTTCACCAACAGACAGGAATGATCCACTGCCCAATTGGTGATACAAAAAAAAAAATTATTTGAAATATATATGTAGGATGCTCTGTAAATGGTGATAGCGGTCTTTGCTGGCTTACTGTCCCAATCACAGCATAAGAAAATCAATGGCATGGGAAATATGTCTACTACCATTAACAACACGATGGCTACACTTTTGGGTCAAATGTTCAGGTGGGTATTATGCCTTGTATGCTAATGCGGTACAAGGGAACAAGAATCCAATGCACCTACTCAGATTACATTGTCATAAAATATCTGTACATTTATTCACCAGCGCAGATTTAATTTTGAAACAATTAGCCCAAAATTAACACACTTTAAACTAACCTAATCTTACGAATCTATACAGCCATTTACACTTATTTTTAAATTATTAATTTAAAAGAAATTACAAGAATGGAAATGATACTAAACACATATATATAAATAATTTAAAATTTTAGTCAGATAAAAGATTTATTTTAAAATTAAATGACATTTAAAATCACTACTTGAAAAAGTTCGTATTATACAATTAATGTTCATATTTCCTTTAAAACATAAGTTTATACTTTACAATGCTGCAGGTAAAGTCTGTCTTTGCAGTCCTTGTCACAATTCAAAGTTCTTTCCATTTCATATTGTTCTAGGTGAAGACAAGTCCATTGCTGGCCAGTTTCTAGAAACCATCATACTCTGGAGGCCGTCTCAGCTGGTGCAAACACGGGAAACGTAAATTATTGCTGACCCCTACATTTTAGTGATCCACAATACACTTATAAATATATTTAAATAACATGCAATCAGCAAGAGCAATCCAAATCTTAATCTCAACTTCAAAGTTTTCTTTTTATATCTTTTTGAATTCTTATCATCAAATTCTAGGATTGATCTTGCCTGGCTTGCCACTGTTCTTATTGGCAATGATGACTTTTCTCTGTAGACCGTGTGTTTATTTCCATTGTTATTGGCCAGCTTTCTTTAGAGTGGGAACTTAATCTCAAGTATTTTTTTAGTTTATCTCTTATTGGACTTTATGCTCAAGGGCCTGTTTGCTATTACGTCAATATAGAAAATCGTTTCTATTCTAAGATTAAAATAACTAATTAACAACTTTTTTTTTATTCTTTTATATTAAAACAATCTTGTTTTTAGATTTTAAACTTTAGATAACTATATAATTAATTTGCCATCTGTGCATTATATATATATTAATTTAAATAAAATTATTAAATTCTTTTTTTACATATATTTCTATCTGATGGTGATTATATATTTTCCACTTTTATTTGAAAGTAATGTAACAGCATATACTTATACAGTTACACTACTTCTTTTCCTAGTCTTTCTATTGTTCTCTCCATTTCTCTCAAATATAATAAAAACAAAATAGGTGACATAGGGTATCCTTGACTTAGTCCCATCCCATTTTTAATTTTAAGTGATTCTATATTTCCTAATATGTATAGTAATTATTTTTATACAATCTCATTAATATCCACTAAACCTCCATTCATTCTCAAATTTACAAAACTTATCCATAATCTATTTCCACTTATTCTATCATATGCCTTCTCTATATCTATAAAAACCATATTTCTACACATATCCATAAGTTGTGTAATTACAAATAAATATCTCCTATATGTCTATCTGATTGAAAATCTCCTTGCATTTCTTCCACTATATTATTTTCTATCTACTTTGCAACTCTTCCAACCACCACATATATGAAAACTTTTCATAATACTGATATTACCACTACTGGTTTATAATTGCTTAACTTTCTATGACCCTTACCCTTTCCTTTAAATAGTAGCCTCATTCTCATATTATTCCAGCTATCTGGAAATTTTTGTGCCATGGTATTAAAATACAATAGGTTTAATTTTGTTCTATTTCCTAAAATTCATTACCATCTCTGCTGCCCATCCATCTAAACCTCTTGCCTATCCACTTTTTAATTTCTTCCTGGCCTCACTCAATTCATTTTCTGTAAACCTAATGTTTCTATTACTATATGATTTTAAGTATGCTATCTCTGTCCTTCACATCTAACATCTTTCTATATCCATTACATACTTTAAGAGTATCTCTAATTCTTCTCTAGGGCTACACTCTATCCCCTCATCATCTAGTGATACTATTTCTCCCCCCCCCACATTCCTTCTTTTAATATATTATCTCTTCAACTTTCATTAATATCCTCCAACAATTTACTATTTCATTCTCTATATACAATTATCTATTTTAGCCAGTTTATTTTTTAAAATACTTTTCCCATTTAACATTAACTTTTTCACTTTCTTTGTTTTTAATAGCACACATATTTTCTGCATGTTTTTTTCTCTTTTACACCTTTACTAACTCTCACTTTTCTTACTTTTATTCTTCTGAATATTCTCACCTAAAACCCTATTTGCCACTATCTACTTCCCCACCCCAGTTCTTATATTCATCCCCAACAAACTCTTCCATGATTTCTTCAATTTTTATTTTATATTCTTCTAACTTATTCTTATCATTCATTCTCAATCCACATCTTTCACTATTCTTTTTACTCTTATTACTATTTTCCATCATATTACTAACCATTTCTATGATAAAGAAATTAAGATCACTATTACATACTCTCTCTTTATTATCAAACACTTTAATTTTCCATACTTTATTCATTCCCTCTTTCTCTACTAATTCATAATCTATTGTGTGAAATATATTATTTCAAGACCATATATATTGTCCCTCATAAATATTTGATAAATTTCCAATGGTCAAATTCACTTTACACAAATTCTTTAAAAGCTGGCCATTTTTGTTATCTGTCATCAATTTCTTCAATATTCCCATTCATATCCCCTATAATCATTATCTGCTTTCCCTTTTTTTTTTGAAATTCTGTATATCCTTAACTAGCCATTCATATATGCTACTGATCCACTCCATTATAGTTTGACTATCTCCAGTGGCTATATACACTACAGCCACCATCCAGACTTCCCAATCTTATCTCAGACCACAAATGTTCTTGATATTTATTTAAATATTTTTTGACATAACTCCAATACCCCCACCTCTTTTTCTTTTCTATTTATATCCTACCATACCAAGTCTTCCAGGGTAGGTTCTTCTTCTCTTAATGTTTCCATTACTGCTAGTACCTCAAGCTCTTCATTTTTAACTGTTTTGTTTAATTCCAGTCATTTTTCTGGTCTCCACATTCAAATATCCAATTTTAACAATTTCTTCTTTTCTATCTACTCTTTTATATATTCGTTTGACTCCTTCTTCTCCATTATATTTGTAAGCAACTTGCTTACCACTAATTTTACTGACCCATTCCCTCTCTACATCTACATTTATATCTAAATCAGCTACCCTTTGTTTACTTCTTACAACCTGTTCATTCTTCTTCTTTTTGATAATTCTGCAATTTAAAACCCTATCTCCCCTCCCTTATATGTTTCCAAAACTATAATATTCTTTATAAATCAAACTCCCTAATATATCACTTCCTTGTTTTGCTAAGTGCAAACCATCTTTACTATATAACTCTCTTACTAATAAAAAATCCCACACATCGACATCATTTTTCTCACATAATTCTTTCAATCTCTCATTTATTATACCTATTATCAAATCTTGGTAATAATCCAACTATTCCTATTCTTTCTTTAATCTTACTCAAATTACTAATCAATTTTATATACTCATCCATTACTCTCTTCAATGGCTCTGACAAAGTACTTGTCTCTACCATAACATACACATCTCTACTTCCTTGTGTTTTTACCTTATCTGTAACATCCCTAATTCTAGTTCCAGAAAAACATTTCTTACATACCTATTTCTATTTTCACTTGCAATTACATCTCCATATCCTATAATTAATGAATCTCCTATCAATACTGACTCATAGTTTACTTTCCCTACTTCATCTATAACATTCTCTTCCACCTTCTGAATTGCTTATCATTTCTATTCAATAATTCCTTTATCTGCCCTCACTTCAACTCTAACAATTTTAATTTTGCTTCTACATTCTTTACCTCTTCTTCTATCTTACTTATTCTTTGACTAACCATCTTAATTGCACTACTTATTTTGTCATCGATATCTCTTGTCACTTAACTAAAAACATACTCTCTTCTATCTTTCTCAACTACATTTTGCTCCATTTCTCCTTTCTCTTTAAACCATCTACACTTAGAAACCATTTATTCACCTATCATATTTACATATGGTCTACATAACCCTACCTTGTTACATCCTTCCTGATCTTATTTAAACATTTCAAATGATAAACCTTATCACAGATGGGGCACTCTACCACAGCATATCTAATTTATTTCTGATCATTATATATACATTGTGGAATACAAATGCAAACCATATTCCTTATTTTTTTAAGTCTCCTACTCTATATTTAGCTTTATGCTTTCTCTACTACTCTTCAAACCCTTTTACACAAAAGAAAAACTTTTCTTTCTGTCAACGGTGATTGATACACGTTTTTTAACTTATGCCTCAAAACATTATCTTCTCTCATAAATAGTAATGATGCGGCTGCCCTCTGGCATTATTTTTTTTTTTTATAAATTAACTCTGGCTTCAAAATCTGTTCAGTTTTACAAATATGAGTAGTTTGATTGTTGCTGTTATAATTCTAATGCTTGTTGCACTTCGATTTTAAATGCCCTAATTTATTTATTTTTAATTCAAAAAATTGAATTAGAAACTTTTGCTTATCAATCAGGTAGTCTATTATTGAAACAACTATTTACTATTACAAATTTTATGCTTCCTTGAAAAATAAAATGTATAACAGTTCCATTTGAAATATTTAAATTCAATTAATTTTTTTAATCATTACTCAGAAAATCGAACCAGGAACTTTTGCCCATTAGGAAGCTAATTATCACTAATATTTCGTGCATACCTTAAAACAAAACACTAAAATTTTAATATTTTTAAAGCTTTCTTTAATTAGCTTTTCTCTTAACTTTTCTCTCGAGACATTTATTGTAAGATTGAGTAATTAATGATCATTTCATTGTAATGCTATTATGTGCACATCCTAGTCTAGTTTCTGGAATGTGGTCTTCTTTATTAAGAACTTTGGATTTAAAGTTGCCGGTAATTAATGCACTCACCAACGTAACAAGCATCTTTATGTTATTAAACTAATAACTTAAAATTTGAAATCTACTATGATTTTGATAGTTAAGTAAATTTTTTAATCAAAAGCAGTTTTATTAAAGATGACTTGTATATCGAATTATTAATTACTGCAAGAATTTTAATTCAAAATACTGGCATAAATAAATATATGTGTGTCGAAATACATATGTCAAGAATGTGGACATGTGTATAAGTGCATTTATACTATATATATACCTATATCTACGTTTACTATAGGCATACTTGTGTGTGCATAGATATAAATGTATTTAAATAAATAAATAAAATCAAAAAAGTTATATAAAAATAAATATCACATTAATTAATACAAAAAACCTTCCTTTAGCAATGTTTTATTGCCTTCCTGGAAAGCTACATATGTATTATTGTAAATATTTACAAAGCATTATGTATAGCAATATTTAGTTTTGATCTTGAACTTTTTTTTTCCTTTTCTCTTTTCATATAACTATTGTATAAAGAATATAGCAATTTATAAATATCTACGCTTAAGTACTATTCTAAGAAAAGCTATTAACGAATGTGTATTTACTGAAGCTTGGGCTTTCGAGAGTGGTGTATGTCCTCATATTCATAACATTAAGATTTGCATGATTGGGTGCATATAGACATTAGGCAATACATTTATTTAAATATATGTAGAGTATATTTCATGCTTCTTTGATAGGATACACAGAATTCCTTTCTATTCATGGCATTGGGGTTGTTGGCTGTAGGCCATTCTGCTTGGAGTCATTTCATTCAATACGTGATGTTGGCAGCTATGGGCTTGAATGTATGATCCATTGCATTTTGGTGATTGAAGATAGATTTATGTTTGGGATTGCTTGTGGATCTTTTGTAGAGCTATTTGGGTTGAGAGATTTTTGTAGAGGCATGTGTGTGATCACCATAGTAGATAGTGCTGCATTCTGCTTAGGGGCACACAATTTAATATACATTGTGCAGTTTTATCCTTATGGAGCCTGTCTTTAAAATTATTTATCATTCTGTTTATTGTTGGAGGAGATATGATAATTTACTCAATGTGTTTGTGAGTAAATTTCACTTAGATTTTTAGCAACATGTGGGTATGTATAGAAGCAGTATCCAAAGTTTGTCATCTTTCGGTGGATGTTATTTTGTTGTAAAATTGTTTGACTCTCCTTGTGAGATCTATATATTTAAAGCCTATCCCACTTAGTTTGTTTAGATATTGCTCAATGTTGACTTTACGAGTGGTTTCATACTTGCATAAGTGGTGGTTTCTGTAAAAAAACGATGATAAACCAGCGTATTAGTGAGAATCGAGTGAGATGGATTTAAGGTGTGGGTAACCTCTTATTTCTATAATTTAATATGCATTTTATAATTTAATTGGATATTATCTCTCTGGACTTGGATATGAAAGTATTTTAACTCCCTTTGCTGGTCTTACCATTTGGTTGTCCAAGATAATGTGGATTTAACCTCGAGATTTGTTTTAATTTGTTGATTAGAGATTCTGGGCAGCATATAAATACATTGTCTATGTATTATATTAAAATGGGAGCATTTTTGATGTATTTAGGGAGGACCTGAGTCTCAATATTATTAAGATAAATGCTAAAGATAATCCCACTTATGGGTAATCTCACTGATCATCCATCAGTCATATGTTATAATCCTGTCTATCAAATAGGGCAATGATGTTGTGGTGTAGCCAGTTAAGGCAGTCTTTTACAAAATTAATTTGTTTAGTAAATTAATAAACTTGAGAAATCCTGGTTTTATTATGTCGAGAGACTGTTTTCTATTTATAGAGCCATGTAGCTCAGTTATATCAAGAGATGTTATTTTATTTTGGACTCCTAATTTCGTGCTTTTAATTATATGAAATTCAAAAGACAACTTTACAGTGTACGCATTGTAACCTAATTGGTCTGTGAGCCATTGATTGGTCATTTTAATTGTGCTATATAGTAATGTAATTCTCCATAGTCTAACATTAGCCTAAGTAGGGTGTCTGGTTTATGAAATTTGACATTGGTGAACATTCATGGTAGTGTTGCAACCAATGAGCAGATTTTGTAGTGTTTGCCTTTAATAAAAGCATTATTACAATGTTTGTGCAATATGTCATTATCGATTTGTCTTTGTTCCATTTTATATTGTAATTTGAGATTAAATAGAATTTCAATTTATTTGGACATTCATTTTCTCCATGAATTTGTTAATTAGCTTTTTGTAGGATAGTTCTTAAGCATAGATATTTATAATTACAGCAGTATAAGAAAAGTTTGTTTCTTTTTAAATTACTGTATATAGCAATGTACATAATATTTTGTATGTTTAGAACTATGTGTATACATATTTGTGCATTATATTTAGGATATCTGTACATAAATGTTTGTATATATCATATATATATATATGTGTGTGTGTGTGTGCGCGCGCAATTATAAAATATATAATTTTTTATATATAGATCTCTTTAGTGATAAGTAATAATACGAATTATAGAGGGAAAAAAACATCTCAATATAATTATAAGATAATAATTTTTTTATTGCTTTATAATATGTATAAAAAAAATATATGAAAAGGAAAAATATTGTAGTTCAAAAAATAAAATCTCCATTTTACTATATATAATGCACTGTAAATATTCATAATATAATACACATTATACTGAAAAGAGCAACAAAATATTGGAAAAAGAAGCTCTTTTTTTTTTTTTTATTAAATAATATATTTATTGTTATATAATCTTCTTTTGTTGTTTATTTATTTATATGCAAAATCAATATAATGGAATATATTTATTTCAATTTTATAATATTATTTACATTTATACACATGTGATTATGCATACATAGGTATATAAATTATATTGGTTGCATATACATTTATTTAATATTTTCATGTTTGTATGATGTAAATAAAGTCTTTTTGTGTTAATCCATGTATTATTTTGTTTATTAAATTCCCTATATTTCGATGAAATATCATTCCTCATTGTCAAGGTTAAGGTCTTAATCAAGATCTGTTAGACCTTAAATAATAATGAGATTGAGCAGGAAGTAAAGAACAATCTTTCTTACATGTATTTGATGGTTGATTACTCAGAATAGATGAATTAACAAAATTTGTGTTTCCTTCAGTTTTTCAATTAATTGATTTCAAGTTAATTTTTTTTAAAAAAAGAGATCAAATAAGTGGTCTCTGCAAGGATGGAATATGTCCTTCATCAGATTTATTTAAACCACTATCTTTTTAATATTTCAATAGATTCTCTATTATTCTCAAATCGTACTTTTCCAAATTAACAAGTATTCTAGCATTATCCAAATCAGGTGTGTGACCTATTTCTAAAAAAATGTGAAGTAAAAGCATATATATTTAGCTTTTGATTGAAGACATTTTTATGCTCCCTAATTCTGACATTCATTAATCTATTGCATTGACCTACATAGCTTATTGAATGCAGTGAACATGGAATTTCATAGATACATTGCTATTCCAAAAGAACTCAATTTTTAGACCTATGGGGAAAAAATCACCAACTTTTTTGCTAGTGGAAAAGATAGTCTTAATACTGAAATTAAATAGTCTTATATGATCTTATCAATGACTTCTTTTATAAAAGGTAAACAACTCTATAACTAATTGAGCTGTCAATTTTATCTTCTTTTTTTCTATCAAAAAAGACTTTATATATATAATTATGTACAGGTTTATAGTGCAAGCATAAAGTTCTTTGCTCAAAGATTATTAATACAAAAATAAAAAGAAGCCATACATCTAAATTCCATACATGAATGATGCATCTTATTATGACCATTTTTTGTCATATAAAATCCCATATCTAGCATTGCTAAAAATAAAACATTATCATATTAGACATTTATGAGTGAGATATATGAAAAAATCTCAAGCTCAATTAAGAGATCATTAACTATCTAAAGAAATTTTCCAAGTTTTACTCTGTATTTGAACACCAAGTTGAACAGGCTAAGACACTAATAGCTGCATCGCAAGGCTAGTCCAATAATTTATAAGGGTCTTTGATATTGTAGTAAGACAATAAATAATGATGGTGCCTTGCTGTGGCTTAGCTCTTTTTTAATAAAATTTATTTTAAACAGCAATCTTTGATACAGATATTAGTCACTGACTTAAATAAATTTAAGTGAGTGTTTTTTAATTACAGTCTATTTTATAAAAACATAAATATAATGATTAAAGTGTAAAGCTTTCAGCAGGCAACCATAACACTTTGTTTATGAGTTTAATTATGGTTAATTTTTGAATGTGACCCATTACTTGATTATTACTGCTAAAATTTTAATATTTAACATGCAGGTGTGAGATGTTTACAGACATGTTTATAATCATTTATTACATTGGTACTAACAATAAAATAATTAAATGGTTTGTCATACAGGATTTCATTTGACACTTGATGATTAGAAATGAAAGAGTTCAGCTTTCAACCAAGAATCTTTTGCTATTGAATCACTACCAAACTTTGCAGACATATTGTGAAATATGATATTATATAATATGTCAACTATAAAAATTTTATAAGCTACAGTTCTTTAATAAAATAAATAATAAGATGCTAGAATAAATTATGTTAAGAGGGTGGCAAACACTGATTAAACATCACTTAACGATTATCACTTGATTCTAACATTTTGTAGTCTAATTATTCAACTTGTCTTCAAACAAAAAATTCAACATAACATATATTTAAACTATATTATAGTTTTAAAAGTTTGTAAAGAACGATAGACTATCACTGATATTAATAAACTAAATCACTTGGTCACATATCTGTTGCTTAGTTATTTGAACGTCTTTGGGCAAAGAACTTAAATATATAAACATTAAAACTAAAGAATACATATTTTAATATTAATTTAAAAAACCAAATATACTTTCAATGCTTTAATAAAATATTCATGACTATAAACGTAATATTTCATTGTTAATATTTAATTAACCCATTTTTCAATTATTTGAATATTTATTTGAGAACCAATAGCATTTAACTAATTAAAAATTAAATTTTTTAAATGTAAACAATAAAATGTTCTGTAGATAACTATGAGTAAGATGCTAAGTATTGAATGTATATATGGTTTCTTAAATTAATTTTAAAGTACATACTCTGTTATACGGTCTTTATATTATATTTAATAATAAGTTCAATCTATAAATATGTATATATAATTATATATTATGTACATTATATTTCCACATCACAAAGTGCCAAATGTATTAAGAATGGTTCTCTTTATATTTGGAATACTCATCACATGCTTTCTTCATATTCTTCAAAAAACCTGGAACTCCAGTCTGAAAATATATATATACACATATAAGGTGATTAATATAATATTCTATCCTAAATCCTAAAATAATCCAAACATATTTCATTAATCTTATATAATCAGCTTTATAATAATATAATGTTTAGAATAAAAATTGGATTAAAGAAAATAGTTAAGCAAATATAATTTAAAAGAACTCATAAAATTGTTTATTTGATAAAATGCTTAAAATATTTTATACCTATGGTATCAATTACTATACTATTAATCTCAAACAAAGATTAATTTCATTTACCAATAATTAATTTGTAAAAAAAAAAAAAACTCTGTTATTGAAGTATAATAAATTAAAGGTAATATTAACATTGCTTTATACACATAGAAAAGATGGAAAACATTAATTATAACCTTAATGCATTTTTAAAGTTTAATGTATTTTTTTAAATATAACAACTGACTTTGACAAGAGTTCTTACTACCAAAAATGCATTAACATTATAGTTGCATTTTCAATGTTTTTTACATGCATAAAGGAGTGTTTATATTGTCTTAATTTATTCAATAATTAATTTGGAATGAGAATATCTACTAGGAATGCTTTTCTATTTTATAAATGTTAGATGAAAAATATTTGAAAAAGTTATTGATTTAATACTCTCATTAAAAACAAATAATTATTCATTTACTTCCTTTCCAAGTTATATTAGTTCACATCTGGTGACTTGTATGCGTCAAATAAATGAGACTTTAGACAGATTTGAGTAAGTTAAATTATTAGTTTAATTTCCCGCAAATTACAATATTTACATTACTCTTACATACGTCGGCAGAAGCACTTCTTTAAAGTTGGGTATCATAGGTCTGCTCGTTAGGACCACTGTAGTCTAACTTTTTCTACTACTCTCCCTGATTCTCCCTCTACATACCACTTATATACCCGACTTCTGGAGTCCTAACAAAACATTCCATAAATACCTCTCCTTATATGGTCTGATAGATGAACCCTTCGCTAGTCCTTATGGGTTTTGATTTATCCCCATTTTACCTTAAAAGGCGAGGCATTTTTATAAGTACATTTTACTTAACTTTAAACCCATATATGGTTATTTTTACATGACAATTTACATTAATAATTCCAATACTTTTATACACATATTATTTATGAATCTTTAATTTTAAACTATTATTTACATAAAGAATTTCAACAATCTTAAATCAACTTGTCCACTACATCTGGTGACATCTATTTCTAACCACAATGACAGTAACTGTTGGAAAAGAGAAGTTACTATTAATAATAATTAATGAATAGTAAAGACAGTCTGAATTATTGTTAACTTTTAGTAAAAATCACATCAAATTATATAACTGCTGATTTAATGTGAGATCTATAGAAATTACATGCAGATTGACTTCTGGTCAAATCTTTGAATATAGATTTGAATATCAAGCCAAATGGTTTTGAACCACTAAGCATCACATGATCACTATTTAAGGCTCCTCACTGATGAAATCTACAAACTAGAAACTAGTCTGGGGATATTGGATGAAGAGGCATTAGATATGGATTTTATGTACAAACCTTCCTGCATCCATTAATTACTCTGGCTTGCACTGAGTGGCGCTACTAAAAAAAAGTAATCACTGAAGGAAGCACAGCGCAAATCCAGTGACTGATATTAGAAAGATTACTTGTCTAAAATCTGATTATAGAAGTCTGCCTTGTATTGCTTCCATTATGATTTCTGAAGCATATTTATTCTTTTACATGTATCTGAGCAAGAAATAAAACATGAAAATATTTCTACTTACATCCAGGTCATGAGTTGATAACAAAGACTTATGTTAGAAAAGTTAATTGCAAAAAATTTAGAAATGTGAATTTATGCATGACAAATAAGGATGCTAGAACATTTCACAATATCTTAAATGATGGTAAAAAAATTCCAATATGGTTTCAAAAAGTTGTACTTTATCACAAATTGCTGAATTTTCTTTTCATTGACTAAGTTGTCATTGTCAAGAAAGCTGCTCAATTCTAACATTAAATTCTTATTGAGTTGATAACAAAGACTTATGTTAAAAAACTTAATTTGCAAAAAATTTAGAAAAGTGAATTTATGCATGACATATAAGGATGCTAGAGCATTTCACAATATCTTAAATGATGATAAAAAAAATTCCAATATGGTTTCAAAAAGTTGTACTTTATCACAAATTGCTGAATTTTCTGTTCACTGACTAAGTTGTCATTGTCAAAAAAGCTGCTCAATTCTCACATTAAATTCTTATTTCTGAACCTATTTAAAATTATAATAATATTATATTCAATAACAAGAAAATTCAATAAATTATTTATTTAGACAATGCATATCCTGAAATGTCACAATGATTTTTTTTTGAATATTCAATATCGCTTTGAAAATATTTTCAAAATAAATTTCAGATATAAATTCAATTAATGTCACATTAATCTTTTTATAAAAATGATGCTGCCATCCTAAGATTATTTTTTTGTAATTTTGAAAGTAAAGCTTACAAATATTTAAATGTTAGCTGTATATAAAATTTGATTCTTTTTTTTAAATATCAATTATGTGTTATAGAGTAAGTGGAAATTAAATATAATATCAAATTAAAATAAGGATGTCCATTTGTTTTTCAAAAAAAATGTAAGTTGAGATGAAAGACTAAAGATAGAGCTCAAATTCTCATAGTGGGAACCGGGATATTATATAATACGGTAGTTCTCTCTTTGCAGATATTACTGCTAGCAAAAATAATAGTATATAAAACCATTATCAGAAATTAATGCAATATTTCAATTACTTATTGAGCACATAAACAATTCCATCTATAGTCAAAAAAACTACATCGTTTGGTTATTATAAATATTTAAAGCATTTGTGAAAAAAGTTAAAGCCTTTCCTCTTTATAAATAATATTATCAAAAATATATATAGAAAATAAAATGAAATAAAAAATTAATTCAATTAGGAAAAGAATAATTAATTAATTAATTAATGGAAAGGCTAAAATTGAAGAAAAGAAAATGTGAAATTGTATTCTTGAAAAAAAAAAAAGGATAAAAGTGCTTTGTTAAATGAGAAACGAAATTATACAAATAATTAAAAATAAAGAGTTAAACAAAAAACAAAACATATAGTGGGATTGATTAAAAATATGATTGTTTCTCATATAGCCAATATGAGGCATATAGAATTATTTTGAATGACAATAATATTTGTTTTAATGTTTGAAACATTATATAGGTAAAGGAATTCAGAAAGTTTAAGAAAAAGAAAAAAATGTTGGTAAATGTGCATTTTATGGGAAAATGTGGACAACAAATAAGACTATTCCAAAAAGAAATTGAATGAAATTGGCTTTTAATCAGAAAAATTAAAAGCAAATTTAAAATGTCTGAAATGAAAATGGTTTAATTGATTGTGTGGAGAACAACAAATACAATATATCAGAAAAGTTTTATAATACACAAAATTAACATATATAAATTTTTTTATACTCTGCCCATCTCTTTTTTCTGTATTTAAATTGACATATTAAGATACTACATATAAAAGGTCAAAGTGACTTAAAGTTGACATGGATATGACAACAATATTGGGATCAACAAAGGCTTTGAGCATTCCATCTTCATATTTTCAATAGTATGGATGACAGAAAGAATTGGAAAGTGGAGATTAAAACCTGTCCATTAAAATTTGAAGATTTATCTTAATATAAACTGAACACTGATTATATGGGAGATGATGATCTGGACCATTCATCAGAGTGGTGGTTCAACACAAAATAAATATATTGGAGATCATTAATTATCTTTTTCACATGTATGTAGTCATGTGTATCAATTATATAAGATGGAGTGATAGCTGAAGAGAACTTGAAAGTGTGTTTAAATCCTCTCAAATTATATATATATTTATGTCAGAAAAATCATTAATATAGTATATTCTCTATTACTAATCCAATAATTACAAAAGTTGAGAGTGAAAGATATATATATATATTGCAGAAAACGAATGTAAACTATAAAAAAAGTTTAGAATTATATAATAAAAAATGTATAAATAATCATTATATAATTAATACATTACAGATGTGAAAAATAATATTCAATTGCTCTCAAATAAGATATATAATAGCCAAATTATGTATTATGGTAACACAAGGTTCCCAGAAACAGTTTCAAGGAAATCACTTTCATCAGTTACGACAAACTGTAACATCATTAAGTGCAAACCAGAATAGGTAAGAATATTGTATATTGTAAGCACCAGAATGAAAGATTATCAGTCCAAGGTAGAGATAGAGAAACACACAGCGTGCAAAAAGTCGGTATGAATAAATCTTATCTACTTCAAAAATCTCAGGTTTTTTTATAATGTAATTAATAACAATAATAATAACTATCTTCATAGAATAATCTTATTAGGTTACAATTATGGGTTTGAACTTTTTGTCAGGATTCATATTATAAGCTTAGACATCTTATGTTCTAATTAAATATGGAAAGCAAATACACAAAATAAGTATATCAATATTTAAGTGATCATAGTTGTCATACAAAACATTTAATAGCATTTAAAATTTTCTTCATATATAAATATTTTATTTATACAGCAAATGACTGTATCTAAGTCTATAATTTTATGATAGAAGAGTTTACAAATAAATACAATTAGCTATCCACAGCATTAAAAAAATGTATTTAAAATAAATAGGAATTAATAAAACATATTATTTATTTTAATGCAGGTGAAATGGACAAGCAAACCAAGTAAATAATAATATGTGACCATTGAAATGTACTCTTTTATAACAATGAATAATAAAACTTTATTATTATGAGATTTTCTGGTTAATGAATGCAATAATGGCAACGAAAACAGAAATGTATTTTAATAATAACAAAAATATTTATTTACAATATAAATAAAACATAACACTTACTACAATAAAAATATACTAGTTTTTACTTTAACAAATTGAGATAAAATATTTACTCAATTTTACCATAACTATCTTTCTAAAGCATTGCTACAAAATTCTTTTACATTATTTATTAAATTCCCACTATTATTATTATCCCACATATTTTGTCTTCCAACTATCTTGCACTTAAGGTAAAACAACAACTATATAAATCTATATTAGGCCATCAGCATGATGTTGACTATCTAATGAAATTGACTGCATCTTAAAATCAATAGGATGAAGCATTTGTTTTTACATTATAAAGTAACATATCACACAAACTATAATTACACTATTACAATATTATTACTACTTACGAGAGGTGAGGAGATAGATACAAGACACATGTTGTAATTCAAAACTGCTTAGATTATTAAATAGCAGTCCCTAGCAAATAATTTTAAAATAACTACACCTTGAAAAACACCTTTAAATACTTAATAATACATTTAAACATAGAAATATAGGCAAGGTGGATAATAATAATATATAACTAGGCACATGTTATCTTTATGCAGCCAGTGCTGAAAAATTAATAGCCATAATCTCTCTTTCATGGAGAGGCCAAACATATGCATTAATAAGAAAAAAATATCAACACCAATTGCCAAATTAACAGCTGACTTCAAGCATCATGTCAATAACTAAACGAATAAAGCATAAATATAATAAAGTAATTATCATATATAGAATAAAAACCTTCATCTAATTAGTATATGTATCTTCCAGACATAATGGCAAAGTAAAATATATATTATAGTCTATATGATATTTATCTTTCATAGACTGACCCTCGGACACTTGGATATTTATTTATACTAAATAAGAAGGCTGTTTTATCCAATACAGCAATCTAAGGTAACATATCAAATATCAACCAAAAGAACTCTTAATAATTGTTGAAATGAAATATTTACTTGGATATATATATATATATTGTAACCTGATAGAATGAGAGATAGAGAAAAAGAGAAAAGAAAAGAAGGAAAAGAGATAAAAGAAATGAAGGTAGGGTGTAAGAAAGAAAGAGAGAAAAAGAAAGAGAGATAGAATAAGAGAAAATGCTAATTGTAATGTACTAGAATAAGAGGGGTGTGTGAGAAAGAGAAAAGAGAAAGAGATAATGCTAATAAAGAAATGAAAGAGGGGGAAGAAAAAGAAATAATGCTAATAATGAAATGAGAGGGGAAAAAGAAAGAGAAGGAGATGATGCTAATAATGAAATGAGAGAGGGAGAAGATGACAAGGGAGATATAGAGAAAGATAATGCTAATGAAGATAATGATGATGGTAAAGATAAATGATGGAAAAGAAAAGAATTGATAGGGAAAAGAAATGGGAAAAATAATAGAAATGATATATGTAATAGAGAGAGAAAATAAATGAGATGATGGGAAAGATATGAAAGAGAGGTATAAGAAGAAGATGGAATAAAGGATAAAGAGAAATGAAATGAGATGATAGAAGAAACTCTTAATGAATGTTTTAAAGGGCTGAGATGATAGAAAGATATGAGAAGTGACATGAAAAGAAATGGAATAGAATTGAAATGATATGAACTGAAATACAATGAGAGACTCTAAACGACTCGGCTCAGTGGGGTTACAATAAATTTAAAGAAAAGAGATGATGATCCAGAGATGTATAATTAAATAAAGCTCAAATCCAATACTACTGAACTATACCGACTATAGTATATTAATAATAACCTAATACTAAACCATACCAAGGATTATTTAAAATCACTAATCCATAATTACCATATTAATCCTACCAATCAATCATACACTCTCTGAATAAGACTAATGATACTTTGCTTTACAAGATTATCTTACAGAATTATATTTACTTCAACAACAAGAGTAAATAACCTCAGGGATTTTAAAACTAACACTCTTGTGTAAAATTAAAGTTTAAGTTAAGTTGCTTAATAAAGAATTACTGTGATTAATAAATAAATAAATAACATCTTAGTTGACCATAAAATAATTATAATACGTTCAATCTTAAAATAATAAACAAAACAAATATTAATTCACAAAATTTAATGAATCAATTTAAATTTAAACTAATAATGGCCTATTATCTAAGATATTACTTGAGCAAAGAAAAGAGCAAGGGTACTTTTAATGCCTTTCCATACTCACAGACAACCACTAAAGACCTCAAATGCAAATGGATTAGAATTCTTTAAATATATAAGATTTAAGATGATGATAGATGATGTGCAGTGAATATAAGATAATGTGCAGCTTTTAAAATAATATTAATTAAAATATTCTTCTGAAGTACTAATATTGTTAATCTGATATTGCATAATCTTTAGTCTGAAAGATATACTGATAATTTAAAAAAAAAAACTTTTAACTAAGTATTTAATTATGTATCTGCTATAATGCAATTATCTGTATTTGTGATTCAATATGAGAATCATTTACTTTAACATAGCTTGTTAATTTTCAAGACAATATCAACTATATTTAATTAACTTAGAATATACTTATGAATTTCTGAACTGAAGATTCATTAAATTTAAAAATTTAAGACTTTGTGAACTTGGAACCCAAGACAATAATATATTTTCATATAAAAGTAAAACAAACAAACAAAACTTTTGAAATAATAATAATTTGATTTATTAATAATGAGAAGAAATGTTTATAACTGTGGTAGAATACAAACATTGCCAATACCACACTATGCTTTTATATAATTATTTGGACTCTTAACATTTTTATTTAAATTACACTAATACACTTAATAACAGACCAAGGTTATTCACGGTTACTTTCTTTTAATAACTATATTTTTCTCAAAAAATATTTTAAACTTTAATTATCATATGTACTTAATAAGCACACTACTATTCTTCTTTATTAGACTAATTAATAACATTATTGTGTCATCTACTAATCAGAATAACACACAGAACTATGTTTATATTGAAAACCCTAAGCTTAATTTTATACTCCTCAACTTAACAAACGCTAAGTTGGAGTAAGCATATTCAACAATACTTTTGAAAAATATCATCACTAGTTTCACGGATATAACTAATATCACAGCTAGATATATCTTTAAATCAGATTAAGCTAATACTAAAATTAAACTAACTTAAGTGTATGGGACAATCATTCATCAGAGATCAGTTATACTTTTTTTAAAATAACTTTAGTCCACATAAAATTATTCCCTCAATGTTTTAAAGATAATGATGTAACAGACTTACAAATCCAGCGGCGAAATTCTGGATGAAAATATTAAATTATTATGTGTGAATTGCCACTTATACCATATGCATATTTAATATACTTTAAAATAAATATAACTTATTGTTGGTTAGCTTGTGTGTGATAAAACTATCATAGCAACACAATTCAAACATTGATATACCTATGAGCCTTAAATTAGCTACAACTACCTGAAGAAATACATTTCCTCAAACAAGCATATCTTGTCATCACAAATCTAAAACAAATGCAACATCACCTACTGTGGTGGAATTAGCATTAAGTCATCATGAATGATAGGCAAAAAATATAAAGATACTAGGCTCCTCAGAGCTGGAAAAGAATATGGTGGTTTCCAAAAATACCTAACTTCGAGGCAGAAATAAAGATGTCTGGAATTCATCTACAGTACACCTGGGAACAGGAACACCCACCAGAAAAGCACAATCCTCTCATGGGATTTCCAATGCTTATAAATGTGATCATCATCACTGAAAAATACAATACAATAACCCTCTTTTGGGAATACGCACTATCAAATCATGGAAATACAATACAATAAGGATGGAGGATTTTATCTACTTCATAAGCATATTCAAAAATTATTAACTAGGCCTAACTCTATGAGGCTAACAAATACTAACTAATAGCAAGATATATACTTCACCTGAACTAACTAAGTTATTTCCAAGAAATTTATAAAATACAAAACGTATATCCAATGTTCAAACCAACAAAGCAAACTATGTGTCAAGTGACTACTGTAGAAAATACTTTAAACTTAAATGCATATAAAATTCTAGGCAAGGCACAATGCACACATAACAAAATATTAAATGCTAAAAATATAGTAACTAGTGGACTTTTAAAATTGTAAATTAAATGCAAGAATATTTACTTCTCGATGAATATAAAATATTTGTAATTATTATTAATATAACATTCATAATATTCTCTGATAAACTTCTTTAGTAAATTTTAAATACAAATTGAGTAAAACATCCCATTTATATGAAAATAAGACTGTGATATTTAAACCTCTAGAATAAAATTATTAAATAGAAACTAGTTAGTGTAATGCTTACTAAATAAACTAAATCTACTTAAAAATGGCAAAAAACATTTGCTCATTCTAATAAACCTATTTCTTTTAAAATTATAACCCTAGTTTACCTGTATATTTATGCAAAAAGTGTTACAAAAAAAAAATAATAGTATAAATATTTTTATGGTTTCATTCTTTTTTTTAAACCAATAAAACAGACCATAAAAAAAAAATAATAATAATACATTAATTCAAGTTCATATTTCGGCTCCGTGATGATTTTTCCATTTCAGAATGTGTAGACAATTTATCCAGGTTAAGATATCTATCTGAATTCAAAGCTTCAATTAATACCTTTATATACATGGCAATCATTTCCAAACGAAAATGTTCAATAGTTCATTAATATTTTTTTAAAAACAATTTTTTTAAAAAAAACTTAAATAATAAGATTAAGCCGGCATGAAACAAAATAAATTCTTCAGCTGAACACACTTTATATTTATAATCCTAGGTTCAAACGCGGAATAATTATAATATATATTTTTAGTTAACTTTCACTGTTCTTCCTTAGATAAATGCATTTTTTAAAATAGAGCTCTTTTTTTTTAAACGTTTCTTAATATTTAAAAATGTATTTCTTTTTTAAACAAATTTCCTTTTATTTATTAAACATAAGAGTAGATTTTTTTTTATAATTAAGACATTCCTCCGTTTATGAGCAAAGATCAACGGACATAAAGTTACTTATAAGTACTGGCAACTATAACCAAACATTATGCATTTGATAGAGACAAGTTCATTAATAATATTTTTTAAATTCTTTTAAAGTTTTGCCTTCAAACAAATTCCTTTCATACTACTGGCATAAACAGGAATTAGTATTTTAAACTACATATTATCCACAGAAACATTATTCTGTTAAGAGCATATTTAAATGTATATATCATCTATTAAGTAATAAAGTATTAAATTTAATGTCACTTCTAATTTATAAAGATGCTAACGCATTTCCATTTTAATATTTTAAAATGTTTGAATGTCTTTTTATTTTTTAATTTCTTCTCCACATGTATTTTTAATTTGATAGGAGATATACTATATTTTAGTGCAATAAAGTCTTTAGCCATAACAATACTTAATAATTTAAGTTTTACTTCTAAATAAAGAAAAATGAATAGATCAAAAGTAAATGAAATATGAGACGCTGTATTTTTTTTTCTTCAAACATTTTACCGTAAATTTTAATGTCTCAATTGTAATGAAAAACTGTCAGAAAAATGGATTACCTTTCTTTTAGCTTCAGCAATTCATGTTTACAAGATGATTTTTAAATAATTATTTTAAACATACTTTTATTTTTTTAGAAAATATAAAGTTTTATAAAATTACTTTTTATTAACAAAATTTTAAGATCCAGTACCAGTTGAATCACAATAAGATCAGCCTCTGAATGACACCTCGATCTCCGTTTTATCTCACAATTTTTCATCCACCTACAATTCATTTAAAAACCAATAAAAACTATTTTTTATTAAATTTTAATATTCTGACAAACCAGCTGTGGAATCAATCTACTGACGTAATCAATATAATTTTCCCATACCACATGACCTTCAGCTGCAAAGTCAAAATTTTATTATTAACAAATATTGTGCAATATTTTTTTAATGATATTTTATACAATATAATAGTAATAAATATAAAATTTAAAGTTATACCCTTTATTAAACCCTTAAATATTTCATTAAAAATAATTTTATCCACACATTTCCTTTATTTACTTATTTTAAACAATATTGGAATTAAATTATTTTTTTATTTTTATGTTTCCATGTCTATGCATGCACATATTCTCACATAGTCCGGCCTTACATTAATTGTTTAAAATTATTTTTAAAATTACAACAATAAAATGTTAATGATTATTCAATCTAAATAACTTTTATAACTGGAATGCTAAACTACAAAACTAATAACAAATATTCTTATTTCTTTTTTAATAAAAACTTACATATCATTTTTTTTTTAAATTTATTACTTAATTATTCCAACTTAATATCTTATTATTACTCTTTAGATATTAGAATGGATTATACAGTAGTTATTTTAGAATACATTTAATACTATTTATCAATTCACAATTTTTTTTTAACATTTGCTTATGTTAAATTATTACCTAACATCCCTTATCAAACCAACTGACACTATTAAAATATTTAGCTTATCCTATTTTAATAATTAACTAAGTTAATTTCCATTTTTATCATCATTATTTTTTTTAATCTGAAATTTTAAACAAAAGGTTAAGCTAAGATAACCTTCATTACCTCTTGGAACTAAGTGTCACTTCAGTTAGGTACAATATATATATATATTAAATAATAAATACTGTCATAAATAACCCATAACACAATATATAAAAAATACTAAAGAAATAATCATATAATATAAAATGATAATTATTGAATATACATAATGAAATTTAAAATTTATAAAGATATATTCTTATGCAGAGTATTTTACTCATAAACGTAAGCAAAAAGAATCTTGAAAACATTTAAAAAAAAAAAAACCTTTTAACAGTTAAAAAATTTAATGTAAAGTTACATCAAAATAAAAATCTCTTTTTTAAAAGTCAATCCTTGTTTTTAAGTAAAGAAAAGTAAAAGCAAAACAATTTCTTATCTCTGAATTATAAGAATCAAAAGAGAATATATGGTTGTTACTATTATTTTTTTAATAAAAATAATTTTTAAAACAACATATAAATTATATGGCTAAATATTGTGTTAGACTGTGGATTATCAATAAGATCATATATTTTTATACTTTTAAATTCAGAAACAAAGAAAAGATAGCTGAATCTCAAAAAATGTTTGTATATTCAATGAATCAAAAGTTTATCCTATTTTAATGAAAATATTTGAAAACCAGGCACTCTTCACAAACCTGGGAGCTTTTAATTATAAGTATAGGGGTTTAAACTCAGATTTTCAAGCATCCTTCAACTATCCACACTATCTTATGCAACTGATACACATGACCACACACATGTAGAAAAGATAAATAATCACCAATATATGTATTTCATGCTAAACCAGCACTCATCAGTTGGTCCAGATTATCATCTCCAACACATATATATAATCAATGCTCAGTTTATATTAAGATAGCAAATCTTCATACTTTAATGGACAGGCTTCAATCCATTCCAACCTCCAACTTTTCAGCCATCCATATCATTGAAAATCTGATGATGAAAACTCACATCCCATGCTGATGCTAATATTACTGCCATGTCCATGTTGACCTGAAGTCACTCTGACCCCTCATGTATAGGACCGTATCCATTTACATACATATAAGAGGGATGGACAGGATGATTTGACTATTGTAAGTTGGAAGGAGGGGGGGTATAAGCTTATAATAGTATAAAAAGTTTTGAATAGAGTAAATCTTGACTTCTTAATAGAATCTCTGGGGATGGTCTCTACAGAAATTTGTGATTTTGTCTAAGAAAAAACATTTTACATTAAATCTGACATTTAGAACATTTTATAAAAGATTATTGAAATAGATTACATTTTGCTGATAGTAAATTTTATTATTTTATTCAATGACAATTGTATTGTAAAAAGTATATTTTATTTATATTAAGAATAAAATGATGATGATGATGATAATAATAATATGAACACCTGTAGGCCTACAACATGGGTGTAAGGTGTCTTTGTGCAAGATAAATTTCTGCACCTCTAGTCTCATAAACAGAGGTGGCCTGAGGCAGTGCAATGATGCAAGACCTTGCACTGATCAAAACCCAGATCGGCTTGATATATATATATTTTGCAAAAATTAAAACATTTTATCACATGCTAAATGAAATTATGTTTCCTTTTTTTTGTCTCTTTAATTTGTAAGTCCTACAATGAATATTATATGTGAAGTAATACAATTGTAGATGTACTAATATTTTTTTATATTTAGTTTGATTAACACAATTTCTTCAAAGCTGTTGTAATGCCCAAAGCATTGATTCCTTTACCTAATACATCGTTAATTCACTTGCTAATCAGTGATTACTATGTTGTCTTACTTTCCTTTACTAATTCATTCATAGACTGCAAAAGATGTTTTACTAATAAGTGGTAATGCAAATTTTTCAGTTACATTGTTTACTTAAATATTTTGAAATGTTCTGCTCACTTTAATGTGAAAGCTTTTCATTAGCATTTTCATGTATTGAATCAGAATATGCAAAAAATAATAAAATTACGATGATACTATTAATGGATTCACAATAAAACCTAATAGAAAATAAAAAAAATTTTGACATTATATGTATTCTATTTTATTTTCTCAAATATTGAGTCAATAAATAAGAAATTATTTATATATTATAATTACTAATTAGTGCAATTTTAATATGCCTATATTTGCAAGTAAGATTATTTATTTTTATATATATGTTTTTAATCATGTGAAAAGACCCCCCTTCCCCATGAAATAAAATTAGTTAATTAAAACAATAAATCTATATAATTTTGTTTAACCAAAGACACAAATGAATATTAAAGAATTATAATTATTTACATTTTTACCTTTTTATTTACATATTAACTGTCCAGACTTTGATGACCGCAATGTGATAAATAGCAATCAATTTTAAATAGATCAACTCTAACCATATTGTTTTTAGTTGAGTCATTCAGAATCTCACTAATAGAATAATTTTTTGTATGCTTTTATTTCAGTTTAAAAACTTAGTCAGATGATATAGTCAGGTAACAAGGAATTTTTCCCCCCATGTGTCATAGCATCAGCCGGGAAGCGAACCCACTATCCCAGGACAACTGCTTATAAAGCAGCTGTCGCTGACCTCTCGACCACCAATGTTTGACTAAGTAACTAGGGATTTTAAGATTTCACCTTACATTTATTTAAGTGAAAAAATTTTCACACATTGTTTATTCAATAAATTTTTAGAAGCTATTGTACAAAGCCTTGCAGTTTCTTTTGTTTAATAATAAATTATAATAAAATAAAAAAAATCAACCAATTAGATTCTTCCACTAGTATAGATAAAGAATTTTAAAGGTGCTTTCCCAATAGAGCAGTTACAAGTTAAGTTGTATAGGTGTTACAATAATTCATTTTAATGAAATATGAGTAATATCTTTTTAAATAATTGTTTTTAACTAATTCTATTAAAAACAACTTTATAAAAATACATGTTTTAAAAATCCACCCTCACACAAATAACTTGTTTGTATTTTTTTAAAACAAAAATAGCTTATTATGGTATTTTATTTATTAATAACTAAGTATATGGGGATTTGAACTCAGATTTTAAACACCCTTCAACTATCCACACTATCTCATACAACTGATACACATGACCACACACATGTAGAAAAGATAAATAATCACCAATATAAGTATTCCATGCTAAACCAGCACTCATCAGTTGATTCAGATTATCATCTTCCACACATATATATAATCAGTGCTCAGTTTATATTAAGATAGCAAATATTCATACTTTAATGGACAGGCTTCAATCTACTCCAACTTTTCAGCCATCAATATCATTGAAAATCTGATGAGGAAATCCAAATCCCATGCTATTAATAATTAGTTTATATTACATATATTATACTTTATTATACAATTTGACAATTAAAGATTTACCAGGATTTATTTAAGGGAAGAATTTTAAATTTTCATACTTAGATTGTTTATTCAATAATTTTTTAGAAGCCATTAAAACCTCTTGTGTTTTATTTTGTTTTGCAGAAATTTGCATCATAGTGAGGATTATAAATCAATTACAAATTTTCAGCTAGAGTACAAGTAAAAAGCTATAACTGCATTTTTTAAATAAAAAAAAGATAATTCATTATTAAAAATAGGGAAAACTATTTAGTAAAACATATAAAAAGATAATATGGGATAATAATAACAAAAAAGAGAAAGATAACACTATTAAAAAAATGTTAGTACAACACAGCATTGAACCCAGGCCTAACATTTCAAGGGGCAGACACTCTATCAATACTCTCAAGTGAACAATATATTTAGAACTTGTAAAACATTACTGATAAATGTAATTTCATTATATGCAGAATTATTATAAATATGAGGCAATATTTTAGAATAAGTTTTATTTTTAAATGAATTATTAATAATATTATTAGTTTATAAAAATTAGGATATTTAAATAATAATGATTGGGAAATCTAAACATTTTTATTTACATATAATTTTATTAATTATAGTGATGAAAGGGCATCTAAGGATAGAATATCAAAATTTATAGAATAAATTTTATTAAAATGAAACAAGTGAAACAAAAAGAAATGGATCAGTATTGAAGGAATGATTTTATTAGTATAGATTGGTCAGAGGTAATATAATAGAAAAGTAAATGGGATTACAGCAATGTAAAAAGGTTTTAGAGGGAGTGAATATTTAATTTGGCTAATAGGTTATCTGAACACAGAAATTTGTGAGTTCATTTTAGGAGAAGCAATTTCCATCACATTCCTTTTTTTACATCATTAATATTTATCTAATTAATCTTTTTGTTTTGCATGATTTGAAAATTCATATGTTCTATTCTTTTGAACTCAAATTAATAAAATTCAACAAGTCAGCAACAATATACTGTAGCTTTCTTAATTGTAAACTAAAAAATTTATTAAATATATTACTAAATACTGCCCAACTTCTTCAGCTAATCCAGTGTTTCCCAATCTTACTACATCTATGAATTATTTTTCTAATTTTTTATAAAATGCAAATCAACAGTGTGATAAAGTATGAATAGGACTATAGCTTCATGTGTTATAATTGCAATCTCATATATTAGTGTTATTAAGATAACAAAATATGTATAAATGAATAGAAACTTTTTTTAAAAACTTGATTTTCATATGAGTGTTATAAAAATATAACTACACACCAACACTTTGACTATTTCATAATAGTCTTTTTCAAGGAAAACTGAAAAATAAAAATAAAAATATATAATAATAAATATAAATATCACATATTCCAAAACAAATTATACTTTTGTATTTTTATTTTTCAGTTTTCCTTGAAAAAGACTGTATTATAAAATAGTCTAAGTGTTGGTGTGTAATTATATTTTTATAATAATCATATAAAAATCAAGTTTTAAAAAGAAGTTTGGTGTATTCATTTATATATATCTATTGAAAATTATGAACTATTTTTGAAAAAAAAAACGGTGTAGATGATATTTTAAATTTATTAAGAAAACAATAATAAACAATATAAAAGCAAGTTAAAAAATGGCAATTTAACAAAGTATCACATAAAATCATTAAAAACATAATAATTGTCAGAGCAAAACCAAAGCAATTAATTCTTAATTATGCAGATTAGGAACCAATAAATTAAAATAAGCAATATTAACAAATGCTCAATGTTTTATTACAATAAATCAAGAGCTTCTTAGATGTAAAATAACTTCATCACCTTTTTAATTTTTTTACCTCAAATCCAATGTGACTGAATGTCAGAATTAACAAATTGATTTGAACACAAAATTTTAGTGTGTTTAGATTTTTAAGTCAATAGTTTTGAATAAAATAAAAAAATAAAAATTAAAAGTGGAGACTTCATTGACTGAAGTATAAATCCAATATCTCTTTCAAAAAGCTAGTTAACTAAAAACTAGTAGCATATCCATCTAATATCAATGATTTACTCTATCCTTACATATTTTGCTCTTTCACGATTACATCCATCATTATATTCAAATGTGGTTGTTTTATTTGGAAAATTCATGTTATTTATTTTGGTAGTAAAACAAAATTCTTATTAAAACTGCTTTATGTCAATGCATAGAACAAAAATAGAAATCAGTGTTCTTGAAAATCATAATTAATGTTTCACCAAAATAACATTTTTATAGATTTTTTAAGATCCAGAACATTATATTTCATAAATAGTTCTACAGCTTTCAGTGCTCCTATATATCTACTGAATATAATTCCTTCATGTATTTGATTAAAACATATTGTAATTTGTTTGTTTTTTTTATCAATAAACTTACTGGAAGACTTATTATTTGATGTAGATTATAGTTTGTGTATAATCACATTCTAATCCTAATTTATCTTATATATAATACACATCTATTTCTAATCCTAATTTTTTTATATTTTCCTATCTTTTTTTCTCAAAAATCCTTTCCATCATTTTATTTTTAATTTATTATTACTTTTCCCTCATAATGCAGAAAATTCTCTTTGTTTCTTCTCATTTATATATTATAGTTTCATTATCTGCTCTCTTATTTTCTTTAAGTTATTAAATTCTAACAGCATTTTATCTTGTATTTCACATTCTTTTGTATTGCAGATAATAAATCTAATCTTTTTTCAATTTTTTTATTCATAAGAATTTTTTTGACTTGAAACAATAACTTACTTTGTTTACACCATTATTATGAACTTTGTTGTATCATCATATTAGTGTTTTTTAACATATACTATTATCTTACCCCCCACCCCCACTGGCTATTTTTTTATCTTATCTTTAATATGTAAAATTAATAGTGTATTAGTTAATTAATTACATTTTTTGTGTAGGTGCATTAAAATATATTTTTTAACAAATTCTTCTACATATTTCATTTTCTGTCTTGATCCTCCTATCAAAAATTCTTTAATTTAATCAAAATTATTATTTATTTATTTTTGCAATCATTACATGATAACAATTTATTTTTTCTATATAGCATTTTTCAACCTGTCCTATAATTTTTCTAAAAACATACTTTCCCTTTTTTTGTATGTGTATGATGTGTTAGAAATTGTTTCCTCCTATTTCTGGAATAACATTCTCTCATCAGATCAAATCAGGAATATTAACCATCATAATATTCATCTCTTCTCCATTTTTCCAATAAAATCTTACTTCATCTCTAGCATGTATCTTTTCTAATCACAATCTCAACACATCTCTCAGTAACTTACACTCTTCAAAATCTCATCTCTGTTAACATGTCTCCTAAATTCCATGTTCTTAGGCCCTGATTTAAACAAAAACTCTCTACAAACATACATTCTAAGTTTATAGTTTACATTTTGTACTTTATCACTGTACAAGCTAACTCCTGCATTATTTTATTTAATCATTCTTGCTTGAGTTTTTAAATACTGCCCTCTAGTTTTAATGAAGAAACTACTGCCTTGCTATTACTTCATATATCTACAATAGACTTTCATCCTAAACATTTTTTCTTCAATATCCATTTTTACTTAACAAGAAACATCTTCTGTAATCTGTTAGATGCTATCAAGTCTGCATCAATTCCCAATGATTGTATAGATGGTATAACTATGGAAATGCCTATCATCTGGTTGGATTTTCAATTTCAGCAATAGAACATTCTTTATTAGGATAATGAAGTCTTTAATTTCTGCATTAGCTATACACTGCAACTTTCACTGCCAATCCTACTGGGGTTTTTTTTTTTTAATAAATGAGATTCCTTCATAATGTGAGCAAAATATGACAATTTCAATCAGGCACACTTTGAATTACTATTTAAGTCTAATCTTACTGATTAACCATTTGTTCACTTTTTCGTTTTTTGCTTTTCACACAGCTAAGTAAATGAATAATCATGGAATTAAAAAAAAGTATCATCATCAGACTCAAGAACTAAAGATTCATAAATTAATTCCCAACTGTTTGACAACTGATTTTGCTTTACAAGACTTAATCTCTCAAACAACTGACAATATACAATAAATTATTTAACCATATATTTAATTACGTATAACTAATCTTTCTACGGAAAATGATTTCTACAACTTGGTTTTATTGTAATGAGTGATAAACTGAACCTTGCCTCCCAATAGGGTGCTCACATAACATGATCTTACTCTCACATGTTGAAAGAAATGTGGGAAGCCTCATACAAAATGCATATTTTTTGAACTTTTGTATAAGGAAAGACTGACTATCATAAAATTTGTTTAATTGAAAGTCAAAAATAATAGGGGACAAAATCAAAATTAATAAGAAAATTACATGTCATTAAATGAACTTTTTTTAATTCTTATATTGTTTTATATATATGATTTAGTAGATAAACTATTTTGTGGTCAAAATAGCAACAAAAGGTAAATAATCATATGATCAATTGATCTAATGATTGAGTCACTCTCAAGCATCCAAGTAGCAGACTGAGTGTAAAAGTCCCATTCAGTTGACCAAACTGAAATTTTTTATTTATACTTTCTTCAGCTGAAAATCAATTCAGGAATCTTTAGCTATTGTGTTCATCATTTTACTACTTAGCTAAGCTGCAAATGGCATTTAAAGCAACTAGAAAATGATTTTAATTATCAGCATAGCTTACTTACTTTAGTACATAGCAAGATTATAAAGTAATCTCCATTAACCTTCATAAGAATTTGAAGTACTTTTTAACAAAATATGGAAATAAAATAATCCATATTACTCAACTTCTGGAGGATTTCATGACATACATTATTCATGGCTTCTTAATTCTAATAAGGATTATTATAAAAATGTATTTTTTGTTTTCTTTTTTATTTAAATGTATATTCTGCAAAAAAAAAAATCAAGTCAGATGTCACATGGCTTAATTTAATAAAGCTCTATATATAACATCTATATTCTAAGATCTATATAAATAAATAATATTCATATTTGCATTAATTAAAAATAATAATAAATATTGCATTAAATAAATTAATAATACAACTAATACTTACTTTAGCAGCCCAATTGATTAGCCATGTTGGAATATTACCCTTTGGATTATCATAATAGAACATATACACTAAAAATATATATATAAATCACAAAATAATTTACTAGGAAACAAAATATTTATTACTATGTGCATTCTATTAATTTTAAAAACTCTGTAAAACAAACAAATGCTATATAAATGCAATTTATCCACTCTAACACTTTTTAGCAAAAAAAACTTTATTTTGTACATATGTGTACACACAATCTTATGTTTTGACTGTCCTGCAATCTACTTCAGAGCTATGATATAATGAAACAAAATAAAATACATAATTATGTAAATAATACCATAAATTTTTACACAATAAAATTATAAAATAATAAAAAAACATTATAAAATATAACGAAACATAATAAAACTGAAAAAATATAAATGTAATCAAAACCATATATAATCCAAGTAATATAAAATAAAATATAAAATAAATTATACATAGGTACTCCTGACAGTATATATACAACATGAACAACTATTAACTTAAATATATTATTTGTTTTTACTATTTTTGGTAATACAGCATCTATTGATCCACACCGACCGATGGCGCTGTTTCTACGCTAAAGCACATAAATATGCTGTTTACAAGGCCGATAATAGATCTTATGGCCTGTCAAGTGTTCAAACACTAAGATGTTGAAGTGCACCCATACCCCAACATCTCTAGCATGTTGAACATTATTAGGGACGAGTATACGACACTCTCTATAGACATTACTTTTGACTATTGTACAGCATATGATATGAAGGTTTCTGTACTTGTAATGACAAAAAGTATATTAGAACGGATTTTTTTTTTTTTTTGCTTCAAGGTATTGTAATTGATGTGAGTTAGTAAAAATTGTAACGAATTGTCAAATGCCCCTACTTTCGTTGTCAGGGGTCAGAATTCACTAAATGAGGAGTGTAAATCACGATTCGGCAAAGTTCATGATCAAGTCACGCATTTTCCGAGACTTTTTTGAGATCAAAATAGTATTATAAAAGTATATTTTGAGATCATACAAATTATTTTCAGAGAGAATACTAAAAAAACAAAATTATTTTCGAAAAATATTGAAGATTTTAGTAAAAATATTTAAGATTTAGTAAAAAGAAATATTTACTTTTCTATAACGTAAAAGTCGACCTTTTTGTTTATATTATGAATATTTTAGAATAAATAAATAGCAATTTATTTTTGAAAGAACTTTCGTTCTCTTCATAACCTGAAAAATTAGTAATATACTTTTTATAAACGTATCTGAGTTGAATTTAATATTATAGGCGAATATGTTTTAACAATAGGCTTTGTCTTCAGTTTGTGAGTTGGCCAATTAAAAGATTTGATTTTTACCTCATACAACCAATAATATAATTAGCTGTTAAAAGGTTAAGGGAAGGTGAAGTTTGAAATGAATTATGGGAAGGTTTGTTTGTTTGTATATATATATATATATGTTTTCCTTTAGGTTGATTTTCACTTGAGAAGGTCTATTTGTAGTAGATGAAACCATGGTTGTGTAAGGATTTTGGTAAAATTTTGAATTTAATCTAGTACTGTATTGTTTTATGGTTTTGCATATATATATATATGATCTCTTTCAAGTGTTTAATTCTATTCTCTTTCATTAAATGGATTTCTACTTTTTTTATTAAATAAGGAAAATTAGTTTATTACAATATTTATTTACTGTGATATTTAAGGAAGTAAAAATTCATTGTGTGTGTATGGATATGCTTAAAAGAAAAGATAGCATACATTTAATCACTTATTAGTTAAGATTATGTTTTAAATGGGCTAAGTTTGGTGGTGTGTATCAATAGGTTGGTTTTATGAGGTTAGCTACTCCTACAAAATATAGTTAGTTTTCTCTTTAATCCAAAGGAAAATGGAGAGAAAAAGAATTTTTTTTCTGTAAAAGAAACAGATGGTTATCAATGTATTTTAATTTTCTAGTTATTTGTTTTGAAAAGTTATTTTAAAAAAAAGAAAAATATTACTAATGAACTGCTTTTACATAAAACTATTTCTTTTGTTAAAAATATATATAAAAAACACCAAGGGAAGTCAGATCGCACTATCAGATTTTTAAAAAATCAAACATTTTAGTTTTAATTAATAAATGATGGGAGATATTATATGAGATAAAATTGATAGAACATTGTAGATTAAAGTGATAAAAAAAAAAAAAATCATTGAATTAAAAAATAATATTTTTGCAGAGTTTTGAGAAAGTACCAGAGAGCAGGGGAGAAGAAAATGTATTAGATATGTAAGAGTGAAGCATTAGAGGCCAATATTTAGTATGGCAAACAGAACCATTATCTGTGGAAAAAATATTTCTGTCCTTGGAGTGTTAAAATTATTACTGAGAAATATAAATGAAAGATACCACTAAAAGACTATATGCATGCCAATATGATGATGTGTATGATGTGGGGATATTAAAAAACTGCTAATGTGCTTGACTATTCCCCCACCACCCATGAAGGTAAATGTGCTACTGATTCTATCATCTACAAAAAGTTGAAGTCCATATCTGATCCAGTATGCTCACAAATTTGGAGAAATTACTTCCTCATTTGATTCTTCAAAAACTGAAAACAGAGATTATTTGGACAATTCATATGGCCACATCTTCATGTAGTAAGTTTACATTTTATATATATCTAAATAGCAGGAGTTCCCGGGGACAAAGGTAATATTTGTTTTCCTTGATTTTAAATGTATTCTATATTATAATCCATATATGTATTTTTTTTTTCTTCTGTGTTTGTTAATCCGTAAAACAGTGTTATGAGTTGAATTATTTTCCCAATAATAGCTTATGACCATTAAAACTTAATATATGTAATTTCATAAAGGTAATTAGTATTTATTTTTTTAACCTCATTAGTAATATATCTGAGAGATCAAACTCCATTATTAACATATATCCATCGGTATAGATAACCACCTACCCTGAGATTGAGCTAGCTAGAGTCCAGCCCTTTTCTTATTATACTAACATAAATTTCTCCATCTAAACCCTTCAGGATAATTCTTATTTAGATAGTAGATTGGCACTTGGAATTGATTACATTGATATCCATAAATATGCTGCTAGGATAAATATTAATTGGGAAAACTGAAATATTATTGTTGGGCACATATATAAAGAGATTTTTATGGTAGATAAGTTTTAAAACAACTCATCTACAGGTCAATGGCAACTAGATAGCCATTCTGATAAAGTATGTGAAATAGGATATACATTAATCTACCAAATATAAATGATATTGTTACTATATATATATATATGCACACGCACAAACGTATATATTCATATACACACCGAGATACAAATATGAACTATTTTCATTTTATATTGGACTATTTCCATCATCTAATATGCATATTAAATGTCTTTAGAAAAATTTAACTTTATTTAAATATTTCAAATACATTCAACTGTTAGTAATAGCACATCAAACAGGTTAATATATGCATGTCTCAAGAGGTATTATACTCCCCTCTTCTTATGGTTTTGAAAGCCTGATTAGTGACAGTACTAGCATGGGATTCAAACATGGACCCTTAGATTCTTGAGTATTGAATTTTAAGGTAACACTCTAAGCAACTAAGCACTCTGCCAAAGGCAACAGTCTGTAGAAATTTTGTATACTTATCTATGAGGTTTCGCCTGATTCTCCACTTTCCTAAGAGCAAAGTTGAATTGTGGTTTCCATACCTTATGTATAGCACACTAGGTTGGTTTATGAGATTTTTTGCCATTGTCATGAGAGCAGCTTCTTTAAATTTTTTTCTTTGTAACTTTTCTTCTCTATCCAATATTTTTGTATTTTCCCAATTCAAAATATGTTCATTGACACATACATGGTCTGCTACTTAGAACATCTGTTTTCTTTCTTCTAATCATCAGTTTGTGTTCTTGCAATCACTTTTCAATGGAACAACTGGTCTCACTAATAAATGTTCTTCCACATTCACATGGTATTTCATAGAGGGAAATAATACCTCTCGAAACATTGTGCATTTACTAACTTGTTTGATGTGCTATTACTAACAGTTGAATGTATTTGAAATATTTAAATAAAGGTAAATTTTTCTAAAGACATTCAATATGCATATTAGATGGTGGAAATAGTCCAATATAAAAATACAGCTAAAATACTTTCAGGAAAATATGAACTATGTCCGTAAATTATAAACCAAGGAAAAATATTCTTCAAAATGAGGCTGATAGTGATTCAAAATAATAAAGGTGTTAACAGACACTTTATCGAGAAGTGGCAGAAAAAATAATTGAAAAAAAACATATTGCATGATATCTGAAAACAATTATTTTCAAATCGCTCTCAATAATATGAAATAAATAAATATACATGATATTAATTACTAAGATACTCATATGTTTGAGCATCCTGTTTGAATATTGAGCACAGCATTTCCATTCAAATGACCAAATTGACTATTTTTGTTTATAGCTGAAAATTGATTTACAAACTTTTTGGCTCTAGACTTAACCATTCAGTTATTGATCTAAATCACATAAAGCAATACTATGCACGATCAGATAAATTTTGAATCATCAAACTTATTCCAAAACATTCAGGCCCTTAGCACTCATAGTGTTTAACACCTCTATCTGCATAGCAAAATTATGTTGAATCATACAAAATATCATGATTCTGTTACCTCATCTATATAGCTAAAGCATTATTTTGTTTGTTAAATAACACAATTTATTTTAATTACAAAAATAATACATGAATAAAAAACACAAAGAAAAGAAGTATGCTTTTTCATTTGTTATATTGATTTCCAATACATTTAAGCCTGAATTAATTTATCATCAAGTAACAATTTCAGATATTATATATGTAAAGAAATAAATATGTAATAAATAGTCCATTTTTTGTATAGATTCAAGAATAATAATGTCATTTAATCAATAATTTCTTGGAAATTTTTTAAAACCAGTGAGACTTTTCTTTATTGGTGGCATTGAACAAAGTTTAAAAGGTTTGTGCTTGATAATGAATGTATGATAATAACTCAGTAGTAGATATAAGAGATATGAAGCCATTAAATGAACTATTCAATAAATATCTACAAGTTATACTTTTTTAACTATAAGGAATTGTTTATTTTTTTAACAGTGTATCATTTTGAAAGAATTTAAATCAAACAAGACAAAATCTTGCTTTTTAAGACATGCTTAATGTAAGCTCAATTTTAACAAATGTGTCATTTCATAAACATGTCAAACTGCTGTTGTAACTAACTTGTTCTCCAAAAAATATCTAATACTACAATTGACAACTTCTATCATTAAAATAAAATTTCCAGAAAACCATTTAAATTTTCCAAATCATCAGACTTTATTATTTTATTAGAGTTTACTTAAGTAATATTTTTTTATTTAATATCAATTACATACACATTAAAAAATAATAATAAATATAGCACAGTAAATAATTTAATATATACATATATTTTAAAATAAAGCTTAAAAAACACATTTAGCTAAATCTTCTTTAGTTAATAAGCATAATAGGCATGAGTGCTTTTTTTAATCAATATTTTTTCCTAAAAAAAGTTTTTGCTTAATATAGTATAAAGCAAAATGAAAACTTTTATAAAATTATGGAAAGGGAAAAAAAATATTTCTAAATCAGCTGATAAGAAGTTAGCAACAAGTTTAACCTATTTTTGAAAATAGATTTTAATGAAAGAAAAAAGTGGAAGGAATTAATCAATAAACTTTTATATATTATTACTTTGTCTTTGTTATGTTAAATATAAATAATGTATGTAAAATATATTGAGACAGTTATGTAACACATGGCACACAACAACATAGTAGTGGGTGTACACATATATATATAAAGTTGCAAGGAAAAGTAAAAATAAACCGAGACAAAAAAAAATTGTAGATATTTTCTATATTACACTGGAATAACAGTTAAGGATTAAATAATATTGCATTTAAAAAAAATTATTATACATTAAAAATTTAAAAAAGGTATAATTAATATTTTATTAACTCTGATTTTGAAATTAAAACAAGCATGTTTTTATGTTACAATACTAATAATTATAAAATACTATTAATACAATATTAGTAATTATAAAATTTCATTATCTATTGTGATTAAAGCAAATGTCTTTAATTAATGCGTGTATAAAATATTTTGACAAAAATTCTCCAAAATTGTTTTTGAAATGATTAAGTTGAATGAAAAGAGTCATTAACTTTTTCCAATCAAGATAAGTAAAATATCCTTTTGATTACTGTATTTTTTCCAATTCCATCCTGACTATAAAAAGATTGGAAAAAATTAGTTTTATAAATTATGACAGCATGACTATGAAGATATAACTGAAGACAAGACAGTACAAATCCAGCTGCTGCTACCATGATCACTATGGTAGAGTTTGGATTCACATGGAAGCAATACCCAGCTTTTATGTGGTTCATAGCCCAAATATGTGTATTAGATGGCATAAAAACTAAAGAGAACTTCACTGCAGGCCAACATTACCAGATTATGCCTTTCTCAAAGATGGCAAGGCAGTCTATGGTTTTAAAAGAGACCAGCTTACAAAGAGAGTACATCAGCTTGCTGAAGAATTGGTTTATATGTACAGGGTTTTATCTATATGTACTATGATATATATATATAAAGTACAGCAGATGAGTTATTTTAAATAATTTTTTGAAAATGACAGCTTAAATTACAATTTACTATAAAAAATCTTTATTAAACAAGAACTTGTTAGAATAATTTTTAAAGATGTTTACACTTAATTAAGAGTAACCTGAAAAAAAAAACTTTTATGGACTGTCAAACATGTTTTTTAAAAGAACTTTTACTTACCATAAAAAATAAGAGGCTAGTTAATAGCTTTAATTCAGACTATTATATATATATATATATATACATGGGTGCATTTATATATTATTAAAAATGAATTGAAATTTTTTTATAAATTTGACAATTTAAGCATGTTAATTTTTTAATTATTATATATCACATCTGAGTGCTTATATAAGCGCATTTTGTTTTTTGACATTGAATTGTGTATTGAGAATATATGGTTTGTTTTTTTGTAAATACCAATGAGTGCATATATTTCCATGCTCACTCACATATATAGGTAAAAATGTTTATTTACCTATCATTAAAGTGATACTTATTTATTTTTATTGATATGACAATTCCCATATGTTATAGCATGTCTTTGTGCTTATATAGGTATATGTCAGGTAGACTCATATATGTTAAAATTAATATTTTTATTATTGTTTGTGAAAATTCAAATATGTTCCTAAATTATTATAGTGCACATCTGTGTGCTTATGTTTGGATGTGTTTTATGTAAACCTATTATGAAGTATTGAGACATATATGTAAATTACAATGTAAGAGGGAATTTCTTTTTGGTATTTATCAAAATCAGATATGTATAGCCATATTTTACAGACCTTAATTTAATTTTTTGTTATTAATAAATTTTAATTTTATTTGTCAGTTATTCCAGTGAATTTATTCAATCTGAAATAGTTTTAGCTTTTGAGCTCTGAGATGGATTCATGCTTAATGATCTGTTATATAAAAGGAATTTATATTTAGTGTTTATGATTTCATTATTTCTCTAATGCTGTATGGTGCAAAGGGGATATCCTTTAAAGTCCATGCACTACATTTCATTTTAATTATTTATTTAAAAATTAAATTTATAGTTGGCCAGTACATTAATGATGGCAAATGGCCAGAGAACATTAATGATGATCAGCATGTTTTAGTATCCCAGCATCATTGTTTTTGTTATATATTCTGATGGATTAGTACTTAAGTTTGTGCATCCAAATTATTGTACTGGATTCGTATGTAACAGTCTGTTATATAAGTGGTTTATGTTTAGTGCTATGGACATTCAATTGACAATGATTTCATTACTTTCCTAATGCTGGATGGTGCAAAGGGAATATCCTTTAATGTACATGCACAAAATTTCATTTTAATTATTAATTTAGAAATTAAGTTTATAGTTGGCCAATACATTAAGTAAATGATGGTTACTAGGAGGAATGTGCAATGTAGTCTAAAGATTTGGGGACACTGTTTCAAGATCCAAATTTCCTTACTGATGAAAGCCATAAAATAAAATCTAGTCTGGAGATATTGAATAAGACACTGAATAGGAATTTATTAAGCAGTACCATTTGGCATCTATTAGTTACTAAAACTTGCATTAGGAGGCATAGCCATGATGAAAGAAAAATGAATATTTAAGTTTTCATATGGAAGCTTTATAATTTGACTGTAGGGATTGTTCAAATTATTTTTAATCCAAAAAAATCACTATTCTGGGAAGACTAAGCAATCAAGAGTGCTGAATTAATAATATTATATCTATATTCATTTTTTTTTTCATGTATTTTGAACGTAGTATTTTAAATTATCTAAATGAATGAGTGCATGTCTAGCAATCCAAATGCATTTGTATGTTTTAGGTGTTTCATCTCAATTTTATTTATTTGTTTTAGTTGGGCAATTATTATTTACATCAGCATAAATAATATTGGTCCGTTCCTAATGTTTTTATATGTAAATAACTTTTCTAACAGTATTCAGAAGCAAATACTTTGTTTAGAACATATATTATTATAATATAAATACAACCTTTCCAATTCTGAATTTTAAAAACTGTGTAGAAATAAAAAAGATAAGCAAAATGTGATTCTTATGACTAAAAAGCACATTAACATTATAAAGTAATTTTTGACAATAGTGAATATTATTTATGGTAGTTATTATGCTTGAAATAAGCAATCAAAAATAGGGACATTCTCAAAAACTGAACTAAAATCAAACTCCAGATGTATTTAAAACATGCATAGCTTAGCATTTCTAATCTATTTCACTTAAAAGACACATTTTCTCTATACTATTTTATTATGAACATTATTAATACTATGAGTTATCAACCAAATGCAAATTCTATGAATTAACTTGATACCATTTCCCAATCTTTCTATGTTTCAAACATTCATAGCTATTTCATTTTTTCAGATTATTAATCAACTTCTTTATTTGCCTTCTTTTTCTTTTACTCTCCAAAGATATTTCTAGAGTAACCTTTGTAATTCATTTACCTTTAAATATATCTTCAACTTAATTTCTTTTCAATTCAATATTTTATAATTATATTATCTTTTCAACTTTTCTATTCTACTCCAAATTCAAAACAATTTTTTTTCTCTCCTTTTTCTAATTATATGAGCTTTTGATCAATTTAAATTCATTTATCAAACAAAACATTTAACAACCATCTTTCTTACATGTGGAAAGCATCCAATAGAATGTGTATTGATGAAAATATTATTCTTGAAGTGTGAATCAATAGAAAGAATAAATAATCTAGAATTGGACTAATAATTAAAAAAAAAAAAAAAGTAAATGATAGTAAGAATATACTTTGTGTTAGTTCAGACACCTTTTTAATCTGACTGTACAAGTTTTTCACCCCCTCAGTAACATTGATATATTAAAAAGAAAGAAGGGAAGAAATAATATAAGTAAAAGTACCAAGATGACAATTTATTTATTTTTTCTAAAAGTTACAAGTTTTTATTTATTTATTTCTCATTTACACTAGTAACATACATATATATTTTTTAAAAATATACATATATATTTTTGTTATTTAAAAAAAGAATGTTTTTTAAATTAATTTATAATAAATAAAAATTCCTACATTTATTACATGTAATCTGGAATAGTATTTGTAAAAAAAAAAAAAAAAAAAGTTGTGAGACACACCAATTTTTTCTTTTAATTTTGGTTTTTGGGAGAAAGCTTTTTTGTTTTAAGAAAATTATAATATCATCATAATCAAGGACTTTTGATCACCTCATCCAGTAACTAAAAAAAAAACTCTGTTCAACAACATTCCAGATAATCAAGCTGATTAAAATGAGAGCTAACTTATGAAAAACTATCTAATAGCTGAAAATCACATTATGATCGGTGAAAAAATCTTAATGCTCTAGCCAACTAAACCTGGAATTATATAGATTCCTGCAGATGCCAATTTGAAGTGTCTTGTTACAACATGCAACAATCATTGAAGATCTACAATTAACATTAAATGTAGTCTTTCACATGATTTCAATCAGTCTACTCATGATGAATGCATAATCCAGCCATATTACCATTCTATCCTGGAGAATAAATCAAGAAAAGTACATCAAATGAAGCCTTAAATCTTTAAAAACTGTCTTACAGATCAATTTGTAGAAAATGTTCAAACCTTTACTTTTAAGCAAGTGTAAAATCAGAATTCTGGTACCATGGTAAAATAAATTTTTATTTAAAATATAGCAAATATTAAATTGAATATTAATATTCTTTATATAATTTTAATATTTTGTTTTCCCTTTAAATATGTATTGAATTTTTTTTTTCTTAAAGTAATTTTTTTATGAATATTAAAGCAAATAGAATTTAGACTTTTTCATTCAATTATTAATAGTTACTATTTATTATAACTTGTATATATGTTATCTTGTTGATTAAAAAAACATGTTTTCACATATACTCGCAGGGATTATTTTCTTTCAATATGACATCTTCACGACATTACATATTTATTGTGGGTGTAAAAAAGTGTCCTATCTTCCCTACATTGCAGCTTTAATATTCAAGTACCAAAAAAAATATTTCATACATTATAATTATCTACTTAATCAGATTCTTATCTTAGAGTAAAACTAATTAGATCTAGCTAATTATGAATTGTTTTATTACTCTACTGTCTCCAAACATGAAAATATAATTTTAAAATTAAAATAAATCTTAATCCTTTAAATCTCTTTATTTTTTTAATTTAAACTAAAATATAAATACTTTAATTTTAATGCACAAATCAGCGCATAACAGCAGAGCTTCTTCAAATTAAATCACAATTTATTATAAACTTAATATAAATTATAATACATAATAAATAATGACTGAGCGCTTTCAAGAGAACTTAGCTCTCATAATCATGGGTAACAAAGAGTAAGTGTAACAAGGTTGCTATGTGTAAATATATGCAGATATATGCAAATTAATTGAACTATATGCGTAAATCTAATTAACCCATTTCTTAGAAATTTTATAACACGCATCTTTCCTATTCATAACCTTATCATCCATGGCAATAAAACATGCCTCCTTCACCTTTCTCTTAACATCATTTCTTTCCCTACAAACTATTCTTGGATTTTCAGGTTCACATGAATGACCAGTTAATTTCTGATGCATTGCGAATATTGAGTTGTAAGCTGGGTCTGCTTGGGCCTTGTTGTAAGAATATCTGTGCTGGGACAATCTTGTTGAGAGGGTTGCTTTCGTTTCTCTATAGTATGATGCCATGCAGTTATTTTCTGGGCATGAGATATTATAGACAGCCTGAGAAATGTTGTTGGGTGTTACAATATCTTTTGCATTGTTGATAATTCTATTGGTATTAGGGGGTGTGTGAAAACATAGTTGAAATTCTCTATTAAACACTGAGTAAAGTTTTCTATGGGCGTTTGCAAAGTATGGCAACAATATTCTATTTTTCTGCTGCTTAATTGCATTGTTATTTAATTTACTGTAAAATTGTCTAATTTTCCTATCAATGCTATTTTGTTTGAAACCGATATTTAATAAATCGTTTCTATATAAAATCAAATTTGCCCTTTTGTCTGCTTCAAATCTGCAAAGGTGCTCATTCCTATGTAAGAAAGACATCAATCCTGCGAATTTATGAATAGGTGGTGTGTTCGAAAGGGGTTGTATATATATATAGTAGGCAGCTGAGTGTGAAATAATTTCTTTTTACAAATACTTTAATTAAACCTTACTTTTAAGATATAATTTTCTTTAATCTAACTTAATTGATGTTTTGAAGAAAACACACATACCAACATCAATTCCATCATATATTCTTTTAAGTACATTTTTTTTTCCAATCTAAATCTTTTTAATTTCTGGTTATAAAACTAGATACACTTTTTATTGTAAAATATAATTTATTTTTTTCTTTTAAACTTTAAAACCATTATACATTAATAATAAAATCCACTACATCCTCAGTTTTAAATATTATAAAATATTTTTGTATAACTCCCTTAATAAAGAATTACAATGCTTTTTATTATCTAGCCTCACAATTATTATTAACCACTTCCACTTATGTGCAAAACCCCTCAAATAACCATGAAATAAATTAGCAGCGCTGATGAACTTGTAATGATATTTAATGGTGTCTTCAATAATTTAAATGTTTTCAAGACAGTAACAATTTTATTAATACTCATTTTTCAAGAGAAAGTACAAGAAAAAAAATGTCTATGTATATAACAATAACAATAGGAACTAGCAATGGAATATAGGATAAAAGAAACAAAGAAATACATAAAATTCGATAGATTAAAAAAAAAAAAAGAAATTTAGGATAAAAATGGGAGGTTGATATATATATAAGTATATTATTTTAATGACAATATATAAATGGAAATATTATTTTAATTCTAAACAAATATTTCATTATGTAAAATATTTCTTTAAAAATTGACTTACTCTGTGTTCCTCCTTTATCATCAGAAGTAAAGACTATGAACTGTTTATAGTCATCCACTCTAAGAATTCCATTTTTTTCTGGTGCACTTTGAAATGGCTTACTATAGCAAATTGCAATATATAAATGTTTTCCTTCATGATCAATTTCTTGTAAATGGCGGACATAAGCATACTGATTTATGAATTAAAAGATTTAACCAGAGAATTCAATTAATGTAGAATTTGATCACTTAATATATATATTGAGACAGTTATGTGTCTCAAGGCATACAACAACAAAGTAGTGTGTGCATATATATATAAAGTTGAAAGGAAAGTAGAAATAAACATTACAAAAGAAAATTGTACATATATTTTCTATATTACACTGGAATAGCAATTAAGGATTAAATAATTTTGAACTTAAAAATTTTTTTATTATAAATTAAACATTTAAAGAGGTCTAATTAATATTTTATTAATTCTGCTTTTGAAATTAAAACAAGTATGGTTTTGTGTTAAAATAGATATACTGATAATTATAAAATTCCACTATCTATTTTGATTTAAGAAAAAAATTTTTAATTAAAGCTTGTATAACATATTGTGATAAAAATCATACAAAGTTCTTTTTCAAAGGATTAATGTGAATTGAAAAGAACTTGTTTTAATTGCTGTAGGTTTTTTATCCATCCTGACTATAAAAAGTTTAAAAACAGATTGGAGGGAAGTTTTTGAGTTTTTACAGATTGTAACAGCATGGTGGTCATGAAAATATAACTCAAAGAAAGTCAGTGCAAATCAGCCACTGCTAGTTCACAATGGTAGTATAGATTCACATGGAAGAAAAGATTCTGACTTCGATGTTCTCCATAGTCCGTATTCAAGATGGTATGCCTGAAATCTATCAAATTCTAGACTAAATGGAGATGATTGTATGCCAATAGTTTCCAGTTTATACCTTTTTTGAAGATAACAATGTCAGTCTATTGTTTAGAAGGGAACTGTTTACCCAGAGAGTCCATCACCTCGCTGCGGAATTAATTTATACATACACCATTTTATCTACATGCAGAGAGACATAGATAAAGATACTGTATCATATATAAAGTACAGCTGATTATAGAATAAAAGAACTTTCTGGAATATGATTAAAGATATTTATAATAAATCAAGAGTAACCTGAAAAAATAATTTGATGAAGTACTGTCATAAGAATATTTTTAAAGAAAACTTTTACTCAACATGAAAAAATAAGATGTTAATTAATAGCTTTAATTCATATCTATTTTTATATATATTCACATTATATATGTGCATTTACTTGTTATTAAAAAGAAATTGAATTTTTTTATAAGTCTGACATTTCAAACATGATCTTTAAATTATTATACAGCACATCTGAGTGTTTATATATATATATAATCATTTTGTTTTTTGACATTGAATTGTGTATTGAGAAAATATAATATGGTTTATTAAGGTTTTTTTATATGCCAGTGCATGCACACACACACGTATGGCAAATCAGTCATTAATTGTTATAAAAAATGAATTTAATTTATTGGTTTATGATAATTCAAATATGTTCATATATTATTATACTGCATGTCTGTGTGCTGATATGTTTTATATAAAGACATTGAGGTATTTGTAAATCACAAAATAGTTAATTATATTAATCAAAATAAGAAGGCTTAATTTATATGTATAGCCATATTCTGAAGATCTTAATTTCATTTTATTAATAAATTGATATTTCATTGTTAAAGTTATTCCAGTGAATTTATTTAATCCTAAAATATAAATTATTATATATTGGATTATATCTCTTGTTCACACTAAGTTATAGAGCTTTTGTTCCTGAGCTAGATTTGTGTATAATTGTCTGTTATATAAAAGGGGGTTATGTTTAGTGGTATGAACATCCAGATAATGATGATGCCAGATGGCTCAAAGGGGATATCTTTTAAAGTTCATGTACATTTTCATTTTAATTATTTATTTAGAGATTGTTCATAGTTGGCCAGAACATTAATAATACTTAGGTGTCCAGAGCATTGATGATGATCAGCAAGTTTTAGTATCCCAGCATTATTGTATTCTTATGGGTTGACACTTAAGTTTGTGCATCCAAATTATTGTCTAAATAATCTGCCCCAACCAGGAAAAGTCTAAATAATTAGCCTGGTCTATATTAGACCCATTTCAAATCTAGCCACAAGATTGACTGTTGATTTGTATTTTGCATCATTCTTATTATTAATTATTGCTTTTGTGTACTTCTGGTGAATTTATAGTTATAGTTGGTTTGTGATGATCTCTCATGCTCCTTATATTCTTTCATTATATTTGTAAATTTAAATTGAGTATTAATCAGTGTTGATGAGTGCCATCACCCCATGTTTATCCTATGACTTCATACCATTACAAATGGCACCCAATATGAGGTTTATTATGATCAAGTACTGGCGGCCATTACAACAAAATTGTACTCAACTTTATCTCAAATATAACCACATCTGAGGAAGAAAAAATATGTATTATATGCAGAATTTTAAGTTTACTGTGAAATATGTGACAACAGTATTGTTGATTATAAATTATAAAATAGTAGTTTTAATGTATATTTAATGATTTCTTGAATAGAAAATCTATGATTTTAGAGATTGGATTGGATTTTTTAACAGTTGGAGTTTGTTTAGCTGCACGGTTAGTTTTGACAAAGGGTGTTTTTATCATTGGCTTGAGGATACAATGTTTTCATGCAACTCCAGAGTGTTCTATCTCAGGCATTACTCCATCCCATTTTCTGATTTTCTATTGTTTATTATGGTGTAGTTAACATGATCTTGTCATGATCCCAGTCTCTAAGTCTCCAAGAAAGAAAGAATGGTATAGTATTTTCCAGCATCTAAGACTAAAAGGAGCAGGACTTTGCAAAGATTTTTTGCATTATTTTTATTTTGGGCTCTAAACTGAAGTAGCCTTCTTGCTGTTCATGGTGCATTATGTACTTATAGTCCAGTGGCAGAATTCTTTATCTCAGAATTGCAATCACTATTTATTTTGTAAGCTATCAGTTGTCTCATCAAATCTCTAAAAAAAATTGATGAGTACAGTTAGTTTGAGATATAGACTTTGTGTTAATTATATGTATAATGTGTGAAATGTGAGATGGGTGTTTCAGTTGCTTTTCCCTATGAGAATGGATATGAGATGGCTATCTGTCTCATGACATACAACATAGTAGTGTATATATATATATATGTAAAGTTGAAATAGTCAAAATAAGAGTCATAGATCACATGACCCTATCTCTTAAGTTTGTAAGTTATAAACAATAAGGATTGCCAATTCCTCTACAAGCTTTATGATAAATGCTTAGCCAGAGCCAGCACTTAAAATATGTCAGGAACCCCTCCCCCCCACTCTGAGGAGTGCCAAAGCATGAAACCATGGTCAGGGGTTTGGGGGGGGGGGTCCTGACAGAGATATTTTAAGTGCTGGCTCTGGCTAAGCATTTATCATAAAGGTTGTAGAGGAATTGGAAATCCTCATTGTTTATAAAGTTGAAAGAAAAAATAGAAATAAACACAAAAAAAATTTTGTAGATATTTTCTATATTATACTGGAATAACATGATTAAATAATTTTGAATTTAAATTTTTTTTATTATAAATTAAACATTTAGAAAGGTCTAATTAATATTTTATTAATTCTGATTTTGAAATTAAAACAAGAATGTTTTTGTGTTAAAATATATATATTGATAATTATAACATTAATATATAATACTGATAATTATAACATTCCACTATCTATTTTGATTCAATATTTTTTTTTTAATTAAAGCTTCTATAATGTATTGTGATAAAAATTCTACAAAGTTGTTTTTCAAAGGATTAACGCGAATTGAAGAGTCATTAACTTTTATCTTATCAATCAAGATAGGGAAACTTGTTTTTAATTATAGTTTTTTCCATCCTGACTATAAAAAGGTTGAAAAACATATATATTAGGAGAGTTTTTGTGAGTTTTAGTTTTTACAGACTGTGACAGCATGATGACCATGAAAATATAACTGAAGGTAAGACAATGCAAATTAGCTACTTCTAGTTCACAATGGTAGTTTGGATTCACATGGAAGAAAAGGACCTGATTTCTGTGTTATTCATAGCCCATATTGTATACTAGATGGTGTGCCTGAAGTCTATCAAATTCTAACTAAATGAAGCTGATTGTATGCCAAAAGTTACTGGATTATGCCTTTCTCAAAGATTACAATAAGCCAGTCTATGGTTTAGAAGAGACCAGCTTACCTAGAGATTTTATCAGCTTGCTGATGAATTGTTTTATTCATATACTGTTTTATCTATATCCAGAGAGACACAGATAAAGGTATTGCATAATATATATAAAGTATAGCTGATTAGGATATAAAAGAACTTGCTGGGGTATGTTAAAGATGTTTATAATTAATCAAGAGAAATCTGAAAAAAAAATTTGATAAAGTACTGTCAAAAGAGTAAATATTTCTTAAAGAAAACTTTTACTTAACATAAAAAAAATAAGCTAATTAATAGCTTTAATTCATATCTATTTTTGTATATATAAACACATCATATGTATGCATTTATTATTAAAAATGAATTTAATTTTTTGATGTCTATGACAATTCAAACATGTTAATTTTTAAATTATTATATAGCACCTCTGAATGCTTATATATGTGTGCATTTTATATTTTTGACATTGAATTGTATATTGAGAAAATGGTTTCTTATATATAAACATCAGTACGTGCACACACATATATGTCAAATCAGTCATTAATTACATATTATAAAAAATGAATTTCATTTATAGGTTTATGATAACTCAAATATGTTCATAAATTATTATACCACATACCTGTGTGCTGATATATATATATATGTTTTACATAAACCCATTATGAGGTATTTGTAAATTACAATGTGATAGCTAATTGTATTAATCAAAATCAGAAGCCTTAATTTATATGTGTAGCCATTTTCTGCAGACCTTAATAGCATTTTAATTGTTATTAATAAATTGATATTTCATTGTTAAAGTTATTCCAGTGAATTTATTTAATCCTAAAATATAAATTATTCTATGTTCCATTATATCTCTTGATCAAAGGCATTATGTTTAGGGTTATGGACAACCAGATGATATTTGCGGATGGTGCAAAGGGGGATATCTTTTAAAGTCCGTGCACTACATTTCATTTAATTATTTATTTAGAGATTAAGTCAGTACATTAATACTACTAAGTGGTCAAAGCATTGATGATGACCAGCATATTTTAATATCCCAGCATTATTTATTGTATTCTTATACACTGGCGCTTAAGTTTGTGCATCTAAATTAGTGTCTAAATAATCTGCCCCAACCTGGGAAGAGCTAAATAATTAGTATGGTCTGTAGTAGATCCATTTCAAATCCAGACACAAGATTATTGATTTGTATTTTTGATCATTCTTGATGAATAATTATTGCTTTTGGGTAATGATGCTGAATTTATAGTTATAGTTAGTCTGTGTTGACCTCTCATGCTCCTTATATTCATTCATTATATTATTTGTAAATTTAAATTTGAGTATATTATCAAAAAAATTCATGAAAAGATCAGCAATTATGAATAGATTTTTATTTGTTTATATTTTTGGAAACTGTAAACAAAAAATATATTCTTAAGACAATGACTTGCCAGAGGCATAGTAAAATCAGATACATTTTTATATGAAGACATAATAGATAACACTTTAATTGCTGAACAAAATAATTTCTCAACATGGAAAATTGATTTCTTTAATTTAAACTTTCAACTGTTAAAATCTGCTACAATATATGAACAGTACATACATAATTTAAAAATCATAGTAATGTTTAGATAGAATTACTTTTTTAACAAGTATATTTAAAATTTTATTATAAAAAGTAATAAAAGTATTATTTTTATTTTACTTCTATAAATAAAAATAACATTTGCTTTGTGCAAATTTAATACATCTTTCAAAATCCAGAGCATTTATATGACTATTATTATAAGTGCTTTTAATAAAAACTATCTTTTAACAAGAATGCAATATGAAGTTAAGTATTCTAATTTACAAGCATTTCAAATTTTTGTCAAAAAAAAAAAAGAAGTTACTCTAAATCAGCGGTCCCCAACCTTTTTGCACTTAAGAGCTCATTCTATAATACCGGCCAGGTGGCGGCCACCATTTATTTTTTCAATGTAAATTTATAGTTGGATATTGTTAATAATACACATAATGTACAGAAAAATATTTATTTCAAAAATAATATTTTAACATTTGATTACAATATAATACAATAATTTATAAGAAATTTTAAAAATTGAATTTATTTGTATCAGATAAATAATTTTTTATCGTGTTCGGATAGTGGCGGGCACACGTAAAATGGTCAGCGGGCACCATGGTGCCAGCAGGCATAGGGTTGGGGACCCCTGCTCTAAATCAACTTGAACAATAAATAATAGTTAAGAAAAAAAATAAGAATAAGGAGGAGAGACTTTTTAGAACATTTGCTTTTTTTAAAAAAAATATTTTTTTTTAATATAATGAAAGTAAATGCAAAACATAAGGGTTAAACTTTTTTAAAATAAAATATTTTAAAATGTCATTTCAAATTAAAAACAAAAATAATCTATTCAGTAAAATAATGTTTAGAATCAATGTACATATGTGTGTTTATTAAATATATATATAAAACAAATAGTTTTTTTTTTCTAGTTCTAGGAACAATTTCCCTTGTTATATATTTATATGCATAATAAAAGCAAGAACAATTCAAAAAGCATTTAAAACAAAGTGTGGTTTTTGTAATGCACTATTTGTTTAATTTTTAGATGCTTAAAAATAAGTTTTGCATATGGTCACATCTACACACACTACATGGAAATTATAAATCCAACTACTACTGATTTCTATCCAGTGAAGATAAACAACCTAGCAATCATCTCAGAATTAAGGATCTATCTTTTGTAATACCTGGTAACAATGGGAATAGAAATGAAACAATTAGAATATGAAAATTTCCATTACACCTACACTCGCAAATATGTTCAAAGCAAATTCACTACCAATAAAAAACAATAATAATTTCAGTGATTCTTAATTAATCAGAGAGCACTGCATGACTATAATAATGTTAGAAATAATTAGGACTTTTCTTTCACTAAGTGCTATATCTTATACTGGTTGTATTACTTATGAATTAAGATAATTTACATTTACCATCATTCTATGCAGAATATTGCAACAGCATGACTGCAATATTATAGCAAAGATATCATCTGTGTGAAACTATTTCATGATAGAGATGTGGTAAAATAACTTTGATTAAGTTAGTGCTTTATTTCTAGTTTTAACCTGTGAATAATCATATGAATATATGAAAACATGTGACCTTACTTTTCAAAATATAGAATTAGAGTAGACCTTTGAAAGCACTAGAGTAAATTAATAAAATTTGTCATTCATTTGAGATGGTGATTATATATATTATAGTTTAATTTATATGTGTATATTTATATTAACACAAATATAGTTTACATATTATATAATAAACAGTCTTTAAATAACTCTTCATATGTATGTATATATTGTAATGAGATGAAAAGATGGAGTAAACTTGAGGTGATGGCACATCATCATCATCATTCCCAAGTTCAAGATATTTCAAATAATGTTAAAGTAATGTTTAATAACCAAAATATATAAGTAATGTTATATACACCTGGGTCTCGTTTTACGTGATAGATAGGTTCCTCAGAAAACACACGCAAACAAAATCGCGCAAAAATAGACATAACTTATATTGAAAAAGGGGGGATGCGGTCTGTGATTTTTCAAAATTCATGTAAAAGCAAAGCACCAACATAAAATTACTTTAAAATTCGCGCAAAAAAAAAATAAGGAAATAAAATATGACTAATAAAAAATTTCAAATTTGAAAAAAATTGATACAAGACAAACTTTTTTTAACTATAATATTTAATTTTATTCAAAATAATATATTTTTATGCATAATTTACAGTACAGTAATTTACATTTTTATACACGTTTTAATTATTATAGCTATTTGCCGAAAAACACGTTCGTTTGCAAACAACTCATGTTGTGTCAATGGTTTTCTGGTGACAACGTAATTAGTAATTAATCTTTGAGACAATGATTTTATTAATTGTTTATGAAACTAACAACTAAAAATTAAATTATTTTTGTCTTTAATTTTCAATTCCGTTTAAAAATCAAATTACGTTTTACATCACATTAATTTCAAGTCACCGTAAGTATTTTTTAAATTGTTTAATTACAATTAAAAATCAGATTTTAATTTTTAACTGTCAAATTTAATTGTGCCCACTGCTATTACTGACCTTTTAAAAATAAATTTGTGGACATTAAATGATTAATAATTGATTACGTTCTTTTTTAAAAAGCAAAAACAGAATGTGATTTAAAATGCAAAATTAACACGCACAATGTTTGAACAAATTTACATTATAATCTTGTAAAATTTAATGTGTGTATACATAAAATGTGGAAATCATGATTTTAATTTCATTATTGCATAAAATCTACATTATAAAGCACTGAAAATATTGAAATTACTAAGATGAAAGTCGAATTCCAATAATGTGCTATTACTTTCAATATAACATAAGTGCGCAAAATTTATTATCTCAAGTAATAGCGCATTATCGGAGTTCGACTTCGGTGAAACATGAATCGCGTAACTTCAAAATCGGGTTAAATAAGTCCATGTAAAAAGAGACCCAGGTGTATTACAAAGAGGGAGCATGAAATAATGAGAAATCTGAGATAAGCTCCTCAGAGTAATTATAATTAACTATACATACAACCAGTATTATCAATAAGTAAAAATAAATAATACTCAAAATAACCATTCATCATCATGAATGATCAACATAAAATAAAATCAATATAAATCATAATCCATCTTGTGGCTGGATTTGGAAATGGATCTTCTATAGACCAGGCTAACTATTGAGCTATTGTTCACTTGAGGCAATTATTTAACCATTAATTTGGATGCACAAACTAAGTGCTCATCCATCAGAATACATAATCATAAAAAAAATAATGCTAGGGCATTAAAACATGCTGATCATCATCAATGCTCTGGCCACTTAGTATCATTAATGTACTGGCCAACTATAAACTTAATTTCCAATAGACTAAACAAATAAAATGTAGTGCATGGGCTTTGAAGAATATCATCTTCATGTCAACCCAAGAATCATCATCTGGATGCCCATATACTAATAATACATCCCCATTTATATATTCTGCCATTATACTCTAATCTAGCTCAGCAAACACAAGCTCATTACTGTTATGTGACAAAGAAATGTGATTTAATCTTTGTGCCATACAAATTCCAGTTGGACAAGTGAGTTAAAACTCTAAACTTTTTATTGGTCAATTACAAAATCAGCAGTAAAAATATATTCGTCTTTTAATATTATATTCATTTTAGTTTCATTTGTAAAAAGTATATTAACAATTTGTCAGATTATGAAAGTGAACGAACGTTTTTTGAAAAATAAATTTCTATTTATAATTATAAAATTATTCGATAGCGAATATGCAAAAAGAAAGTTCATAATAAATTAGAAAATGCTGCAGACATCATTTATTTATTTCTCAATTTACATTCATGTAAAAGTAAAAACATTTTTACTAAAATTTTAATATTTTTCTAAAATAATTATATTTTCAGCATATTTTCCCAAAATACATTATAATATGGAAATAAATGCCAGCAAAATATTCTAAATTATTCATTTTTATTTGAAAATGAAATGAAGAACTTGGGGCAATGAAAATTGTTGTCAGGGGTCAAAATTGTTGTTAGTGCTGGTTTCTTTTTCAATTTACGTTCATGTAAAAGTAAAGAATTTTTTACTACAATCATACTTTTCTAAAATAATTATACTTTTAGCATATTTTATAAAAATACATTATAATAATTTATCAAAATAATTAATAATATGTAAAATAATTGATTAAAAAATGTTCTAAAACATTTATTTTCATTTTCAAGATCAAAACAAAGAAGTTGGAGCAGTGAAAATTATTGGCAGGTTCTCTTCTTTTGTTTGTGATAAAAACCAACCAATCAGCATCCAGGAAAGCCTGCCTTCTCCATTTGTTGTAGCTTCTTATGTCAATATTATTAAATTTTTTACTTGTAAAATAATTCAAGAGAGGATAGCATCTTACAGTACTTTTAAGCTTTAAAATGAGCCTAAATACGCTACAGTAACATAAAAACTACCGGACTTAGAGCAAATTAAAGCTGTGTATGAGTTAACGTGAAACAATCTGGAAACCGGTCAATACAATTTTAACAATTGAATTCAAATTTAATTAATAATATAAAAAAATGATATTAAAGTCTTTAGAATATGATTCTACAATTAGAAGACTTCTAATTTTAATTAACATACAATAACAAAAAAAATATCACATTGTGATTTACATATATATGATTTACAATATTCAAGTTATTACATTATGATTTACATTTCTCTTAAAAAGGTTTCAGTAAATGCGTAAATATATTCATACATACATGCATTTTATAATATACAAAGAATACATTTCAATTGACATCTAATAAAATTTTAAAATGATTAAAATTTTATAAATGTGTTCTATTTGACACTCATTGATATATATATATATGCACACAGAGCCCAACATATTTGGATTGACATTTAATACTAAAACAATGATCAAAATTTACATATATGTGTTAACATAAAATCAAAATTTGTTTTATTACATTGTGATTTATATACGTTTCAACAGGTTTACATAAATTATCTATATATATCATTGTACATCGGTGTGGTATAATTTATTATTTAATATAAAATATTGTCATAACTTTATAAACGAAATTCAGTTTTATACATATTTAATAACATATTTAACATTAATGTGTGTGCATATTTAATTTCAGGTACACACTGACATCTATAACATATATTTCATTTTATCAAAATAAAGTTATTAAAATTTATTTTCACAATTAATTCCATTTGAAAATCATATAAATTGCATTCAGTATTTTGTAGTAAGTTCTATTTATTGATTAGTTTCTTAAAAAAAATACTATCAACTTTTTTTTTCTTTTAAAATATAGTCAATTCTTGATTAGTAATTGTTGATTGATTAATTATCAATATCTTCAAATCCAAAATCATTTCTTTTGTCTTTAAAACCTGATGCTCAACGAATTATATTTGACTCTTAATTACAATTCAAGCAAAATATCTTTTTTGTTTAAATTATTTAAAATATTATTTTCACAATTAACTCCTTGTTGAATGTAATATAAATTTCACTTAGTTTCTTGAAAAAACAAATATATATATTTCTCTAAAAGAGTTTAAAATATCTTTTAAATGTTAATTCTGATTCTTAGGAGTTTTTTTTTTTTAATCCAAGCAGAGTTATTTATTTATGTTATTCTTTTTTTAAAAAATATAGAGATTAAACAATTTAAGATAATATTGTTCTATATTATATATCTCCAATTTTTAAAATGTCATTTTGGACCAAAGAATATTAAAATAAAATAACTCACTATAAATATATGTGACATGTTTATGTGTGGTTCCCTGCATGTATAGATAAACAGCAGCATACATATAGCAATTCTTCAAGCTTTCTCTTAGGCTTAGTGGTCTGGATGAGTTTGGTTTACAGTCACATAGGGAAAAAATAATTCAGGTATGGTTGACATTCTCCCTTCTGTCTAGGGCTTAATGAGCTTCAGGCCACCAAACTGTCTTATCCAGATTTTAGCTATAAATTTCAACACCAAGAAGTGGGTCATTTTCCTCTACATGAATTCAAATTCTACCATTGAATTGTAAAGCAGATTATGTCTTGACTTCAGCTACATCTTCTTGGGAGCTCTGTCCAACTCTATTCTGTTTTTCAAAAATATTGTTAACCAAGCCTTCTGGCTAGCTCTTACAAATTATATTTAGCTAAGACTTAATACCTGACTCCTCTGGCCATCTCTTACAAAAACTATAAGCCAAACTATATTGGACAACCCTTTTCAAAAACTACTATCCAGACTTTGCAGCTATTTGGCCACTTGCTTCTCAAAAAATATTAACCAGACAACTTATATTTTTATCAGTCCTTTTATAGAATCATTTGGAGGTGATAAAAACATCTTAATTGAAAACAGCTTTTTTTATCTCTCTAACCCTTTTTGAAAACAAGTTTGAAATTTTTATCAAAATGTGATATACATGTTTCTACTTAGATAGAGAAATTTACCAATTAATTAAAAGATTTCAAAAATATATAATAGAAATTTTTACAATTATCAGAAACATGCTTGATTTTAAATTTCAAAACCAGAATTATCAAATAATATTTATTTATAACAAAATTTTGCTTAAATTCAGAGTTATTTAACCCTTTAATATTTTTATTCCAAGTAAAATGTAGAAAATATCTACAAAAATTTATGTCTGTGTTTGGTTCTACTTTTTCTATACTTTATATGTGTGCAGACACACAACTATGTTGCTGTGTACCATATAACCCAAACAGTTACAATATAAATTAGAAAAACTTAAAATGTCCACTCTATCACAAACTCTTGAAACATATGAATAAAAACCTCTGAAAAACAAATGATCTCTAAGGTGCATTTCAAATTTTTATCATATATATGAATGTTAATTTGAATACTTTCACAACTAAAAGATGATTGTATATGATTAGTTGTGAGTAAACTCAGTATGCATGGTTTAAAACTGTCTTGATTAGAATTATCAAAAGAAACAGAGATCTGATCTATTTCCCAGCTGGGTCACATAAGCATTGTCAAAATATCATGTTGGCAATCAAATATAAGTTTTAGAAGGAAAAAAAATTAAATTAAAATTTAGCTAATGGATCATGGGTACAACACATCTTCTTCAAAGATTTCCCTTTTAATTATAAAAAAACATATTTCAAATCAATTAACTTTCCAAATCAAGTTTCACATCAGCTTTTTTAAAACTCTAGCCTCACTGATTATTTCTGAACAAACATATGAAAGTATATCATTTTTTTAATTACTTTGTGTGTATATATGTGTCTACATATATCATGACACTGGATTTAATCTTATAAAAAAAATTCTGCACTATTTATTAATTATATATACAAATATTAAACTATGACTAGTTTATTATATATTCATTATTCTCATTAATATGCAAACTTGCTATTGAAAATGTTTGTATACAATTGAAATTTGTATACTTATTATAAATTAGCTTATACTTTAATATTTATTTATATATTTAACAATTGGTAAAGTAATTATACTGTGCTTCGAATGCTTATGGTGAAGTTAGAACTATCAAAATTAAATATCAGGTTTTGCACTTTTGAGATCTTTTAACCTCATATTCATAGCTGAAGAGTTAGAAACGTTGTGGTGTTGTTGAGTATGTTAATATATGCAAATTAATCTTCGTAAAACAATTTTTAATGTATACAAATCAATCAGCTTGTCCAGTAAATTTCATAAAGTTAATTCTATTTTTGCTACACTTCACATAAAATTATATTTGTTATTTTAGTACACACACACACATATATAATGTATTTAAAAAGGTGGGAAGTAATAGCAAATTATTATCAAAAATAATTAACTGTATTACTGGTCCCGTTATATTATACTATTGTATTCATTTCTGAGTCTCTCTAGTGCAAGCCCAAATTTTAATATTAAGTACTATCTAATATAAAATAAATTAATCTTTCTTATTATTTGGATTCAATATACCTTAATCAGATGTGCTAGAAGTCTAAATATCTATTACCACGTCAGAATAGTCACCATAGCTTCATATATAAATAGATTTTTGCAATATATTTTATTTTTAAAACATGAATATAACATGAAAACATTTTTTTGGTTAATAGTTACCATAAACAAAATCACATTCATATCGGCTTTTTCAAACCAAATTGTGCAAACGCTTTTTGCGAGTGTTAAATAATAAATGAATACCCTCTGACCCATACAAGATATAGAATTTATTATTTAACACTCGCAAAAAGCGTTTGCACAATTTGGTTTGAAAAAGCCGATATGAATGTGATTACAATTGTATACAGACGCTATAAAAAATAAATGCTCATAAACAAAATAGAAATATATTTGACAGGTATTTAGATCTCTAATATATCTGATGAGGCAAACTGTAGCTAAAATATATGTAGTATAAAAAAATTAGTTTATTTTATGTTATTCATGCAGTTTGAACCTGCACTTAACAATGTTGAAATTTGCTCCAATTTATTTCAAACATTTTCAATGCACTTATTCATTTTATATATATATATAAAATTAAAAAATTTTAAATGGAATCTAATATTTCAAGCTAAATACTAAATAACTTCTCTGGTATGTTTAGGATTATATTAGATTAATAAAATTCTTGCTTAATTATTTTCTTGCACATGATAAATTATTTTAAGTATGCTAAGTTCTCTACTTGATTGCATATACAGTTTAAGTATAAATAAAAAATATTAGGCAAAAAAACTAAGATGAATAATTTTAAAAGGATACATCACGATTAGACATAGGAAATGGATATTTGACTTGCCAATATATTCCATTATTCTGGCCATCATTAATTTCATAAAGTTCTGTAAGGCAAAAAAGAAAATTTCTAGGCAAAACATTTACTTTATTAATATTATTATTATTACTATTATTATTATTACATAAATTTCAATACAGATCGATATATATAATAATGAATCACTCTGCTCTAACAAACCAAGTAAATAAACAATCTACATAAACAATTTACATATATGTATAATTTTAGGAAAAGATGAAGTGTTCAAGGATCATCTACATTAAATTTAATTAAATATCTCATTCACATTGATATTCAATAGTAAAGCAGTTCAAAATGGAACCAATTTCATTTATAGTCAAATTATTTATTAGATAGTCAAGTATGAACAATGGCATTTACTTAGCTAATAAATAATTCAGGCTGTAAGAAAAATGATTCTAAATATCACATGATCACCATTCTATGTGCTTACACAAGCTGTTTACATAAAGGCTATGGTATGGAGAGTTTAGCCTTTGTGAAAATGATTCTATTTTTGTTTTGTAATTAAATGATCACATGAATGAAAGTTTTAATTATGTTTAATATAACCTACATTTGGAGATTTTACTGCTTCCCAAAAATTACATATTAGTGGATTTGATGGACAATTTCTCTGAATCTCACAATTAAAAAATGCCATGAGAATAGACACTACATTTTTATTTACATCAGAAATAAGCTATCGGTAAAATAGCTGGAGAATTATTTTTATTGATAATTTCAAAGTAAATAAAAATTTTGACTTCAGTTTTTGTGTGTTTTTTTAATACTATTAATATGCATTCCATTCTAGAAAGTCTCAAAATAAAATTGTATTATGGTAACCAGAATGATGCAGAAACCTTTTCTAAATTCTTTATATTCATGGATGCAAATGAATATAAATATTACAAAAGTATTGAATGAATAGACAAAATTTAAAATTGTCTTAAAGTCATAAACATTGGATAGTCCTAAAGTTTAAAAGGATAAGATTCTAAACCTACTAAGAGAAAATGAAAGTCAAGGAAAAACCATTCAAAATTTATCAGATTGTAATCAATATCATAAACAAAGTTAGTAGACTTGCAGTAAAATTTAAAAAATTGTATAAAGACATGATAAAGCACGCAGTATTATTTGAAATGAAGGAATAATAATATGCTGGTTATTATCCTTCTTCATTACAGCAAGTCTTCAGCAATTGTTTGTTTAGTGTCTTTATTTTTTTGATTGATTTTAGACTTGTGGTATATCTTTGTACACATTTCATAAACTATATATATATATAAAGGATTATTTTGAAATAAAAAATTATATAAATAGCCCAAAACTTTCAATTTTTTAATTTTCATATTGAGTAATTTCACCTCAAAAATACTTGTTATAAAAATAAAATTTTCCCCCAATATATTTCAATTGAAATATTAAAATATTTTATTACTTATTAAATTTTGATAAAAGCATAGTAAGAAAATCTTACCATAAACATATCCATCCCATTTTTTTCGATAATCCAAATCCATGTAGACGTTAACACAAAGTTGTGGATTAACTCCTTCAAAGACTCCGTACACTTTGTATTCATACAAGCCAGAAGACTAAAAAAATATTAAAAATTCAAAAAAAAATATTATTAGAAAACTACTAAAATTTATTTTAAATTTCTTTTTAATAATTTTCTGAGAGTCCCAGCAGAACAATTTCAGAATTAAAAAACTGCTGGATTGATTTTTATAAATTATTGTTAAATGAGCAGATATAAAGTCTATTTAAAAATTAATTTGCAGTTACTGGCCTTATTAAAAAATAAATAAAATGAGTTTGAAATGAAAGTTAAGATAACAATTGCTGTTAAATAACAAAGACGTTTCTGGTATAATTCTTTAATATTCCCATGAAACATTAGTTAAATTACTTTCTAAACATAAATGACATCTTGAGAGATCTATTGAAAAGTAGTTTTGTCAAATTCACTATAACCCTATAATAAAATAAATGGATAAAAAAGTTTATTTAAAAATTAATTTGAAATGATTAAGATTAATTTGAATAAATAATTTTATCGATCAGTTTGTAAGCCTGAAAGCTTATCAAGATATCTTACAATGGTTTTCAAACATTTCTCAATACTACAGAATTACAAATCCATGTATGCCCTGAATATAGTTATAAATACAACAGATCACTATTAAAAGTTAGTCTATATCACATACATCCAACTACGTTCCACTATACAGTAGTATTCCTACAATATTATTCTTTCTCCTCATCTAAGCTTGTAATATTTTGTTATGGATATATGTAATACACCCCAAAATTGATTTTTGAAGAAACCAAAAAATAACATGATAACTGATTTTTTTTTCATTGCATAGAAGCCACAAAATATCACTTTGTTTTCTTCTTCAACTTTATAGACCAAATATTACCATAATGTATGCCTATTGCATTTTATATCACATCAATTCTTCTGAGAGGAGTAAATTTTACTAAACAATATAATTTCAAGTTTGCAATTTTATAACTCTAACATTTCATTATATGCAAGTTTTGCTTATCTTAAAATTTTTGTGCATAGATTATTGAAATATATATATCATATGGATCAGTGCATTAGTAAATGGTAGTAAATTCTGGATTTCAAGATCCATGGATCCAGTTCTGTCACTTCTGGTGTTTGAACTTATTATAAAGTTCTGAGCAATAAACTACTCAATTATTTATTAAAAATTACATTAATCCTTGTGATTGATTATATAATTTTTAAAAATGCTATTTTTTTTTAATACGCAAAAGTAGGAAAAAGAATAAAAATAATAATCGAATTATTAGATATTTGAAAGATCACGTGAACTTCGGACATCAAAAAATGGTACAGAATCTATCTATCCAGAAACTTTTAGCTCAAATCTGTCACTCTATTACTGCACAATGTGAGTGAAAATATATATATATATATGATATCCACAAGTGCAATGTTTAAGTGTTAGCCACTTTCTCTATTGTTAATTTTAAAATGTAATATATATTATTAATCTCAACTAATCTATAATTCTATAACATATTATTTAATTATTTTTTTTTTTTGGGGGGGGGGGATTTGAAAAGAATAAACTGAAGCCATATGTGAATCTGTGGCTTAGATACTTAATAAACAAAATAAGAGTTTATAGATCACACAGCAATCTTTGAAAATATGTTAGGATTTTATAAAAAAGAAATGTAAAATAAATGAAAGAGAGAACAAAAATGAATTATTCAGACAATTAAGGATATGAAATAGATCAACTATATACATATTACTGGAAAAAATGCTAAAAAGTAAACAACTGAAGTCTAAGTTGGATCTCAAACAATATTAAAAGACATAGATGTGTATGAGAATGAGAGATAATAAATTTTGATGAAATGGTATGAAAAAAAAAAGATAATGAAAAATACTACAATAAATTGAGAAATCTTCATCCAGAAGATCAATAATGTTTGATATTGATGATGATATAGTGAAAGCAAATGTCATGCTGAAAATAGAGTACTATAAACTTTGATCAATGATAGTTCTGCTCACATATAAAACTTTAATACTATTCTGACATCTCATACACATATGAAGTTTTTTAATAGAAGATAAGTCCAACAAAAGATTACTATGATCAACAACTAAAAGGCATAATGTTGATAGTAAAATTACCACTATTTAAAAAGCTTTCAGTCCAATTTATGCTATTTAATAATAAATTTTAATAAATGTCAATAAAATAATGAAGATTTTATTTCATTATGTTGCATATAAATCAATTAAATAAAAAATAAATGTTGATAGTGGTAAGGTCTTTTTTTTCCATACTAGAACTATGTGCTGTGATGCACAATATGGCATTAGAATAAACATATAAAAAGTCTTACAATATCTTATAAAGTCAGTGATTTATTCAAAATTCTGATATAAACTGACAATTATTGTTTTCTTGAAGGTTTGTGATGATAGTGTTCTAGTTGCATTTTTATATTGAATGATTTCCATCATCTAATATGAGTATGCTAGTACTGTCACTGGTCAGGCCAGCAACACCTGAAGAAGAGGGGAGAATAATACCTCTTGAAACATTATGCATATACTAACCTGTTTGATGTGTTATTACTAACAGTTGAATGTATTTGGAATATTTACATAAAAGTTAAATTTTTCTAAAGATATTCAATACTCATATTAGATGATGGAAATAGCCCAATATAAAAATACAAACTGACAATTATATTTGGAAAGATTTTTTATTCATAAAAACAGGAAATTTCTCTAAATACAAGTTTACATAAATATTTTATATGGTATTTTATAACTCAGTAAGTATTGTATACTTGAAAAGAATTAATTCATATTAAGATAAACCACTAAACATCACATGATCACCATTTCTTATTTTACACAAACTGTTTACACAGAGGCTAAGCTCTCCATACAGTAGCACCATCAATGCAAGCCAGACTAATCAATGTATGCAAGAAAATTTATGCACTAGATAGGGATTTTATGCACAAACCTTCTTGTATCCATTGATCTGGTTTGCACTGGTGCATTACTGTATGGAGAGTTTAGCCTCTGTGTCATATTAAGATATTTATAACAATTAATAACTGAGATTTCATTTCCACATACCTTTTATATAATTTAGAATTTAAAACAAAACAATTACTTTAAATTATGTATTATTTGCAATGCAATCTTTCGGTTATATTTATCAATTTGCATCCACTTCATTTGAAAGATGAGTCATAAATACTTTGATTAATAATTTAACATTACAAACGTACATTTTAAAAATAAAGTTAATAGTTTACACACCAAATATAAGTCTCTGAGAGTGTAATAGTTTCAATTAATTAATTTTCTCCCTAATCCCTACACATACAGATAAATTTTTTACACTTTACTAAAGCTTATGAAGATGTGTTAGAATAGAATGTTTAAAAAAATGACAAGCAATGACAAATGTTGATAACCAATTGGTAATAGCATTACCTGCTTTCAGGTAAATGCAAGGTTTTTAAAAAATTTTCCACTTGTATTTTCTTTTTATTACAGAAATTTTTACATAAACCTGATGTGGTATAAAAAAAAATATACAAATCAAATTCAAACATTTAATGGTAATAAATCAGAAATAAATGGTATACATGTAATTTTATCATTTATTAAAAATAAAAGCTAATTTATATGCTAATAAGATTAAGGTGCTATTTTTACATAAAAAATTAAATTTTGGCTGAATATTAAATATTGTAAGATATAAAGTAACTTCCTTGACTTTATAATTATCAGTGCTAAGAATATCTCAATGCATAACACACAATACAAAATGGTAGAACTATGTTTAAAGCTATTTCAGAAATTGTTGGAAAATCTGTTCTAATACCAAACCAAAATTCATTGAACAATTTTTTAGAAACTCAAATTTTAAATAGGAATCATTCAATAATTTGGCAAATTCTTTTTGAACTTTTAATAACAGATGATTGATGTCTTTTATTTTAATTGAATATGACTTATGAAGCCAATTTAGTCTTTAGAACTAAAATTTGAAGGAAATTATTTCTAAAACTTTGTCTCCATGCATTAACCATTTATAACTCTTCCAATTAAATCTTCAAAAAAGTTATTTTAAATTATAAAATAATTTGTACTCATAAATATTTTAAAAAATCGTTCCATATGTTAATTTTTTTAATAAAACATTCAATTTTACTTTTCTTTGATGTCTAAATCATTAAATTTTTCAGAAATATTCAATAACATAATTTTGAAAGCCATAAGTTATTACAAAAAAAATTAACAAAATCAGATTTCTGCTCAGTCAAAAGCATAACAATTTTGATTTTTCAATTTCAATAGTCTGTTTAAACATTGCCCTTTAGAAAGCTACTTTACTTCTGCAAGTGGTATTTATATTTTTGCAAAAGTTTGAAAACAATAATTGTTAGGGGCATGGCTATAATGAAGTTAATGATGCTGATACATCATAAGGCATTATATTTAAATATGGTGATAATTTTTTTTTGGTTACAAATATCTTCCAATGGATCGTGCAATGGGTAAAAGTTACATGTTCATTGCCATAGGCTCTTACGTTTGCTACAAATTCAATATTCTTGTCAATTATTGCTTCATCATTATCTGTACCAACTTCAATGCAATTTTTCATTGTAATCCTTCATGAAAATTTCATTGACATTAAGATACCTAACTTTTCTTTTGTATGACTTTCTAAAGGGTGATTAAACAATAATTCCGCATATATGCTCCCTTTATATACCTTGAATAAAAAACAACTCAGACATTTTAGAATTATCATTTGTTTCATCTAACTGAATTGCAAACTTTGGGCTATCCTTAAGTTTCATAATAAACTGCTGAAATTAATCATTACTAATTTCAGACTTCTTTTGAAAACAGTACCAAATGATAAAGAAATTTTACAAATGTTATCAGCAGGTAGCAATATCTATTATGTATAGTTTTTTAGTTTTTGCATTTCAATAAAAAGTTTAGTTAATAACAAATATTTTCATTGCCAGTAACAAAATTTTTTAAAAGTTATTTAATATATTCCTTTTACTGCAGTACTCCACAGGCTTAATATTAAGACATTATTCACATGCTCTTGATAGTCAAAATTTCATTACGAAATTAAGCAAGGGGATTTTCTCCATTATTAGAAATAAATCCATGTTGCAAAAAGGATTCAATATATTTTCTTTTCCTCATCATTTTAGTGTACAACAATCTGATAGTGAAGAGTGCCATATTACCATCAGTATTTTTACCTTTTTTATCTAATTTAGCCACTTAACCATAACTAAAAAATATTGACTTAAAATTTAATTAAATATAGTTAATAATTTCTTAAATAAATACTAGCTTTATTTTATGAAATTATATTTGTTTGCATTTATTTTTAAAAAGTTAATATTTACATAAACATGAAATATTAAAGGATGTTTGGCTTTACTTGCTACAATTAACATTTATATTTTCTGTTAAAACAACCAATAATAATTTGGCAAATCAAAGCCCTGTACATATTGGTGCAGTAGGTACAACTTCCAACTTGGTATCAGAAGTCCCAGGATCAACTCTGCCCTCGGAGGTCTGGCACTGAAAATTCTTATGAACTCCTGAGCAATAAAGTCATGTCTTTTTTTGACAAATCAAACATTTTAATACAATACAATCCAAAGATGTAATGTTCTAATTTGATACTTATACTCTTCTTCTGATATTAAAAAATATTATGTCTTTACTTTCCCTAATTAAAGTATTATGCTTCTGTACAATTAAAATTTTTTAGATATAAAGTAAAAATACTGCAATTCTAATGTGAGCTGAGATACTGTTGGTAGTGTTCTTTGGCATTACATGGTGGGTCAGCATGCACAATGTAAAGTGCTCATATTATGTGTTTAGAACCAACGCTGCAATGAAGTTACATGATGCAACTTCAGATTCATTATGCAATTGATTATGAATTGATTTGAAGTCATTGTGCATTCAGAAACATTTTATTGCTGTAAAATTTTTCACAACTCTATATGGTATTGTGACTCACAGTCTAAGAAGCTTTTAGATAGAGAATTTAACATATATATATATATATGGAAATTTATAAATTGATCTCAAAATCTTTAGCTTCCCAATAAGTCAGTCTTACTAATTAACCAAACCATTCTGAACACAATGATAATAAATGCCAGAAAATCATAGTTCTTTTGGAAGATATTTGAATAATTTATGTTTCATTGGCTGTCGTTGATAAAGAATTCACATAGTCTACAATTATATAAACAATTCTATGATAGCTGAATGTCTTTTAACAATTTTGCACAATCAAAAAAATTTTTTTAATGTTGCCAACTAAAGAAGCTATTCACTAGGTTTCCACCTTAACAATATGCTCATTTCTGATATTTGTACTCTTTTTATCTACAATTTCCTCCATTATACATTTTAAATCAAATAGAACTTAATAGCACACATCAGAGTACCTAGAATTTTAAAATCAAAATTTTATTAATCCATTTATTTTATTGGAGCTCTTAAAAACAAGAGAAAAAAAGAATTTATTCCAAACAAAACCATTAATATATAGACATTTTTCTACTCTTGGCACATTCATCAAAATTTTGTACTATTCTCTTACTAAAATACATTATTTATTCATGCAAACTTTTTAATTTTTAACTGTTCTAATAGAAAATTAAGTCATATAATCTATTCTTATTTGTGAAACAAAAATATATAGCAGTTTTGTTATACAAATTGGAATGTAAATATTAGTCAGTATGATTTTGTGGAATTTAAATAACTAAAAAACAATATGCCATACCTATGCCTAAGCACTTCTGCAACTAATAATTAAATGATTAATCGCTCAAAATCTCATGTGATAGCAATCTTCCACCTTCACTCTGAATCTGTATCTCTACCAATACACTAAACCTCACAGAGCTTCAATTAATTATTATACTAACACTATATGCAAATTAAAGTTAAAAAACAGAAAAAGTTTGACCATCCTATATATATATTTATGACCTCCATTATCTATTGAGATTATATATGCTGTACATGTACGTTGGTTAGTACAATAGTAAATTGATAAACTCGAAAGTTAAAATATTTTTCAGCTGAAAAAATTTTAAAAAAATATGAATGATTTTGTTGTGCTTAGCCTTATTATTTTGATGCATGAATGTTTTGTGGTCTTTCAAACAGGCATACCCTATTTTTTTATAATACACACACACATTACACAGATATTACATGAACACCAATAATTGTGTGATCAATTATAATTAGTTGTGATCTTTATCTCTCATAATAAAACACTACAACATCACATGATTGTGATGTTATAGTGGCTTAATATAATCTCAGCCAAAGGATGCTGGTGATTATAGTTATTAAAAACTGGACACCAAAATATATAAATATTGAGGTAGATTTCACATCTGTATGACAATAAATTCAAAACAAAGCAAAACTCTCCATATAGTAGTGCCATCTTGTGCTATCAAGAGCAATCAATGGATGTCAAAAGGCTTGTGCATAAAATCCCTATCTAGTGCCTACTCATCCAATATCCCAATACAATATGACAATACAAGTGAATTATCTTGGATTGAAAACATTGTACTTTCAGTTTAAGCTCATAGCTTTACAGTTAACTAAATAAAAAGATAAAAGGTGGCTGTTGGATAGATGCATTAGACCCAAAGATCTGGTTGCATGCTTTCAGATCCAAGGCTCCTCATTGATAAAAGCTGTAAGCTAGAAAATAGCTGGGGATATTGAATGAATAGGCATTAGATAGGGATTTTGATACACCAACCTTCTTGCATTCATTGATTACTATGGCTTGCATTTGGTGGCAAATATTGTGTGGAGAGTTAGTAATTTTTCTTTCTGCACGTGCATTTCTTTTCCCAAAATTAAGCAGTACTAAAATATTGCAATTGTTAATCATATCATACACAGAAAGCGAGCATACAAATTATTTTTACAAATTTTGATCATAAACAATAAATGAATTTATTTGAAGATTTATACAGATTAAACATTATAAATTCTATCTGTTAAGCAAAAAAACTTATAAATATCCAATGTAAACACAGTTGCTTCTATACAAAATATGCAAGTAATCTAAGATTTGATGTGTATAGTGTTAGTATGTGTATATTTATTCCTTTAATTGCAACTATAAAAAAAAATCGAAATGATATATTCATTGGGAATTCGTGTAAAATTCAAAAACAGAGACTAAGCCATATTCCATGTGTCTTAAGCTATAAATACACCACTCTTCCGATGCATTAAATAACACAAGACATTATGTAACTGTGATTCTTCACTTTTGTATTCATGTTCTAATTTGCCTTGTTTTTTCCATGTATGGTGTTTCAGAAAAAAATGTCACATAATCAATGATATATACATATGCATAATATAATTATTTCTATTATCATATCTTCTAACAATATGTCCAGCCAACTTCATTTGGTCAGTAACACCTGTTTGTTCTCTTACCCATATATTGTGTTTTTGATTTCTCTTGTCACTCCCAACATGCATCTCTCCATACTTCTTTGAATGGTCTGAAGTCTCTGTGTAATAGACGAACAATTGAAATCTTAAACTGCATTCCAAGATATTGCAAAAGACCCAGAAACAGACCACATGTAAGATGGATGGATGAAATAAGAAAATATGCAGGGATGATGTGGAGAAGCTAAAGATCAGAGATGGATTGAACTTGGAAAGACCTTCATCCTGCAGTTGATTGATAATGGTTGATGATGATGAATATAATTATTTCACTAATTGGAATTTGCAGATATTATAAATGTTTGGGTTTCTGTTTTTTAATATGAGGCCTGCATGCCATAATTTGAGGTTAGGTCACGCACAGGCATTTTTTTTTTACAGGTGGCCAACGCAACTAGACATCTCTTATTGATAAGGAAATGGGTATTTAGCAATTATTCGTGAAAAGGTAAAAGTCTCCCGTTAATCTAGGTTGGATAGATGAGCATCAATGGGCTAACTAGTCTACAGAATTAAAAAATATAATCGTAATATGAGGCAACCTTTACTATTGATGGGGGGGGCGAGGTTGAGCCTTCGATTTATTTGCTTAGAATTTTTATAACTTTCGATTTAATTTTTTATTTTGAATCAAACTAGTAAAAATGATTTATGTACTTGCTGCTTTATGCTTCATTAAATCAACATAATAATAAAACACATTTACATGTTTTTTTAATCGCATTGACACCTTTTCATTAACAAATTCTAATCCCATTTATTAATTCCCTGAAACGTGGCATTATAATTGTGTGCACTATTTCTTTAAATAAGATAACTCATTATTTAAAGTGCTTTTAACGCTTAAGTAATTTATAAAATATATCAACTCTTATACATGATTGAAATTTGATGCAGTTTTCTCTCTTACCTCAAAGTATTTACGATATATTTTTATCCCCATTGTTTCAACAAAGAATTCCCAACCTTCTAATTTTGGGTTATTTAATTCATCAGCTAATTCGAAAATTTTTTCTTGAGTAATTTCTTCCGTTACTGTTGACTCCATTTGAAAAACAAAATAAATAATTTAAAAGGAGCAAAAGAAAGTGCGTCTGTTAGAGAGAAACAATCAGCCTTAACTAATTTTGAATAATTAATTATGCAAACACATTTTTAAATAAAATACCATTTAAAAAAAAAAGTTAATTTTTTATTATTACATTATTCCTTTCAAAGGTCTGATTGAAGCAACCACGTGAACATTACCAATACATGTTGACGAATCCGATAAGATTTTGCAAATCTAGAAATCTAACCAATCATTTTTGTCATAGCATATCATGGACACAAACACAAAAATTTGATCCATTTGTTATAGGATTACTTTTCAAAGTAAAACTTAGTAAACGATTAATTTATAACAATATCTTTATAGATGTATAAATCTAGAAAGGGATGAAATTTGATTTCATAAAAGATAAACTATTTTAAATAGCGACTGTAATTCAGAACCGTTTTCCAATCCCTCCAATGAAAAATAGTAACGATAAAACTCACTAGGTTAATAAATTACCTGTCGTTGAGGCTTTTTTATGCTTTTTTTTAATTCTCCAGCTAATAATACCCATTCATAACCAATTAAAACTATCTAGTTACTTTGGTTTGGGGCCATTTATCTTAAAGAAAAATTTTGATTTTGCTTGGAAATCCTCGGCAATCTAAAAACATTTCTAGTATGTTTCATCCAGACTTGATATCCAGATAAATGAAAAATAACCTATTTTAGGGTAAAGTTTTCTACCCCCCCCCCCCGTAATTTTAAAGCATTACACTCGAATAAAAAAATGTACTTATTGGAATATTTATACGAATATAATCCTTCTAATTCCAGAAATAAAAAATTTAAGATCGCTTTTATTACTGACACAAATAATATTCTCATGCAACAAAAACTGATTCTTTCTTCTGTTTATCTGGGATCTTCAATTTTATCTTTTAATCTCTTTAAGTAAATTTTCCAAAGACTTCAGCACATTACCTAAATTGCAGCTCATTGTAATCAATTCTTAGACGTATTTTTACCATGAAAACAAATTATAGCATCTTTATACAATGACTTCGAGATAATCTTCATAATATAAATTATAGTTTACTACTTTAGGTAGTCAAATGAGCACTTAGATAGAATTATTCTAATTATGTGAAAATGTCCCAGATTAATTTTATTTTATTGCTAGTCTATAAATTAAGCCTGCAACATTTGAGTCTTTTTCTTTCAAAATACTTACGACACCGAGCAGTGTGGTAGTAGGCTTGTAGGGAGAAGGGATAGAAAATGCATACAGTAACCTCCCTCCCTCTCTCTCATTGGATAGTATTGCATGTACTACCTATTTAGCCTTGAGCATTATTAACTTTATTATCTAATTAATATATAGCTGAAATACAGTTTGAAAGTTATAATTGACTATCAAGTTAGTCTGCTTTCAGAAAAAGAAAGTGGCATTTATTTATTTAATGAGGTTTATTTAAACTTCTTTGAATTAATAATTTCATTGACTGTAATGAAGTTGCAATCTTTAGTGTCTATTTAAACATAATAAAACAAACATAAAAGTAATTTCCATCTTTATTGTTTGGATTGCCTTGACAACAGATTAGGATTGTTATTGGTATTGTTTAAATGTTGACTTTCTATATAACCTTGAGTAATATTACCTAATTAATTCATCGTTGGAGTTGATTGACTATTTGTTAGTCTGCTTTCAGTGCAGGTTAAATTTACCTATTTAATGAGATTTTTTAAACTTTTTTTGAATTAATAATTTTATTCTCTATAGACAAGTTTCAATCTTTAGTATCTATATAAACATATTAAACTATACATAAATATGATTTTCATCCTTATTGTTTAAAAGAAGTTGCTTGAACAACAGATTGATTGTTGCTGATATTGGCATGCTTAAGTGTTGTCTGCATTTATGTATTTGAGTAATGTAGTACAAAACTCAATTTGCCACAAAGCTAGTATGTAAATGTGATGAGTGTAATATATATTAGCAAATTTTGTATTTATAAAGTCTTAATTAATATCTGTTTTCCATTTATGCTTAACTGAATATGATAACTATAAAAGAATTTGATATCTTGTTTATATGCTTATATCTGTCTGTAAATAATTGTTTTAATCATTTAATTCATTGTTGAATCAAATACATCTGATAATGAAATGTTGGGGGGGGGGGGTCAGAGAAACATTTGCCTATTATATTCCTAGTGTTCATAAAATAAAATTAAAATAGAAAGTGACTTATACAGGCTCCGATAAGAGTTTAACATAAATCTATCAGAGTATTGGACAGGGTATTTAGACCATTTTCCACATTAATGATATAATCAAACCAGAGTTAAAGTTAGCCATGTTTGTTGGCATACATGTTCAGACGCCCAAGGAAATTTTACATGAACAGATAGTGACAATACATTCTTTGGCCATACTATATGACAATATATTAATTTTCAGCATATTTTTGCCTAAAATCTTTGCCATTCTACTGTGTATATATTCTGAGTCAGCTCTCAGGTAAACCATTATAACCAATAAAAGACTATTTAAGCTAAAGTGATGACATTTGTGATATTGATTGCTTCTGCCATATTCCAGTGCGTAATAAATCAATTGGCAGTTGCTATCTTAGGGGATAACTTCTCTACATTTTTATTCCAGTGAAAGCAGCTTACGTGGATGCTTTTAATTAAATTTTGCACATGGTTTTCATTGTAGAACCATTTTTATGACTTAGCTCATAGTATGCTAAAAGCTTGATCAAAATTTCTATTCTATGCAATAGCTTGGTTAAAAAATTTTCCTGCTGTACTAACAACTTAGTAGACTTATGCGGCTTTCTTTATCAACTGGATTGAAACTGGACTGACTTCTCTTTGTCAGTTAATATACAAATATTTCTTTTTACCAGACACTTGGGACAATCCTGCCTACAAGCCAATAACAATCTGTCTCCAACAAGAGATTTTATTACCAATTAGATAAATACAATTGTTCAGCTATTTCCCTCATTGAACTTTGGCATTGAAAAAAGTCAAGAACTTAAATTAACATCATAAAATTCTTGACATTACTTTCCAATTAAAAAAAATTTTTCTTGCAAAAGGGAAACAAGAGATCAATTAATTGCACTGATTTGATTTTTGCAATGAATAGAGATCAAGAGAAAAAAAAATCTAATTAAAAATAAAATTTATCCAAAGTATTTTATAAAATAAAACTTTCTCTTTTAAGGTTACATCAATTACTATATCTATTAAATAATTTACAAAATATACATATATATTTTTCTTAGTATATTTTCATAGTTTAAATTAATACTAATTCATTATAGTTACTGAATAGTATATTTTAATTCTAAGTTGAATTAAATATCTAATACACAATCATTAAATTTCTAATGTATAGCTGCAGAAAGACTTATCTCAAAGGAGATCCTTCAATTCTTTTTTGAGATCTTGCTCACCCCATACATTATTATTGCAATTACTATATAATTATTCAGATAGTATTTCAACGTGGATGGGCTGCTTACCAACACCCATCAGCCAGCCAGCTTGGTGAGTTTATTGGCTTTTTATTTCTGAGTGTAAGATCAAAAAATATTAATTGCCTGATAGTTCCTAACTGAAATGTCAGTTGAGTTTTCTTGTAGGAAGAATAAATGTATATGTGAATTAATTTTTTTAAAATAGATATTTGCACTCATGGCTGTACTATGACAGCTTGTCGCATGTCTGATCAATGACAAGGAGCTTCCAGTTCTAATGTGAGTTTGCCTCATTGCTCAGCCATATAGTGGACCAGCATACTGCTGTTCAGCTTTGATAGTTGTCTGACCTTACTTCCAAATAGATTGGCTATTTATTGCCAGATACCCATCCATAATGGAAACATTTGGATTCAATAAGCAACATTGCTTATTGGTCCACTCTTGTCATTGGATGTTTTTTGTGAGTATATATATTGGTTAGTAGTGATGAATGCATAATCTAATCAAGTGAGAATATGAACTAGTCCATTATTGGAATGCAAGGTGAGTTACAGCATTCAAGTTTCAGGAGGGTGTAAAGTCACCAGCCAAGACAGCAATTAGTGGTGAAACTGATGGATACTATTGCAGACCCAGGCTAACATTTGATAACAGAGTTGAAAGAAATTGGACTGTGAAATGAGAAAAAAAGAAGACAATAGATTTAAAAAGTTGTCACATTCTTTACTATAAAGACATAAATCTTTAAAATAAATCAAATTAGTGGAGATTGATAATGTATAGAATGACAAGTTTGGTTATTCAATTTAATGAAAGAGAACAGAAGCAGATAATTCAAGTTTATGCCCAAGTTCTCATTCTGATAAAGTAGAGAACTTTTGTCTGGATTTACAAAATGTTTTTAATAAAATATTTTAAGATTATTATGTGAGACTTTAATCCTAGAATTGATAAACAATTGAGAGGTGAAAGTGTTGTGAATAAATTGTTATGGTGATAGAAATAAAAGGACACAGATTGATGGAATTTGAAGAATTATAAAAATTGTATACTATGAATTCTTTCATTGAAAAAAATGGACATGGAAATATTCCAACAAAATTAAATATTTTGACTAAAAGAAAATATGTACTTCAAGATTGTAATGTTCTTAATAAATTTAATAACACAGAAAGTGATCATCGATTACTGAGATATAAGATACATGCTAATGCAAAACTAGGGTCAAAAAATAATATTCACATTCAATATTTCCTATTCAGAAACATTTCAATGAATTAAAATTAAAATTTGCAATTCGTATTAAAATATTAAGATTTTGATGTTCAGATTTGAATGAAATTAATAGAAAAATAACTGATGCACTATTAAAATATCAATAAAGACAGCAAGTACTAGAAGCAGTAAATTACTAGTAAATTTTCTACTGAGACAAGACAATGTATGAAGAAAATAAGGAATATAAAAATATATAAAAATAATTCATTAAGAATTGAACATCTAGAATTTTATAAAATGATTTGAAAGAGTTAGGATATATGAAAATTGTGAATTAGTAACGAAAGCTATTAAGAGAATAAAACCTCAAAGGTATAAAACAACATTTTGCAATTGATAGAAAACTTACTTCTCCAATAAGAAAACATGAGAACTATTACCAAAAAAAAAAAAGATATGGCATCATGAAATGTGGGGAATAATTCTAAAAAAAAAATTATTTATTTTTTAATTTTTTACATCTTATTTTATTTCCAGCTTCTGCTATCACATGTATACAAATCAAAAAACTAATGTCAAAGATAACCACAATTGGGTGATGAGAAACCAAAAACAATTATAGCACCATCTTCAGTGGGAAAAGTTTCATTTATTAGTGAATGAATTTACTCTACCAATATTCAAAGTTTGATTTTACATTTAAATTTTTATTGTGTATTGATTTTGAAGCTGCACTAATAAAGTAATTATTGCTCTGTGTGAATATGAATCATAACAAAATGAAATTCAACTAATTATTTGATATCCTAGCATTACATGACCTCTTTATCAACTAATCATGAATTATTATCCATATAAAACCACTAAAACATCAGACCTAAGTACAGTGCTCTCAGATCCAAAGCTCCTCACTCATGAAAACCATAAGCTAGAAACTAGTCTGGGTAATTAGAGTAGGTACTAGACAGGGATTTTAAGCACAAAAGCATCCAGTGATTATTATAGCTTGCATTGGTTAGCACTACTGTCTGGGGAGTTGGCTACTATTATTATTGATGTTGCTGATAAATTATTAGAACTTAACAAAATACTAGTTAATTGCCATTATTATCATTCATTCATGAATAATCAAATGCCTGTTTATTTCATTCGTTTTAATATTTATTATCCACTTAAAAAATTTTAAATGATCCATTTTATAAAAACTCAGCATAAAAAAATTGATAAAAACCCTTTTATTTATGCTGTAATGGTGCGGAACGGAGTGAACCTGGTGGTAAAAAATCATCCCCAAATAAATAAAATTAAATATAAAAGGAACAAGCATGTTATAATGAATATAAAAAATGAGCCTGAAAAATCTAGCACAAAACTATAAGTTAACCAGCATTACACAAAAGCAATAATCATTCATCATGAATGATCAACAATAAAAATAAATCAACAATCAAACTTATTACTGGATTTAAAATGGGTCTACTATAAACTAGACTAATTATTTAGCCATTGCCAAATTTGGGGTAGAAATACATAATTTGACAGCATATACTTAAGAAAGTGCTAATCCATCAGAATATATAATAAAAACAACAATGCTGGATACTAAACATGCTGATCATCATCAATGCCATTCAGTACCATTAATGTACTGATCCACTATAATTTCTAAATAAATGAAATGTAGTATATGGACTTTAAATGATATCACTTTGCACCATTCAGCATTAGAGAAGTAATGATGATTTCATCACTGAATGTCCATAAAACACAATATAAACCCTTTATATATAGCTGTTATGCATGAATCCAGCTAAGTGAGCAAAGCTCTAAAACTGTAATTGTGAGCAAGAGATGTAAAATAAAACAATTTATATTTTAAACATTAGAAAACAGTCACTACCTAAACATGCCAATATAGATAGTAATCAATATTTCTCACTGTTGTCAAGGCAACCTCTCCTTTTAATAATAAGAGTGCAAATCCACTCTTACTAATGGTCCAATAAATATATATGGACACTTATTAAAGATTGCAACTTGACCAGAGATTGAAATATTGATACAATTAAGTTTAAATAAACCTCTTTAAACATGAAATAAACATGTCCATGTAATGAAGACTAACAAATAGTCAATTATAACATTACAAACTGCAATACTTTTAAATTGCTCATGTATTATTTAAATAATAAGTGAAATAATGCTTAAAGTTAAATGGGATATGTAACCATTAGAAACCAGTCACCACCTAAACTTGCCAATAGAGATAGCAATCAATATTTTAGGATTAAATAATTTCACTGGAATAATTTAAATAATAAAATGTAAATTTATTAATAAATTAAAATGAAATTAAGATCAGCAGAATAAGGCTATAAATATACATAAAGCATTCTGATTTACTAATATCTCAAATTTACATAAAACACCTATATATATATATATATCATCATGCAGAAGTGCCTGTATAAAAATTTAAAAATTAACATGTTCGAATTGACTTTTATAAAAAATTCATTTTAATAATTCGTAAAGTATGATTGATTTTAACATGGGTCATTACGTCACTCATTCACATAAGTACAAAAGTGCTGTATAAACTAAAATTACATATCAGAATTGTGATAACTAATAAAATTAAATTCATTTTTTAACACATAAGTACACGTGTATATACAAAAAATATATAGTATGAATCATACAAAAAAAATAGTATGAATAAAAGTTATTAATTAATTCATTGTCTAATAGTAAAAAAAATTTAAAATATATATATATATATAACTTCTTTGACAGTCCTCCACAAGTTTTTTTTTTTCAGGTTACCTTTCATTAATTGTAAATGTCTACAAAATATTCTAGCAAGTTTTCTTTCTCTAATCTAGAAAGATTTTTGGAGTTTTCTTTTATTTCAAAATGTCATTTTCAATAGTTTCATTTAAAATTCAGGTCCTTTTGGCCTCATTTTCAATATTTATATATTGCGATTTTCTTTTCTATTTTTTTTAAATCAACAATATCTTGAACAAATAACCTAGATATAAATGTCACTGATTTTTCTATCCTTGTTTTAGTTTTAGTTGACAAATCATTTACTTTTCAAAATGTGTTAATTAGAAATTTTAATTGTCAAATTTAAAATATTCTCAATATATATACTGAAACAGATCTGTTTCACCTATTATATTCTATAAGTGTATTTCGTTGCACTCAGATTGCTTGTATTTCTTTAATTTAAAACATTGAGTGTGCTTATAATATTGCAGAGTATGTGCGTGTATAATCGTCCTATTAATTATAATATGAAAATATACTTAAATATTTATATATGCGCATATTCATTTACGTTTGTTAAAACTGAAGTAAACATAACAGTGTGTAGTTAGAATTTATATATATAACAGAATAATAAGTTTAAATTTATAAATTTACTTATTCAATTTTCAATATTCATTTTAAATAATTTTCAGTTCTATTGTTTGTTTAAAATTACACAAACTGGTAATTTGTTTACAGGTTTTAACATTTCATCTAAAAATAAATCTTTGGCTAAAACTTGACACATTTAAAAATATAACTAAAACCAATTGTAAAATTCAGTAAGGCATAAATTTCATACTAAGTGCTGTTGCCAAACTATAGCTATGACGCAAATTGGAAAACTCTTGGGAATATATCTTTGTCTCTGGATGTAGCTGTGACGTAAATGGGAATAATAGAGCCTTTAAGTCCAGATTTAACTATATGAAATATTTTACTAAGTGGATATTTAGTTAAAGGTAAGTTCGAACCAGTAATCAGGTGATGTGGCAAGAGTAAAAGGAGGGAACTACTGTCAAAAGTAGGATATAAAAAAGGGCCTATAATAGCCATCAATGATCTTCTTGGTTGTTGCTGTTTGAAAATATTCTTGGTTGTAGTAGTGGTTGTTGCTGTTGAAAAGTTGTTATTGCTTCCGAAAATATTTCCGAAAGACCAGTGCTGAAAAATCATTAAAAAGCTGTTTCTGCCGTACTTTATAGCAAGCTGAATTCTAGAAAGCCATCACCCAAGCTGCCATAATGAAGATCATTGGCTAGAAGACCACAGACAGCCATTTACTCTTCTCAGACCGCTACTACGTGGTGAGAGAAAACATCAACCTCAGCCCGTGATGGAGAAAGCTACACCTGACATGCCAGAGTTCCTTAACGAAGTGATGGAGGAAAGCCACCACAGAAGTAAATTTCCCAGCTGCAACCAGACTCAAACCTAAAAAAAAGCCACAGCCAATGTAACAGAGAGAAGATGCACAAGAAAGATGCCTTGAAAGACTCACTATCAAGATTACCAGTAAATCATTCTGCAGAATATTAAATTGCATTACAAAAGTAATAATCATTCATCACCATGAATGATCAACAATAGTCAATCTTGTGACTAGATTTGAATATAGATCAAACTAATTATTTAGCCACTTGCCAGCTTGGCCATTATTTAAACACTAATTTGAATGCATAAACTTCAGTGCCAATCCATAATATAAAAATGCTGATACTAAAACATGATCATCAATGCCCTCTGGACAATTAATACCATTAATGTAACTAAAACATGATCATCAATGCCCTCTAGACAATTAATACCATTAATGTACTAGCCAACTATAAACTAAATTTCTAAAGAAATAAAATGAAATGTAGTGCATGGACTTTAAAGGATATCCCTTTTGCACCAACCAGGATCATCTGGATGTCCATAACACTAAACATAAACCCTTTTATATAACTTATGTAGGAATCCAGCTCATTAATAACAAAATAAAATGAATTTAAGGTTGCTATAAATATAAGCATTTTGACTTTAAAATACAGAGAAAAATAAGCTATCACATTGTGATTTACTAATATCTCAATAAGTTTACATAAAACACCTATATATATATCAGCACAGATGTGCCTATATAAAATTTAACACGTTCAAAATGCCATACATAAAAATTTCATTTTAATAATTCATAATGGATTTATTTTAATGTCTACATGATACTCATCTACATATAAACTAAAATTACATAGCAAAATTGTGATAAAAATTCCATGTTTTTTAATACATAGGTTCACATGTATGTGTATATACAAAAAAAAGATAGTATGTACCAAAGTTATGAATTCATTATTTATAATGGTAAAGTTTTTCTTTTTTAAAAAAATTACTTCTTTGACAATCTTCCATAAATTTTTTTTTCAGGTCACTCTTAATTAATTGAAATGTCTTTAAAAATATTCCAGCAAGTTCTTTTGTTCCCTAATCTAGAAAGATTTTTGGAGTTATATTTCAAAATAAAATCACTTTCAATAAAATTTCATTTAAAATTGTTCCCTTTGGACTCATTTTCAATATTTAAAAAATAATCGTTTTTCTCCTCTTTTTATGAACAATATCAGGTACAAATAATCTATACATATTTATTTTTCTTTCCTCGTTTTATCTTTAGCTGACAAGTTGCTTACTTTTAAAAATTGTTAATTAGAAATTTTAACTGTCAATTGTTTAAAATATTCTCAATATATATATTCTACTCACCAGTTGTACTTTATATATAACTGATACTACTTTTATTTGTGCCTCTGCATATATATAATACTAACCTGTTTGATGTGCTATTACTAACTGTTGAATGTATTTGGAATATTTAAATAAAGTTAATTTTTCTAAAGACATTCAATACGCATATTAGATGATGGAAATAGTCCAATATAAAAATACAAGTAAATAAAGACTTTAAATAATATTTACCAGTATACATATCAACTATTTCGGCAAGCTAATGAAATCTCTGGGTAAGCTGGTCCCTTCTAAAACAGTAGACTGGCTTGTCATCTTTAGGAAAGGTATAATCTGGTAACTGTTTCTATAGTCAGTTCCATTTAGTCTAGAATTTGAGACTTCAGGCATACCAGCTAGTAAACTATATAGGCTAATGAATCACAGAAAAGCTGGCCTTGGCTTCCTTGTGAATCAAACCTCCATTATAGCGTTAGCTGGATACCCTTCCCTTCATTTATAACTTCATACTTATCATGCTACCATGTCTAAAACTCTTTTCTAATCTTTGCCTTTTTATAGTCTGGGTGAAATTTAAAAAAAAAAAAACAGTAATTAAGTTGTCTATCTTGATTGAACAATATTAATAACTCTTTTCAATTCACTTTAATCCTTTCAAAAACAACTTTGTAGGATTTTTATCAAATTGTTATATAAGCTTTAATTAAAAAAATTTCTTAATCTGATCAAAAGATATTGGAATTTTATAATTACCAGTATATTTATTGTAACATAAAAACATGCTTGTTTCAATTTCAAAATCAGAATAAAATATTAATTAGATCTTTTTAAATGTTTAATTTATAATAAATTTTATTAAATTAAAAATTACTTAATCAACTGTTATTCCAATGTAATATAGAAAATATATACATTTTTTTTATTTCTACTTTTACTTTCAACTTTAAATATGTGCAAACACGTATGCCGAGACAAATAACCATTTCAATATAAAAAATAAAATCCATATGAATGTTGGTTTGTAAGGCTGTCAAGTTTCCTGTGAAAGCATCAAATTCACAACCAATTAAAAAAACTTATTTTTGTCCATAATGCTGTCAAATTCTCAATTGAAAAAAAAACCTTTAAATTTGTTTTTATAAACAACTATACTTAACTAAACTGTATTGAGTATTTTATGCAAAGGAAGTAATTCCACCCTTTATATTTATTAATCCGTAATTTTTATTATGAAGCATGTTTTGTGCAAAGAAAGTAATTCCGCCATCAATAAATGTAATTCTTTTACAAAGCAATTGTCTGCAATGCTATCAAATTCACATACCAAATATAACTGGTATATTTAAATTTAGTTTATTAGTTTTATTAATACCTTGCCAGATACATTTCTGAAGTGTACCAAACAGGCCAGGTTGTTCCAAACACTTTTTATATATTGAAATCTTTTAATTTACATTAAATCTTAAATATTTACTAAGGCTGTACCCTCAAGAATGTGCACGTAAAAATGTGATAGTAGGGACTTCTACAGGTCTTAACCACAAGCTTATGTTTTGGAAGAAAAGAGGGGAATCTTCTTTACTTCAACCTACTTTCTATATAAAGAGGTGAGGCTGAAGTGGTTAGATCTGAGAGTGTGAAGCTATTCAATACTTCACTGATTAAGTCCATATTTCTTAATACACATTAATACTCGCGAAATCTTTTGATTTACAAGTCAATGGAAAGATCTTCTAGTTAGAAATCTATTACGATAATTTAAAGTTGTAATTATAAATTTTATTTAAACGCACACTGATTATGTAAGTAATATTTACTAAGGCTGTAACCTCAAGAATGTGCGCATAAAAATGCGATAGTAGAGACCTCTAAAGGTCTTAACCACAAGCTTACGTTTTTATGCACACATTCTTGAGGTTACAGCCTTAGTAAATATTACTTATGTAATTAGTGTGCGTTTAAATAAAATTTATAATTACAACTTTAAATTATCATAATAGATTTCTAACTATAAGATCTTTCCTTGACCATAAATCGAAAGATTTCGCAAGTATTAATGTGTATTAAGAAATGTAAACTTAATCAGTGAAGTATTGAATAGCTTCACGCTCTCAGATCTAACCGCTTCAGCTTCACCTATTTATATAGAAAGTAGGTTGAAGTAAAGGTTCCCCTCTTTTCTTCCCAAATGTAAGCTTATGGTTAAGACCTGTAGAGGTCCCTACTATCACATTTTTACACGCATTCTTCAGGTTACAGCCTTAGCAAATATTACTTACGTAATCAGTGTGCATTCAAATAAAATTAAATCTTAAAAAACAAGTCTTTTCATAAGCCGGGTACATCTGATAATAATATAATTTCAGAAATCAGAATTGATCTAAGTTTTAACCATATTGAATAAACAACTTTATATAATATTAACAGACAATAGACATAACATTATGAGAACTAAAAATTTTATAATTCTATGATTTACCTATATAAAATATGCCTTCTAACAAACGAATTCTAAATTTAAATGTGATCCTCTACTATATAAAAAGTATTTATGTAATGGCTTTTAATTAATTCTCTAACCTTTTTTTACATATTTATTTTTTTCACAAAATATTATTTCAGAATAATTCAGATTTTAGTAGCAAATACTTAGTTTTAAATAATTATGTAAGAGTTAAATGAAAATATTAAAATTTTACTCTACAAATGTAATATTTCCATTGGCTCAGCTGCTAAGGATTCCTGGAAAATGTAAATATGCGAGTTCAAATTCTAAAAAAAGAACAATTTTTTTTCATTGTTAAAAATTCAAAACTGTAGACATTCTGACAAAACACAAAGTTAATATAAAAGCATGTAATTATATAAAAATAAAGAACAAGAAGACAAAGTATATTTTGTAATTGCTACATCTGAACTGTTCAGTAAAAAAGTGAGATGAAAGTAAATTGATGAAAAAAAAGCAAAATTCCCAGTAATGATGGAATTATAATCAATTTCTTGTTGGCAAAATTATATACCAAATGTCTAAATAATAAAGATGTGCTAGATGAGCAAAAGAATACACTAATAATTTTGATCTTTAAAAAAAGTTATAGATATTATAAATTACAGACCTATCAGATTTTTCTGTTCTATACAAAATTTTTATCAAAATAATTAATTACAACTCATCCACAGTAAATTTTGGATTTTGATAAAGAGAACAACATGATTTAAATGGTTTTAGCACAGTGGATTACATCCAAGTATTTAGAGAAGTTATGAAAAGGAACAATGAATATGATGGTCACTGTTTTGGATGTATGGATTATACAAAAGCATTTGATTGAATCAGTTTTTCTTCAATGATTAAGGCATTAGATCAAGATACTGATCCAGAATATTACCATATTCAGAAAAAATAGTTATCAAAATACAACAGCCATAATTAAATTGCAATTATACTAAGAAGATTAATAATAAGATGTGTTACAGGGTGATTCCATATCTCCAAAACTTTTTAAAGTAATTTTATAAAAAATACATTGTGAATTGAAACAGGGAGCTAGAAAATTAAAAGTGGAGACTATTTAAGACATCTAGATTTTGCAGATAATTGTTTTTAAAAATAATGCTTCAGAAATTCTGGAAATGTTGCAAGTTATCAGAATTAGGATTAAAGATATGTGCTAAAAAGACTAAAAGTAATGTTCAATGGATTTTCTCGAAAAAAGAAAATAAAGATTGATGATGAATTAGAAGTTAACAATTACAAATACCTTAGTCAAATTATTAATATAGATGGAAACTTAATGGATGAAATTGATCGTAGAATTAAAATTGGATGGAATGGTAAAGGGAATATGCCTATGTGTTTGAAAAGGAAAGTTTTTAATAATTGTGTTTAAGCAATTCTTACTTATGGATGTGAGACATTAACACTTAACATAAGAGCAATATAAAGATTTCAGATCACTCAAGGAAGTACAAAGAAATGTATATTAGGAGTAACAAAAAAGGATCGAAAACAAAATACATGTGAGAGAACAAATAGATAATACTGATATGATTGAAAGAATTACAACAATGAAGTGGAGCTGGACTGGATATATTGATAGAAGAGATGATAGATAGAGAGCTGAAATCTTAAACATGATTCCAAGAGATTGTAAAAAAACTTAGGAGACCATCTGTAAAATGAGTATATGAAAGAATGAAATATACTGGTGTGTTGCAAAGAAAAGAGGCTAGATGTTGGATGAACAAAATTAAACTTGAAACCTTCCATCCTGCAGTGGATCAATAATTGAAAATGATGATTATATAAGCAATTAAATTCAGATTTGGATCTTTATTGACACTTACAGTTCAATGTTTATAGTTTTATCATGCTGTTTGATCCCTTATATGTAAATACAAACAAATCTATGCAAAACAAGCAAAAAGTAGTTAACATAAAACTCAATCAACGGTCTCTTAGCTAATAACCTACTCACTAGCAATAATTTTATTATAATAAATAAGTAATTATCGTAAAAAAAAAAATCTTACGTAATCTTCGTTTAAGAAAAATAATTTGCATTTTTTATATACACCTGTTTATATGTGATTTGACAGTAATAGTGTATATATATATATTCATTGCATTATCCATATTCTTCAAAATATCTGCTATTTCAGTGTATTAAACTTATTTTTTCCATATGTCATAGTATCGGCCAGGAGGCGAACCCGCAACAACCATCTGCAACCAAATGCTTGCTTGCAATGCGGCTGTGTGACCTCTCGGCTAACAACGCTTGTCCAATGTATTAAACTTGTATCAATTATAGAACATTAGATATTTATATATAAAACAAGTCATTTTGCTTATTCCCAAATAATACAATTAAAAAGCTAAAAATTTGCCATATATTCATGTTTGCACACATATTATTTAAATGATGCAAAAATAATAAAAGAACAATTATTTATCAAGTAAAATAAACAAATTTTATTAAATTATTCCTTTATTATCGACAGTAGAGATCCATCAAGACAACAATAGATGGGAATTTTAAAAAAAAGAAAATCTCTAAAAAAAAAAAAAAAAAATGTCAGGCTAAGACAACAAAATTCAGGCTTTTGGTAACCAGTGCGCATTGGATTTAAAAAAAAAAAAAACACATCCCCATAAATATATTTTAAAAATAGATCCCTTTCCTCTGCCAACTAAATTTCCCTATTATGTGACTTTAAATTTTTTCTTCAAAGTTTCACTTTGTCAATATTTTATATAACAGTGAGTCTTTACACAGATCTGTAAATAACAGCCAACAGAAGAAACAGGAAAACATCTCTTTAAAAAAATATCCCAATGAAGCACGGTCTTCTTTCCAATTCCTTATGCAATGACCAAGTGTGGAGTTGTGAAGATTGATTACTTTTCTCTGTTCTCATTACTAGATTTAGATGAATTTAATGGCACATTATTTTCCTGTAGCGTTTTGTCACTTTTCTTTTTTTTCTTTTTCTCTAATTTAGCTTCAACACTTGCACCCAGTATTGCCTATTGGAAAAAAAAAAAATCACTAGAGTAGATGTTTTTTTGTTTTTTTCAAATATATATATACACACACAGTTATAGATATTAATATTTAAAAAAACAGTATATATTACATTTTAGGTATTATATGAAAATAATGCATTGTATATATTGTTTATGTACTACAAAACTTAATCTTATTATCTATGACTTTGAGTAACAGATAGTTTTAAATTCTTAATATGTTATTTAATACCAATCTCTATACTTGGTTTTGTTTTAGATATTATTTTATTCAGTGAGAGATTATTTCAAGAAATTATTGCATTTTATTTGTTTGCAAGTTGATGCTGGTAAGACAATGATATAATTATAAAAATACTATAGTGAATAGCAAAGAAATAGTTGCCAGTATTGATACATATGGCATGACATTTAAAAAAAATTTTTGTTATTGTTTTTTATAATTGCTTCTTGTATATTAAAAGCATGTTTATTATCATTAAAAAAAAAAAAAACAAAGACATATGACTTGCTTTTTTATAAAATGATTTTTAAATGAATTTGAATCAATAAGTCTTAAGTGTCAACTGCATGTATATTCATCATTTTCAAGTCTATTTTTCTTTAAAAAATTGTGTAAATGAAAATATTGCAAGTTCATGTTAGAATGTTGTTCAATCATTAGAATAAATAATCTACTATGCAATTATCACTTTACACACAATGTTCAACCAAAGAAAGTTTATTGATACCATGTACATACAAAATACTATAATTTAATTATTGTGAAATATGTAAAATTAAGAGCGTGCTAATAGCTCTAAACAAGCTTTTTTTTTTTTTTATTTATGATAAATGCTACTACAAGAGAAGGCATTCAAATCATTTTTATCTTGGATTGTCCCCATCCCCAGACCGGTTTCGACCTATGGGTCTCTTCAGTGAGGAGTTGGGACATTAGATTTAAAAAACCAACTCAAGCAAAGACAATCCAAGATATAAATGATTTGAATGCCTTCTCTTGTAGTAGCATTTATCATAAATATAAAAAAAAAGCTTGTTTAGAGCTATTAACACGCTCTTAATTTTACATATTTGTAAGTGCAAGCTATATATAAGTCATGTGACATCTGACTTATTATTACTATTATTATTGTGAAATAAAAAATCTCTAGCATAAAGATTTATAAAATTATTAAAAGTAAGATTTTGAATATTTAAATTACTAAAAGTTTCAGCAAATTATAAGATCAACTTATGTGTAACAAAACATTTTTTAAAGTACTATTATTTCAAAGTTAATGTTATAAAAGTGTGATATCAGAAGTATAAGAGCCAAATTATGGATGACAAAATTCTATCACATTGTAATATAATTATAAATTTACACTTTTTCCAAATCCTTCTTTTGACAATCGTCAAAATAAAACATAGCAATTGGAATACATTCTCTCTCCTTGTCTAATCATTACTCTTTATATATTTATTGATACATTTAGTTGGAGTGAAAAAATCTTCTACCTATTTGGAGATTTCATCAATTCTGATATGCTATCATATTATTGGAAAGTGAATTAATTTGATTTCCTTTCTGTCAAACATAAGTCTAATAGAATCTTTTATAACTCACAATAGTGTGAGGCTTATTAAATTGTGCAATTCAAAAACTAAGAAGTATGAGACCTGCATACTTTTTTTATTTGAAATGAGAAAGTGGCTAGTGTTTCAAATCTACATGTTTTGTCTAAATATGTTGAATTAATTTGTTTGGTTAAACATATCCTCATTTAATAGAATTTCACAGTAAATAAGAGATGGAATATGGATCTCCTTTTACAACCATTTCACATAGATCCTAATTTTATGTACTTAGCATCATATTTTCTTATTATTTTTCAACATTTTGAAAATTTATAACTTGAAGAATTTTCCTTAATTTTTGTTTGACTGACCATTCATTCCATCTGTGTCAAATCCCTTTTTTTTTTATTGTTGTCCATTTCCTTTTTCAGTGTTTTGCATTTTTTCTGGACTGCTTATCAAAACTTGTCCATTACTATGATAGTAAAAAAATCATTATTTATATAATACACTATTATTACATTAAGAAAACATTTTATTTGTCACAAATAATTGCAATTTAAACAATTAACTTGCATCAATGTGCTTATTAATATAATTTATGACAGTATGCAGTAACATTCAATCAAGCATATATTGATCTATTGATCTACTCATATTTTTGAGCTAAGCACAGTAACAAAATACAATTGCTATCAAGAGTTGATTGATAAGCAATTCAAAATCGATGAAATATGGATGAAAAACTGAAAAAAATTAGACAGACGTATTAATTCTTTGATTTTCAAATTAATCAACTCTGAATTGTTTCATCTGATGGCCCTTGGTAAGTAAAATTCTTCTAACGAATATGTAAATACATTTAAAAGAGTACCCCCCCCCCCTGTTGGATCATGACCTACACTTTGAGAATCAGCGATATAAATAATTAATTTATTTTTTTATATAAAACAATTAAAATAACTAATAAAAACTTTTTAAGACAAATCTTCAGACAGCATCACTTACATTTTCTTAAAACTAATGGCCTGCTTCCCCTATCAAATTCACTGAATAAATTTGTATTAATTTGAAATATTCAAAATTAAATAAGGTGATCATGTAATATTTATTGGCTTAAAACCAATCCTGCCTAATAGGTTAGTGGCGGCTATGGTTATTAAAAAACCAGACACCAAAATGTATAGGTACCGAACTGCTTCAGACTTATATGACTATATAAGCTACTGAGCTTGAATTGAAAATATTATAGTGTTTTCAATTTAAGACTCGTAGTTTTGTAGTTAAGTAGAGATAAAAGGTGGCTACTGGAGAGTTGCATTAGATCCTAAGATCCAGGTGTAGTGTTCTCAGATCCAAGGCTCCTCACTGACGAAGACCAAAAGCCGGAAACTAGTCTGGGGATATTGGATGAGTAGAACTAGCTGGGGATTTTATGCACAAGCCCTTCTGGCATCCATTGATTACTCTGGCTTGCACTGAGTGGCAATACATATAGAGAGTTTTGCCTGTTTTAATTTAAAAATTATAGCATTGCTATCTGGGAAATATCTGAAACAGGATAAAAGCACAACTTAAAAAGGAAATATATACGTGTGTATACTCATATAGTGGGAGCTGCATCATATTGTGAACTAAAGACAACTGCAAAACTCAATTCAAGTCTACAAAACAATGGAGTGCCCAGTGAATTTCCACTGAGTGTTCCAAAGTGAACCTGGAGACTTTTACAGGCCACATCGGCCTTATTATTATTTACTAAGTTTCTATGGTTGCATATAAGTGTTATTTTACATGTTATTTTTTATATTGTTATCTTGCTGGTCAAATGAACATCAGTTATTAATTAGTCAAATTTTTTTAACATTTATTTCTGCTTATCTGTTCATCTTTACTATGACTGCAATACTTATGATATCAGGACATAGCACATTAATTATTGTTTACTATATTGTCCAGAAGATGTATACAATATAAACAAAATTTAAATAATACTAGTAAAGCAGATATAAATAGTAATATGAGAGAACATCCTTATTATCATATAAATTTAAGTTTGTTACTTAATAATTCAATAAATATTGCACCAATCCTGATTAATCTTATACAATTTTCTTTTTTTTTAAATGATATTTAATTGTTTTAAAAACTTTGATAATTTTCAATATAAAAATGCATCCAATCGCAACTATTTTCTAATGACTTCATAAAAATGCAAATAGGAGGACAGTACTGATTAAAAGATTATAAACAACATTGGAAAAAATTTTTAAATAGGTACGAAGTATATTGTGGCCTACATATTGAAATATATACTAGAGAAATATAGAGAATTATAGTTTTTGGTAATCCGCAATAAAATTTTATTGCATATATATATTTTAAATTAATTAATTTTTTTTAGACCATGTATTTAATTTCTCACTTTGCAAGTTGAAGTGTGGCATAGCTATTTTAAAAATTAGTTTATTACGTGAAAATTACATTTAAACTAAAAACCTAACTCATGATCAAATTCAATAGATAACTGATTGTAAAAAATTATATTTTTTGCAATACTGCTATTGATAACATATATAATATTATTTTCTTATATTCTACTAACATCGGAAAAGTGAAGGTAAAGCTAGTATATATATATTTATTGTATATATTAATTCAATCACACATTTATTGGGGAAAAAAAAATTTAAAACTTATGTCCTGTATGTTTAATAATTCCACCCCCTCCAAAATGAACAGTGAAGTATTGTTATTCTACCAATTGGTCTTGTGAAATTGTTTTATTAAAACAATGTAGTTTCATCCCAATTAAACATATATTTTTCATTCAATGAAAAAATATAAATAAAAAAACAAAAACTTATTGTACCATATTTTTATTTTTGAAATAAGGTAAATAGCAAAATGTCTGACTTTCATTGCAATTAAGTCCACTCTGGATAATATTCTTTTTTTTTCCATACATTTTTTCTTTTATAGAAACATATTAGACAAATCTCATTATCAAGAAATTATAATCTTTATAATTATTGTAATGTGTTTAAGTCAGAATTAAGTTTAATATGTCTTAAAAAATTTTAAAACTTTTAGCACTGTGCTTAGAAATTATTTTATTACACAAAATACTGAACAAATTCCAAAAGGATATTAAAAGAAAAATAAAATATGTGTGATACAACATAAACTGAAGAAATTTTAGTAATGAATTTGATCATTTACAGTGTCCCAAGACAGAGAATTTGCTGCTGGCACAGCTTAAAATTTGTTTACAATTTTTTATTTTTAAACACGATCATGTAAAGTGCTCACAAATGGAAATGGCTATTTGAATATTGTAAAATAGTACCACTACAACATCACATGATCACCATTTCCTATGCTTACATAAGATGTTAGAACAGTAGCAAACTTTTCATACAGTATGCCATCCAATGCAACCCATAGTAATCAATGGATGCTAGGTTTGTGCATAAAATCCCAACAAAGTACCCGAGGATTGCATTAGATCCTAGAATTTGCACTCTCAGATCCAAAGCTGCTCCTGACTGGTGAAAACCACAAGCTAGAAACTAATCTGAAGATAGTGGATGAGTAGGCGATAGATAGGGATTTCATTCACAAACCTTCTAGTATTCATTAATATCTATATATTGTATTGCTGTAAGGAGAGTTTCTCTTATTATAAAATATATTGTAACGCTCACTGTGGGTTTAGGCCTTCTATTGCACACTATAAAGTGCTAGTTAATCAAACTATGAAAAAGAATCTTTCGTTTATGTATGAGTTTAGATATGCCAAGAGCATAGCTATATTTCATGGTTAACTGACTTAATAATTTCTTGCAGCTCGAATTGGGAGAGTTAGTTTTAATTTATTTATGAGGGCACCAGAGTCAGTAGACTCATTAACATTCATCGAGCAGATTCACAGTAAATAAATAAAATTTAATATTTTTTATAAGAAATTTCCTTGGGCTTTATTAAACAAGTATGGTAATTTATACAATTCTCTAAAATTAATAATCTTTTTAATAAAATCTAAATAACTGAAATTAAAAACATACAATGAAAAGTTGATATTAGTGTTAAAATATTTTACTACACTCAATTAAAATATTTAAATGGTAAATTATTAATAAAACTGGAAAGAGCATACACATATTAATTCAGATAATAACGTACAGCAAATAATTATAAGTTCTTGTTATAATTTTCTTCTAAGAATCCATAGAAAAAATATGAATGTCTCTTTACCGGTGTTTGAAATTCGTAGTTAAAGTTTATGGTTATAATTTAGTTTGCAAACATATAATTAGACATAAGTATGAATAATAGTAGCTTACCGGTAAGTTGTGCGGATTTACGTACATCATAGATTGTCGCAACATATATATATTTCTTGGGTTGAAGTTAATTTCAATTTCTGAGACATTTTTAAATTCCTGGTCCACTTTAAGGCTTGGCTCAAAGACTTTCTTGAATGACCTCAATATGAAAGATGTCCGTAAACACTCCGGTTTCTAATCCCGCATGAAGACTTGGTTCAGCAATATGCATAGTCCTGGATAGAAGCATATAACCGCCATTGTGAGAACAAGACAACCATAATTAGCCCCTTGTCCTTCCATCCAGGATGTACAGAAAACTGCCAGCACAAGACAAGATCATTTTGTTCAAAGTTATTTGGTTTTTATACTCCGCGCATATATTCTTATCTGTTATCAAAATATCAGTTGATAATCTTGTATGTTTATTATTACTTTTTAGTTACAAAGTCTTTTTTTTATAAATTATATCCGCCATCTTTAATTAGCGAAATGTCTTTCTTTTATTTATCTGGATAAACAATCTGTATGCATTTACATTCTTTCCAATTTCAACTTTAATCAAATAGTTAATTTTAAGCATAAATATCTTTCACTGTACATACCTAAAATAAATTATGTTAACCAAAAAAAAAACTAACTTTCATCCATTGGCAATTTTTTTACATTTTACTTTTAGCTTCTAAATATTACCAATGCCAACTTGTACCATATAAAAATAAATGGTACAAAATTAAATTTGCAAATTTTAATGTTCTTATTAGGTTTATTTACAAATTGTTTGTTAACATTTGGGGAATAATATATATTTGCTTGTTTACATTTGGGGGATAATATATATATATATAACTGAAGTCATGTACTTTGATACTGCATAATTCATGGCTTCATTGTACTTTAAAAATCCGTTTTATTGTACTATTCAGCTTCTAAAAGCATTTGTTTTTCAGGGGGGATTTTCCAATTAACATTTTTTTCAAAAATTAGTTAATGGAATTTTACTAACAAAAAACAAAACAGAAAGTGCTACAACTACAATCTTCTAATCCTTTCCTTTTCAATTCTACATAAAATGAAAGAAATTTAAATTAAAAAAAAAATACTGTTATTTTCAATGTATAATAATAATATATGCATATATTTTTTTGCACAAATATAATGAATGATTAACTGATAGCAAAATTTTCTTCTTTTTTTTTTACTAATTTTTAATTTGAATTAATTAGTAGATATTATTTCTATGAATGTGTTGTTTCCACAAAACAAAACAAAAAAAATTCACAAAGGAAAAAATAACTTTTTACGGTACTTACGTATTAGTCCTGTAACAAGGCACGTATTAGACTTGTTGCGCCTTTTCACATCCACAATATGTAACATTGTGATTAGGTAAAATAAATGCAGTGTTGTTATCTGATCTTGTATCAAAACATATTTTTTATTCTATGTCCGATCTAGTAACAAAAGAAGGTTTTTTTTATCTTATCTCCAGTCTGGTTACAAATGATTTTTTTTTCTTCCAAAACCAATTTTTTTATTTGCCCAGTTTTTGTCAAGATTTCATTCTGACAATAGTTTGATTTGAATTTCATTGCATTTTTTCTTCATAGTTTTTTGTGCATTTCAATTTCATTGTTGCTTAATTCAGTTGATTTTAAGTGAGTAAATAACTATACTTTAGTTTTTTTTTGTTTGCTGAACAGTCAATGCCGTAATCATATTTCAAGAAAAAGGAATTCTGCCATCTCAAAAAATGTATCCGAATGGCCATACTATAACAATTTACATTCATATCTTGGACACACAATGGCATTGCAACATTCGAGGATGCAACAGTAGAATTAGCATTCATAAGGAAATGTGGTTGGAGGGTTCAAGAATCCCATTCCTAACAGCCAAATGTTTTATATATAGTTGGGCTCGGAAATTAAGCTGCATAGAATGGGGAGAATAGAGCTCGGCTTAGCAGATAAGACAGTGATTGACTGAAATAACTATGTGGGAAGTTTGCACCACTGCCATGCTACAAAGTGAAAGTCGAAAAAATTGAAAGGCCTAACAAAATTGTCGAGATAGATAAGAGCCTTTTTTCAAACAGAAAAAATCAATCCAGACAAATTCTTCCCAAACAGTGGACATTTGGTGACTTGTGTAGAGACTGACGAGTGTTTCATCATTAGAATTAGTCATAAGATAGCGCAACTCTCATGGAAGCCATGAAGCAAAATGTAAACAAGGGTTCCACCATAGGAAAGCATACAAAAGTGACGAATTGAGAAAAGTCAGGTTATGATCATTTTCATGTGAACCACAAGTATAATTTAGTCAATCCAGAAACTGGCATCCACACCCAAAACATCGAAAGATTTTGAGGTTCTACAAAATAGTGTAATAAGCAACATCTCAGCAACACCTGGATTCATATTTGGTTAAATTTATGTGGCGTAGATATCATAAAGATGACTGCATTCATTTGCATAATGAATTAAATAAAAAATTATTGGCTGCCAACATGAATTACTAATAAAAGTTTTATATTTTCTTATTTTGTAAAAAAAAATTATTTTCTTGTTTATTTTTTTAAAAATATATTTATTTATTACCGTTTTTTGACCAAATCCCATTACAGGCAATATACTCCACAATCACATGTAATAATATATTTTAAATTTAATATTTAAAAGAACCCTTATCTGCTCTCTTTTAACTAAAAAGAACATTCTAATAAAAAAACGAAACAAAAGAATATATTATAAATGTAATTGTAAAAATAACTATAAAGTTACTTTTGAAGGGAATTTAATGTATGAAGAATAAATGAAATTTCATGTATGAACAATAACTGAAACTAAGAAATTAGCAATCTAATTAAAGATATCTAATTTGTGTAAATTATCTGATCAGATGGAATTTATTAAAATTGAGTATTTCCAACTGATTAGATAATAAAATGATCAAAATTTAATTAGAATATTTGAAAAGAAGATTAACCAATTAAAAAAAAATTGGAAAATTAATTAATAATGTAGTTAGGCAGACAATGGATGACAAAGATATATAAGCTATAAATTTCTTATTTTATGCTCATTCTCATTTTCATCCTCATTCTTATGACAAGTTGTACTGTGAAAAGTATATAAAAATTTGCTGAAGTTTTGCTGTCAGTTCATTCTACTGCCAGTTTGCTATACAAAGTTCACGGTCATCGGTCAAATGTCTAACGAATATTCTTGGATATTTAAAAATTACCATGCGCTGCTAAATCACTAAGGGGTGTTTATTTGAGTTCACCACCTGGTTTCTTCAACATCTGATGCCTCCAGTAAAGACTTTTGTCTACTATTGCTTGCAATCCGTGACTGTTAATATAAATGTATTTGCCAACAACACCCAGATATGTGCCGCCAGACTAGGAGCAAATAGTCGCCAAAAAAATAGGAGTGCCACTAGTGAACTCCATTACCTTTGAAGAGGAGATGAATGATCACTCTAGAAATTAAGCTACAACTATAAAAACCTAGGTATATATAAATCTAAAACACAATATCTAGACAAACTGATATTCTTTGAAACCTCGTAATTAAGTGTGATTTATTCAGACTGATGGAACAGGCCTATAAGAGTGCTGAATTACGAAATGCCAGTTACAATCATTTTCGTGTCAACAATAAATATAATCACATGTCAAGTGCGCATTTTGGGGAAAAAGTTTTTCCACTCAAAGTAAAACAGACAAATTGATTGTTTCATCAGGATAATTCCTGTTATATATTACACGATAAGTACCGTATGTGTAATATTTTACAGTATTTTGCAATTCAGCGACTGTTTTGTCTGTATTTAAAATAATATTTGGGAATTGCATAATGGTGTGTCATATTTTAAAATTTTTTTTATGCCAAATCAATATTTTCACATTTTAAGGATTGATTTTTGAGTGAAATTCATATTTTTAGTATTGTTACAAATTAATATTTCATGTCATATTTTATATTCTTTGTGTGAAACTCATATTTTTAATATTGTTAAAAAATGTACTTTTTAAGATTCATTTTTGGATTAAAGTCGTACTTTTAGTATTGTTACAAATTAATATTCCGTGTCATATTTAATATTTTTTGTCTGAAATTCTATTTTTAGTATTGTTAGAAAGTAATATTTTTAGTATTGTTAGATTTAGTCTGGTACAATTTCTGTCATGTAGAACTGCTACACCTTTTCACATAGGTATTCAGACTGCCAATAATTTTGTTAAATCTTGCGAAAAAAATATGTACAAGTGGACAGTTTCGACAAATTTATCATTTTAATTTCGTACAAAATCCAAGTGTACACATTATTTGGTTAGATCATAAGATTAGAAAGTTAGCAGACTGATACGAATGTGAAAAGGAGTGGCAGAACTAATATGTAAGTACCAAAATTATTATTAAACTATTTATTATATATATATTTAGTGTAAAAATATATTAAATAATAACAGTACATTAAATAAAATTCTAAAACACTCTTATTGTTTCGATATACATAAAAAAATTAATTGTAACTAAATATTAATTAATATTTTATAAGATATACTAATCCTTCACAAATATTGTTCCTTACCTTCAATTCTTCATCTTCAATTTTATATTCAGTTTCATAAAAATTTTCTGGAAAGGGGGCACTTGTGATTTGCACAGAACCGGAGGGCAATAAAAGAAGAGTGAATTTAAACTGTGCTACACACTCTCCTAAAAAATAAAAGATAAAACTAAATTCTCAAAATGGTGAAGTCATAGAATTGTAATTTTTTAAATCGATTATGCATTAGTTATATAATCTGCGTGAAAATGGCAAATGAATTAATAAAAAAATAAAATACTAATTATAAATAACATCTAACATTTAAATAAAAAACTGAATTACAAAGAAAAATAAATAGTGGGAAACTTATGAAATGCATTTAAAGAAAAATAGAAAAGTTGAATTAGGTAAAGTTGAAAAACCAGCGATATTAAAAATGCTTAACTAAAAAGGAGTATTAAAGAAGATAAATTGGATTAGAAGTAGTCTAAATGATAGAAAAATAAGAAATGTGTTTAAGGAAATTGTATAAGGAAAAAAAACCAAAAAATGACTTTATACAGATTTGTGTTTGAAGTGACTAGAATAGAAGTATAATGTTTTCAAAAAAAAAAGTCCCTTACTAAGTTTATAACTTCTAATATTTAATAAAAAAATAAAAAAAATACATTATAAGTGAAATAATTTTAATAAAAATAAAAACAAATACATTTATAAGAAAATATTTTTAACAATATTATTACATTAAAACCATGTTATCTATTTAAATAATCAACTTTTCAATTATTAACAAAAAAAAAATGCATTTCTTATTTAATAACATTCACCTTGCTTATGAATTGTTAGTAACATTTTGGAACCATAATGGTATTGCTATCATCTACTTATTGCAACAAAAATAACAAAAAGTCTTTTTGCTGAGTGACTGTTCAAATACACACACATTCAAACACCTAGGTGCAAGAAATAAAAGTTATAATAATTAAAAAAATATATAAGAAGATATTCAATTTAATGGAAAGAATTCTACCAAACGCAGGATAATTCAGATATATAAGCATCTCCATTTATTTTATGTAAAATGTGCATCCATAGTATAACATATATATATATATATAAGGAATAGGGTTGGGGGGGGGGTCATCAAATAAGAAAATGGCATGAAAATTGAATTAAAAAATCACAAAATAAAAAACATATGGTAAAAAAAATAAATGTGTATATAATAAAGATTTTGGCGCACTATCAAAATAATAATATGATATGGATAACTGAAGAATTGAAGGGTGGAGAAGATTGAATCTTGTTCATTAAAGTTTGAAGATTTGTTATCTTAATATAAACTGAGTGCTGATTATATATGTGTGGGAGATGATGATGTGGACCAACCTATGAGTTCTGATTCAGCACAAAATATGTATACTGAAGATCATTTATCTTTTTTACATGTATGTGGTCATGTGCATCGGATCCACAATATTGAGTGGATAGCTGTATGAAGCTTGTTAGTCTGAGTTCAAATTTCTAATATTTTCTTTAGTTTTCTTTGTATGATAAAACCATGTACATTTTCACATCAAAAAAATATTTTACTAATTTAGTGTATAATATTAACAAGTAATTTTATACAGGAGTATGTGTATTTTTGAAAAAGTTAAAAGTAGTTAAATAAGGCTGACAAAAAAAATTGGGTGAAAGACAACAGGCACCGTTTGAAATAGGCAAAACTCTCTTATACAGTAGTGCCACTGCAGTGCTCTCAGATCCAAGGCTCCTCACTGACGAAGGCCACAAGCCAGAAACTGGTCTGGGAATATTCGATGAATAGACACTAGATGGGGATTTTATGCACAAGCCTTTCTGGCTTCCATTGATTACTCTGGCTGGCACAGAATGGCACTACTGTATGGAGAGTTTTTCCTGTTTTAATAACAGTTATGTGCAAGCATAAGAAATGATGATCATGTGATGTTTAGTGGTAAGCACTGTTTGATCTAGTTCATTAGCTGTTGCTGCAAACAAGAATAACACATGTTCAATCAAAATTGGCATGGCAGAAGACTACATAGTGCCAGCTTTAATTATTCAGTGTACTAATAAAAGTTTTTCATCCCAGCATAGTGAGACTTTAAGCCATTGCACATTTTTCCATGTTAGCTGGGTTAATAGTTCACAAGTTAGCAGCTTTTTAAATAACTGGAAAATACTTACCTTTCAGCAATGTTAAAAAAAAAAAAAACATTTCTTAATTTGAAATGATCCCTGAATTCTTAACTAAGTCAATGTTAAGGCTCTCTTAAAACTGGAAACACTCCAACTCAAAAAACTCTCTCCTGGTATCTATCACCGCTTTATATATCAGTCTATTCACAAACTCAACAAATGTGGGTACCTTTATTCATTATTATAAATTAATTAGTTTTAAAATTAATTAAATTTCTTTTATTTTTTTCATACTAAGAAAAACATTGCTTTGTTTTTATAAGGAAAAATAAGAAATTCAAAAATATTTTTTTACCTCTAATTTTATTGATTAATATTTTTTCCAAATTTAAGCACATAAAATTACTAGGTAAATTTTTAATTACTATTAGATAAATAATAAATTTTCATTATCTTATTTAAGTAATTAGATTATTCTTTTTTTTTTTCTGTAATCAGCAAAGTACATATAACTTAGATTAATTATTCTTTTCCCTTTTTCTTTCTAAATATATATATATATGTATGTTATAACAATACATGGGAAGATTTAAAATATGTGTAGTTAATTTTTGTACCAAAAACTCTTTATAAAAATAATGAGATTTTTATAACATTTAAATTTTATTTCTCAGTATAAATTAGGAATGTGAGAAACAAGGCTCAGTAATAATATATTAAGGAATCAAAGGGCAAATTTTATTGATTTCAAAAAGAATTAAATAATGTATATTTTCAGGAAATACAATAATGAATTAAGCCTGCCATGTGATTGAAATTTATCCTAATAAATGAGCATATGTGAACAAAATAAATATGAAATAGATTAATAAGAAATTATCCATATTTTATTTTCAAACAAAAAAATAAAACGAGAGAAGAGAACAACACAGCAGTTAAACTTTCTTTAATAACTTCAATTATTTATGAAAGTATTGATTCATAAAGTTATTTATAAAAGAATTAAAATAAATATCAAACATGGGTCTTTTCATAAATCCAGATAGATGCTGAGGGTAGAGTAATAAAGCAAAAAGATACCGTAAGTTACTCCATTAGTTTTATTATATTAAACAACTGTTAACCCTTTAGTTTGTTTTTCCTTTAGTTTTATTATATTCAACAACTGTTAATCCTTTGGTTTGTTTCGCTGAAGATTAAAATTGCATATATAAATGTAAACTGTCTATCCACTCTCTCAAATACACTATGGATATGTATGTGTGCACATAAAAAGAAATAAAATAATATTACGTTCAAAAAATTCTGAATTACCTGACTTGGTAACAGACTCTTTAGGAGTTGTAAATATAAAAATACATGCATAATAATAATAATGAATATATATTGTTCTTTATTATTATTGACTAAAGTTCAAAATTTTCTTTTAAAGTTTGTGTGAAAAGATATTTGTCTCAAGATCTTCAGAAGTAGTGAAGATTGTCATTAAAAGCAATTGTGTTTCTTTTGAAGACTGTGATTTGACCTTGACAGAATTTTAGTGTCCTTGTGCTTTCTAAGAAATTTAAGCTTGACTAATCTGCAGAGAAGTAAACAGTTGCTCCCTAGGGGTTTTTCTACGTTATCAATAGAGTTGATCTTAATTTTAAATGTAACAACTTTCCTTAATGTTAATTTCCCAAAGAAACTTTTATTTATATGATTGTTAAGATAACGTTTATTTTGCTGAATAGAGATGGAATCTTACCATATACATAAGCATAGCTTTCGAAAAGAGACAGGCAATCAGACCCCTTTCCATCTTTCAGTCTTTTCAGCGACACATGTCGAAGTTTGACTATTAACAACAGCTTTTTTTATAAAGAAAACGTTTTAAGTTTACAACAGTTTGCTCAAGCAGTAAGTAGTTTTCAATTCTTTTCTATTATATTTTCATGTAGGTATTGTTATAACAATTCTAAAATAGGTAGAGTAATACAGTCAATCCTTGATTACCTTTACATAAAAATTTTGTGGATGAATACACACACATCCAAAATTATTATATAGAACTACGGAAATTAAGTGATATTTTTTTAGATCAATTATATAATTTTGCACAAAATTAGATGAATTTATTTAACACAATGAACTCCTAAAGATGTATATGTTTGGACATTATTTTGATTAAATTCACACACACACACAAATAACATGATTTAATTTATATTAAATAAAATTTGAATTATGTCTGAGTTTTCTTTTGACATTTATTTAAGATTTATGCTTTAAAATAAACATTTCAAATAAACTTTGGATTGATTGTAACATCAAAAACTAAACAAATACATAAACTTGCGCCAAAAAAAAAATGAGACAAAATATAAATTTTCTATTTTATTCATACATAAATCTAAGGTAGGGGGTATTATTATAATATATATGTACTTTAATGACATGGATGGAAAATGAAAAAAATAGAGTCACAATTCTCACAAAAAAAAAATAATTAACTCTGACTTGGATTTTTAAAAGGCTTTATGATTATATAAGGGATAGTCTCCATCCAATTTTCTTTTAACATAATTTCATAATTTTGTCTTTTTCCCAAGATCAGTTTTAATAACCATTATAATCATTACTACATGCACTGAGATCATCAATTTATATGTTATCCGAGTTCATAGATATCATTTAACTTTTATACAAGAATTATCTCCATTATTTCTTTCTCCTTTATTTTATATATCTATTTTAATATATGAGAAAAGCATGTCAGATCAGACTAATTTATTTAAAATATCAATAGCTGAAGGGTGCTTGAAAGTCTGTGTTCAAATCCTCTAAAATATATATCTTATGGGATTTTTTTTTTAAAAGAAGATAAATCTCATAGAATATACTTCAAAAATAAGACATTTTTTTCTTAGAAATTAACATTTTTAGAAACTGCTAAATCTGATGGTATAGTAAAATAGAAATCAAATAAATTTCTAGAATCATTAAAGTTTACATAATTTAACCTTTGTGTTGTCAAAAATTCTATTGGCTGAATGAGGTAAAACTAAACTTTTGATTGGTCAATTACAGAATCAGCAGTAACAATATATTCATCTTTTAATATTATATTCGTTTTAATTTCATTTGTAAAAAGTATATTAATAATTTGTCAGATTATATAAGTGAATGAAAGTTTTTTCAAAAATAAATTTCTATTTATAATTATAAAAATATTCCATAGGGGGAAACCAAAAAAGATTGTTCTTAACCTATTACAAAGTGTTGTGAAAGTAATTGATTTCTTTCTCAATTTTACTTTGTGTAAAAGTAAATAATTTTTACTAAATTATTTTTCTAAAATAATTTTATTTTCAGCGTATTTTATCTAAATAATTTATATGTCAAAAAATTCTTTAAAAATGCTCTAAAACTTTCATTTTCGTTTTCAAAATCGAAACAAAGAAGTTGGAGCGATGAAAATTATTGACAAGTAGTCGCTTTTGACCACTATGAGCAACAACCAATCAGTGCCTATGAAAGACCGCCTTCTTCCATTGTTAAAACATAAATTTGAATATTGATATTTTTACTTGTAAAATAATTCGAGAGGGCAGCATCTTACGGTACTTTTTTAAGCTTTAAAATGACCGTAGTAAATTCACTACAGTAATGTCAAAACTGACGATTTTTGATCTACTGGAAAGCGGGTACGTCTATGACCAGCCACTTCTATATAAGGCTTAAAAGAATGAAATTCAAATGATTATAATTACCTTCTGCCTAATTACTTCAATTAATTCTTTTATAGAATCCCTAAGTATATATTTTTTTTCAATAAACTTTTTAATTAGAATAACTAATAATTACAATTGGACTTGAGCACATCCAAAAAAGAAAAAAAACATGGCTTGAAAAAATAAGAATTACATCTCTAAAAAGTGATTCATAATTTATATATATATATTTCAATTTTTTAATTCAAATATAAAATCTCTACATTAATTTAATAATCTTTTTAAAAAAAATAGTTATAATGATGCTACCTTCTTTTTCGTATAGAACATGGAATGGTTCTAGCAATTTGTGATTTATACATTCTTGGACTCCCAAACGAGCTTTTTTCTCATCATCAAATGCCCTAAAAATAAAAAATAATGCAATGTCAAATTAAAATTTACATCTATATTTTATTCAGTTTCAGTATTATAATATAGTAATTAATTTATATCTCAGTGAACATAATAAACAAACAATATAAAAGTATACATTTTTAACTAAATAAGATTTTCACAAACTCGAACCAAAACAATATTCTATTTAATACTAACCTAAAAATTTTGTCAAGTGTTACTTTTTAACTTAATTCATTGTTAAATTTGATTCACATAACAGTTAAAATAATTTCTAGAGTTCATTAAAATATTCAAAATATTAAAATACAAACAACCAATTGTTATCATTTGCTTGTAATTATTATTACTGTCTAATTACTTAAAAGTGTCCATGTGCAAAAAAAAAAGATACATTACTGTACCTGCCAAATTAAAAAATGCAAATCAGTAAATTCATATTCTAGTGTTTTCTTTTAATGCTTATACTATTATATAAGCATATATTTTTAATATATACAAAGGAACAATACTCTTCAAATTATTAATTTCCAATGAAAATGCTGCTTCAGATTATAAATTTATTAAAATACTATAGTACATCAATCAAGGAATTTACAGAATGGTTTGTTTTTTAAAAAAAATCATCATTAATAATATACTCATTCACTGATTTTGAATACTGAGTTTTTGCAAGAACAATATTTAATACCTTATTAAAGACTGAAAATGTATCATTTCTATTAAGTAATAATAAATACTCCACAATGTGAAAAAAAATATGAATTATTTGGGCTATGTATTTATTTATTAAATTCATTCATTAATTTTAATGTTTAAATGCTATTAGATGTACAAATATCATGATTTCATGGGTTTATTATTCAACTATTTTAATTTCAACAATTTTAAAAATGCCTTCTATCTAAAAATAATAAAATTACTTTTCAAAATCATCTACAGTTTAGTTAAATTACTTTTACCTTTTATGTGATATACCTACTTATAATTGCCATGTCCCATTCCCCCATAAATTCTAAGCATTTTATCAAATGTTAACTATAGTACCATGGAATGATATTCAATTGTATCTGTAAACACATTAAATAAAAACAAAGGTAATATATATTAAAATATCTATTTCACATTTATGATACATAGTTAATAAGAATGTTAGCTAAATATTAAATATTAAAAGTTAGTGCAGCCAGCTAAAGGTTACAATAAGTTTATATGATAGAATTAATTCGCAAATGTATAAACACACATATACAATTTAAATATCAAGACAATTACTTTAATTTTTTAAAATAAACAATCAAAAAGTTTAATCTAATCCTCTGTAAAATAAAAACGGAAAGATTTATTTTAGAGTAATAATTAATGTTTGAACTCAAACTAAAAACTAGGCAGGGTATATTAAGATTTGTCATAATGTAATTAAAATTTAAAAATCACACGAGTTTGTATTGTATATGAAGCATAGTATGTATCTACATATATCAGCTTCATTTAGATCAATGTTTTATTTAGAACCAGATGTGTATATATCAGTATTAATAGATATTGTACTACTTTCCAAAATTTGTTTAAATAAAATTACATTTTGTCTACCCAAATAAATTCATATTATTTTTAGGTAATAGATGTGTATGTGTATACAGAAAGAATATATAATAAAAAAAAAATTATTAAAGGATTTTAGTTTCAAGTATATTTTTATATCAACTTTTAATTATTTATTTTTTCTTTTCTTATAGTTATTAAATTTAGAAATGAAAAAAAAAATGATAGGAATTCTATTTTATTTAATCCTAATAGGAGAAAATATTTCATTTTGTTTTATTTTTGCATTAAAAACTTTCTTTTGATTATGCAATAAGATGTGATGTATACATTATCCTTTCATCACTATGAATAGATGATAATGGTCAAAATATGTAAAAAAATAAAAATAAAAAAACTATTCCTGCAATTATAGGGTTAAAAATGACAGTTGTCCAAAGAAAATTCTTGGGAGAAAAGGGTTAATAATTTAAGTAAATTTATTATAGAAACATGGCCTCATATGAGCAATAAACACATTAATCATTCTAAATGAAAATTCGGTTGTTTTCTCATCCCTGGTGTTCGCCTCGAGATGTCGCTATTTCTAGATCAATTCCTAAAAATATACCGTTTCACCGGCCTTCACCCAACAAAAGAGGAAATTTTCTACGTTATAAATGCAGAAGAGTCCTCACGTTATGTTGGATGGAGGCGGTGGCGGCGACAGAAGCCGACACAAATGAGACTTCTTTCTATGATAAAACACAGAAAGAGTTCCGACGGCTGCCGGTTATGGCTTTTTTTTTCTATGATAAAAGCAAAGAGAAAGAAATGCCTTGATTGGCTGCCATAGTAGTTGATTTGGTTCATCATTTTCTCATAATAGTAGAATATCTATTTTCTCTGTAGTTTCGTGTGAGTATTTGAAGCAGTCGTAGTTTTTTAAAATTTGATAAGACGTCTATTTTTTTTAATGTGTTGTAACTTACTTTACTGTTGTAAGTTTAGTAATAATGTCCTGAAGATTCCATTACGAATGGGTAACCCTTAAAAATTGCTTTTAAGGGTGCGGAACAGAAAAAATTTCCAGGATCATGCGAAAAATACGGTTTTCGCGAGAATTCGCCCGTGACCAGTTACTTTTACTATATATATATTATAATGTTTTCCGTCTTGCTAGGCCTCTACACGCTAATATAAACTGCGCGCGAGTTGATCAAGTTATGTCGAAAATAAAAAAGTTGTATTTCTATTTGTAAAAACATAACTATATTTCCTGATCAAACTCGGCCTATTAATTGTTGAGAATTATGCTATTGACGAAATCAGCTTTTAATTTATTTAATATGGGCGCCAGGACTTTTTATTCTAAAGAGTCCGCTGAAATAGTCAAATAACGTCTCACGAATAAAAAAAAGAAAAATACTTTTAAACTAATCGGTATTGCAACATACCGTAATGAGAATTATTTTTTGAGATTATTATTCCCGGGCTTATTCAAACATATTGGCAAAGGTAAATTACATTCTTAAATCTTCTTAAACTAATAATAAATTTAATAATAAAAACTAATAAATATTATAGAATAACGCACAAATGAAAATTGGTATTAGAAATATTTTTATTCTAATAAATTAAAAATGTTTAAAGGAAATTATTAATCAAATAAATTGGAGAGAACACAATTCAGACGTGAAATATTAATAAAATGAAGCAATTAACATAAGTAATTAAAAGTTCTTGGGTACACAAGAGTTTCTTGATTAATTAAAATGGAAATCTATATCGGGGTCCTGTTATAAGCTTATTTTTACGAGTAGTTTGTAAAATGGTTAAATTTGTCACAATCAAGATAATGAAGCATAACTTACCGGTAAGTTTCAGAAAATTCACGATGGTTGTAGATAACTATGCATAGTTTTTCGGGGTTAAAATGAGCTCATGGCCTTTGATTATTAGTTGATCTTGCGATCCATTCTCCTATTCGGTCACGAAGACTTTTCTGGTGTACATCTTCAGGCATGATGTCCACAGAAGCTCCGCTTCACTCCGACATGCCGAATTATTTCAGCGCAGAGCGATCTTGGATATATTATTGTTATCCAAGACTAACTAGAGAAACAAACGAAACAAGACGTTCTTCAAACTGGTGTTTGCCTTTTATACTAGAGGCCCAGTTTTCAGACTTCCGCGCATGCTATTACCATGGCGTTTTTTGGTTCATAATCTTGTAGATTCTTTATAAAATTTACGTTATAAAGTTCTCTTTTCTTATCAAGTTTTTCGGCCATCTTTAATTAGCCAAAATATTTTTTTACTTTCTCTTATCTTTTTTTTTTTTACTTTTGGAATTCTTTTGTTCTCTCCAATTCTACTTTTATTTCTAATTACATTAAAAAAATACAAAAGAATAATTTAACTTTCATTGTACGTTGTTTTTTTTTAAAAAAAAAAAAAAAATTAGTCAAAAAAAAAAATCTAAATTTACTTTTATTTTTTAGCTTTTACCAAATGCCAATATATTTGCAACATATATAAATAAACGTTACAATATATACGCACAAACAAAAACAACCCAGTGTCTAATTATTAGGAATTACTTGTCCAAAAAAGAAAATTAGTCGGGTATTATTATTTTTATTTTTTTTTTGTTACATTTATTATTTCAAAATAAGATTAATTTTTATATCTACACACTAACAAAAACAACCCAGTTCCTGATTAATTACTGTCTTAAAAAAAAAGAAAGCAAATTCAACGGGGTTTGGTTTTTGTCAATGGAGTATTTGAATTACGGTATTTTATATATATACACAATATTTACCAAAAAAGAAAAGAAACCCACTTTCTGATTAATTACTGTCAAAAGAAATGCAAATTAGTCGGCTATCATTTTTAAATTTAGTACTTCAATAAGGGTACCCTTTTTATATAGACAGAGTTAATAAAAACAACCCACTTTCTGATTCATTACTGTCTCCAAAAAAAAAGAAGATAGAAATTAGTCGGGTATCATTTTTCAATTGAGTCTTTCAATGATGGTCCTTACTAATAGTAGTCTGGTATCAATTCTAAATTGTAGTATATAAATGACGTTACTTTTGATAGATTTAGAATTACGTATTGTTTTTTAATAAAAATAATTGATTTACTCTTGACCAAAAATACCGTAACTTTAAAAAAAGACACACATAAAGTCCAAAAAAAAATTAGTAAAAGCCCCGTAACTTTAAAGACACACACACAAACTAAAAAACAATCTAAGATTAATAAACATTGACTTATTACGTCTTGCTTTTGAATCAAATGATTGATTTACTCTTGTAAAGAAAAGTACCGTAACTTTAAAAAGACACACATAAAGTCCAAAAAAAAAAATTAGAAAAAGCCCTGTAACTTTAAAGACACACACACAAATTCAAAAACAAGATAAGATTAATAAACATTTACTTATTACGTCTTGCTTTTGAATAAAAGTATTGATTTATGCTTGCAAAAAAAAAAAAAGACCGTAAAAGACACACATAAAGTCCAAAAAAAAGTTAGAAAAACACCGTAACTTTAAAAAGACCCACACACACAAAGTCAAAAACAAGATCAGATTAATAAACATTTACAAAAATGAAAAAACTAACATCATAAAATAGTATTAGTTAGTAGAATCTATTATTACAAATCTAAGAAATCATATCTTTTTAGATCAAATCGATCATTTAGGTCCGGCCCCAGAATCATTATATATATATATGTTTTTGATTAGCATCAACGCTATCCCGTGGCGAACACCAGGGATGAGAAAACAACTGAAAAGGGTTCTGAAAATCTTTATGTATAGATTTTATTAGATTGAAAAGTATGTTTCAAGGACTCTAAAAAAGTCAATTGTGGCTAGAAGCTCTGTGGGAAGAACCACAGAAATTGTTATACATATAATAGTCATCTAGAACAGATCTTCAATTTGACTGTTCTTCCACTGGTAGTGTAGTGCTTCCAATATAAATCGCATCTATAACTCTGTTACAAAGAACAATCTTATAAAATTCAAAATTCATAATCTGCCAATGCAAATCCCCCCAAAAGAGGAAGTAATTTTAAAATTTTCTGCTTATATAATTTAATGGTTTTAAAATTATTAAGCATCAATAGCTTGTACTAAAATGCTGAAATGGAAGAGAATAGTGCTGCCAATCAATAAAGAAACTCCAGACTTTAGTAATAAACTCATTAAATGTACTGCTGATTAATGAATGGTAAAATGAAACTCCACATGTTGAAGCTACTCTTTGTACTCATTAAACATAGGTATGTTTCAATCTAGGATCCAAATGCATCATTTTGAACTGTAATCATAAACTCTTGCTTTGCTAAAATTATCAATCTAACTTACACATCTGCACTGTTTTCATGTTACCTTAATTAATTCAAGGTTTAACATTTAACCATAATATTCTTGATAGGATCCTGAAAATATTTACTTTCTTTTATTTCATTTGTTTTTAATATCATTTTGATGTATTCATATCTCTCTATTAACTATATCATTGAAATCAGTTGTATGTTCGCAATTAGTTTCATTTTTTAGCATTCCAATGGTGCTGGGATTACTATTTTTCTCTGTTGTTTTAAAGCGTATGTATAACATATTACAGTATGCAACATCAAGTAGCATTTATATTTTTGAAACTAGCATTTTAAAAAAACCCTCAAGATGTCAGCATAATACGGATTTTTACAGACTTGTGTGTGATCGACATGTTCTGACAAAGCCATAAAGGAATGGGATTTGTGATTGGCTGATATTTTAGATTGCTTTATCGTGCAGCTAAAGGATAAAAAACATTATTTTCAGTAATTGTTAATGATTATGACACAATATTTTTTGTTAAGACATTATTAAACCAAAAACTACATCAGTAGTACGGGATTGTTTTTGAAAACATTTTATTTTTAAAAAGACTGCCCTTAGAAAGTATGTTACAATAAAGCTGAGAAAGAGAAAGCTGCCATTACTGGCTTTTAAAAAATTGTTTTTGTAAAGACAGTAAATAAAATATTTGAATAACAATAAATAATTTATTAACATTTAGAACTTTTTGTTTCTTTGATAATAACTAATTCTAAATATTATTTTTTTAATAACTTAAACTTCCTAATATTTAATATTTCATTCTTCTAACTTTTCCAATAGGTACTAAAGTCCAATGATGGCGTGTCCCAATGTTTCACATAAGAACATTTAGATATTAATTTTCACATGGTTTCAATGTTAAATATTAATATTTGTTTAGGTATATTCATTTGAAAAATTAAATATACCTTTAAAAAATTAAAACAATTAACATTATATATAGAAAAAAGATTTAATTGTGAAAATAAACGTATGCAATATGACATACTGTTTAACTTGATATTTGCTAGATATTTGATGTGTGTGGTTACACACATCAAATGGGCTAATAGTATTAGACTATATTCATATAATTATTGTTTTATGTCACATTACTATGTTATATCTGCTATTCTCCAGAGATGGTGATGTTACTGCAACTATTTCATATTTTATATCCAATAAGTTCTTATATTATTATTCAACAACTAAAACTCGATGGATAATTTATATCTGACATTCAGAATGTTGTAAGCCATTTTGCCAATTCTGTTTATAATAGTTATTCATGTGACTCATTTAAATTATAATCTGTTGTAGATAATTAAACATTCAGATGAAAGAAATCCAATATTAGAGTTTTAGAATTTAATCAAAATTAAAATATTAGAGTATAAGAATTTCCATTGAGGTTTACGCTAATAAATATTACTAAATTTCCATTAAACTACCATTAGTTCTTAATTAGGTCATCCTTAATCCTTGTCATGATATATATATAATCATGTGAGGCAAATTCTAGATTAAAGTGATTCATTTTCTGTTAATGATCGCTGGATAGATAAATGCCTACTCAGATGTTCTATTTCCTTCGATTAAAGTATTTATTAGATTTTAGCTATAATTGATGCAAGGATTTTTTATAATTCTTAATCAGCTCTTATTTGTAAGATTGCATATGAATATTAATATGATATAATAATAAAAATGTTGTCTAATTATATAAATGTTTGATTTCCAGACAAATTCATGAAACTTTAATTATATTGGATTTCAGTAAATGTTATCTAGCTAGACTGACTCTATCATTCCCTTTATTAATGATTAGAGCAGATAATTATTGCCATGTATTTATTAAATACCCAAGAAACATTTTTTTCATATGTCTATGTTGTGACTAGCATACTTTTTGATAAAGTATTTCTTTACAGCTTAGTTATGTATGAGATGTGTTATTTTATTACAGATACATTTTAAAGACCTACTTATTTGCCTGATGTACGTCATCTTTAAACGTTTGAAAATTACCTACACCAAGAAATGAGCTCTTTTGAAAGTGACGATTTTATATATATTGAATCTTAAGTTAGTTATAAGTGATATTTAAGTATACTGTTTATAATAGTAATCCTAGATAGAGTCACAACATCATCCAAAGATGATTAGATTGCATCAGGCACTATAAATAATATTATGTCCATGTTTACTCATATGTTGTCTCATATGAAATAGTTATCTACATGGATTTAAGTTAGATGCAATTATCTATAATCTAGTTATGAATCCATCATTTAATATAAAGGAGAATTCAAATGGTAGTCAAATAACTAACATGTAATGGTAAATTCAACATGAACAGTAATTATTCTTCATAATTGATGTGATTATATTATTAATTTGTTTGCATGCCATTTCAGACTAGTATATTTTGTTTCGAAGATTATAGCTCTTATAAATATAATAATGGTACCTTATATTCAAACCCTAACTAGGCTAAGATTAAAATTGTTCTATATTAATTCCTAATATGATAAAATGCCTTACACCCAATAATGTTATGATTTAGAGATTATCAACTATGCTAACTTATATTTGAACCATGACTAGCCAATATTAATGCTTCTTTAAATATAATCTTAATGAGTTAGTCAAATATATTCATCTAACTTACGTAGTACTTATAATTGGAATGTTACATAATAAGAATAGATTAGAACCTTATATCTGAATTATGACCTAGCCTTTTGTTTAACATTTTTTTATTTAAGGTATATGAATGTTACAAATTGCCAATAACCCTGCTTGTCTATGTAAATTTTTATTATTCCTTTATCATAATAAACTATTGCCATACCCATTGAGGATCAGTTTGATTTTTGAGTAATAAAATATTTGTTGTTGTTTTTTATACAAGATAGGCTTCTGACAATTCCAAATCTCTGTATATCCCTGACTTAGAGGAGTATAAAAAAAATTTGTGACATCAAGTGTTGTAGCCAAGTGAAGATATCAAGGGAGCCATAGATAATGATGCTTACTTTTATATTATTTATGGCACTATGTATTATTTTATATGCTGCACCCATTTAGATACTAGTTGGATAATCATTGCTCTGGTTCTTACAATTATTAACTTTACCAATTTGTAAATCTTCACCATTATGATATATTGTTATCAATTTGTCTTAATATAGGAATATGTTTAATCTTTAATTATATTTTGGAATACATATTCATTTTTTCATTATAAATCTTCATTAGTTAAGAAATAGAAATCTGTTACAATGTCCTTTCTGTAATAATTACATATTAACATTCCATGAGATGAAAATTTAATATAGCTAATCTAGTAACAAATTCAATTTGTCTTATTCTTTGTACTGATCTTCCATCTCATAGTCAAAATAAACTTTCTTTTCTATCAAAAGATTTACATTATTATTTATTTGGTGATTAACAATCTTTCATTTGAATTAACAATTATTATGTACATGCTAGATTTAATGATTTGAATTTACTTAGCGACATAATTTTATTATAACTATTTCAGTTTTAAGATTTAAAACAAGACAGCATGTTGTGAGGACTAAACTTCACACCCTAATTAGACATTTTAAGTTATTTATTGGGAATCAATCACTAGTTAAGTTAATAGAAATTGCTCATCATTAAGACCAATAGCAATTTATTATTATTAATTAATTAATTAGTATATAATACAGGTTCAAATTGATAAGACAAAATTATTTTGCATATATTAATGAAAATCATTTATGAAATTGATACCCAGTAATACTATCAGATTTATTAAATATTTTGTAGGACCAAATTTACAAAAGGGGATGGCAATTTACTAATTTGTTAGTAACTTATGACTTGATTAAAGTGGAATTGAATTTATTATGAACGTTTTAAATGGAATTCTATTTCTAGTATAATATGTCCCATTTATAACATTTATAGAGCCAGTAAAATACTGAAATAGTAATATAAAGTTTGTAATATATTTAAAAAATTCCCCGTTATTATAAGATTTTGAAGCATATGAATAATTTTTTATATGTTGTGTATTATGCATGTATGTGATGATAATCAGCCAGTGCCATTTTTGAATATGCATAGTAACAAGGATTAAAAAAACAGTAATATTTGCAAGAATAAAAGCTAGTAATATTTGCACAAATTATTATTATAAGCTTGCCTAATCAGAAAGTGTTAAATTCACCTGTACACTGTGTTTTTGATATGTATAATCAACCAATTCATATAAAGCTAAATAAATTGTTGATAGAATATTAATATATGATCTGTGATAGTATGCAGAAAAAGAGTATAAAAATATTATATCCATGTAGATACATCACATTAAGATTTTGATTTATGACCCATTGATATATGATCTTATTATAGATTTTATGTATTTCAAATTATAAGAGTTACTTGTAAAATAATGAAGGTTAGAATATTATAGAAATGAGTTTGTAATAAAATTTGTTTATTTATCTTGCCCAAAATTTATTATCTATTGCTATATTAATGGTATAGTCTTATGCAATGGTTATAAAAATATTAAAAGGAGTCTTGAAGTTTTCCCAGATTTAGGGGACATATATATAAATTCTAGTAGTAACAGAGAATTCTGCGCAGATTTGTGGTTGAATATAAACTTAAAATTCCTATATATATTAATAGGCTAAATACCCAATAAAGATTGATTTTACTAAGAAATAGAATTCTATCAGGTACAGATAGATTAAGGTAATTCTAGTTTGGAAAACTAAAAGGCACCTTTCGGTGATTGGTGATGACCATAATTTTTGGTGCTATCAACATAAGGTTCGATAAAAAGAACCAAAGTCTGAGAGACAATTTTATTATTGTTGACTAAATGACACTTAAAATTTGGTTTGAAGGAACAATGTGAAAAAAAAAGTAATGGTGGGTTGGATGTTACAAGAGAGCAGCAGAGACACACTTGAAAGTTCACGAATCTGCTTAGGGAGAAATTATTTACTGGAATTCATCAAAGCCCAAAGAAAAATTTTATAAGGAACCAGTAAAGAATAATAAGGATAAATACTTGAAAATAGACTTTCAAGAGAAAAGAGAACAGGCGGTCACTGTGGGGATGATTAGCCAATTTTGAAAAAAAAAATGAAAGAAAAGTTTCAACAAAGTCTGCAGGAAATGAAAAAAAGCCAGAAAGAGTGGTTAAAAACTATGACAGAAAGACGAAAATAACTAAATATTGTACAATTGATAGGAATGAAGTTTCCGAAAGCTGATAAAGACCACACTGAGCAACCTAGACAAATAAGTAATGGCAGATGTTGAAAGTGTTGAAGGTAATAACTATGATAGAATCATCACATTCTGAACAAAGCATCAGAGAAAGAAAGAAGAATACAAGTATAATCTAAAATACTACTAAACATCACATGATCACCATTTCTTATGCTTGCTCATAACTGTTATTAAAACAAGCAAAACTCTCCATGCAGTAGTGTCACTCGATGCAAGCCAGAGTAATCAATAAATGCCAGAAGGTTTGTGCATAAAATCCCCATCTAGTGCTTACTCATCCAATATCCCCAGACTAGTTTCTAGCTTGTGGCTTTCGTCAGTGAGGAGCCTTGGATCTGAGAGTACTGCACCTAGATCTTAGGATCTAATGCAACCCTTCAGCAGCCATCTTTTATCTCTACTTAACTACAAAACTATAATAAAATTGAAAATACAATAATATTTTCAATCAAAGCTCATTTGCTTATAGTCATATAGGTCTAAACTCAATTCAGTACCCATACATTTTGGTGCCTTTGGTTCTTTAATAACCATAGCGACCACTATCCTATTAGATAGGATTGGTATTAAATCACTTAACGTCACATGATCACCATTTTTTATGCTTGCTCATGACTGTTACTAAAACAGGCAAAACTCTCCATACAGTGGTACCACTGAGTGCAAGCTAGAGTAATCAGTGGATGCCAGAAGGCACTGATGAAAAACCACAAACTAGAAACTAGTCTGGGGACATTGGATGAGTAGGCACTAAATAGGGATTTTATGCACAAGCCTTCTGGCATCCATTGATTACTCTGGCTTGCACTGAGTGGCACTATTGTATGAGAGTTTTGCCTGTTATAATTAAAAATCCTAAAGCAGATATAATAGAGGGGTCAGCAGCTTGTAGTGATGCCATACCAAAGAAAACTCAGTTTCCAACACTTACAAAACTATTTACAGATGTACAAAAAATTTTAAATATGAAATATGGTTAATAATTATTTATGCACATAATTTTTCATTTGTATTTTGAAATATTGGGTATTATTTATGGATATGATGATAATCAACCAACGCCATTTTTGAATACATATAGTAATGAAGATTAAAAGACGGTAATATTGTATGAGTGATTATTATAAATTTCACTGATTAGAATTCATGTTAAGTGTGCTCGATATAATACTGTTATGCGTGCACACCTGACTTGGTTTTGATAAGTATACCCAACCAATTCATATAAATAAAGTAAAATATACTGTCAATAGATTATTAATATACGACCAATAGATAGTATGCAGAAAAAAGTATAAAACATTATATCCCTGTGGATATATCACATTAAGTTTTAGATTTATAGTTTATGCATATCTAATTTGTCCTGTAGATTTCATGAATTTTAAATTATAACAATTATTTGTAAAATTTAACTGCAAAATTATGAAGACATTTATTTATTTTGGCCTGAAGTTCATTCATTACCTATCATTATATTAATAAGTCAACAAAATATTCAAAGAAGTCTTGAGGTTCTTCCAGATCTAGGAGACAAATATAAAAATACTAGAAATGATTGAAAATTGTGTAGAGGTTTATAGTTTGATATCTTCAGTCGTGAATTTGAATTTCTTTTATATGTGAATAGATCAATGAAGACTGAATTTATTGATCAGCAGAAATCTATTAGTTACAAGCAATGATTAGAAATTTTAGATTGTAAATCTAAGGAAGCATCTGATAATTTATTTTCATCATATCTACAGGTCCACAGCTGAACATTAACAATATATACTAGTTATTTAATGTACATTTTCAAATGAATTCAATTTTTTTTAATATAAAAAATATTTTTTTTATATGAATTGTCATATTTAATCATACATTTATATATATTGTATAATACACCTGGGTCTCATTTTATGCGGTAGATAGGTTCCTCAGAAAACGCGCACAAAAGAAATCGCACAAAAATAGACTTAACTTACCTTGAAAAATGGGGGATATATACTGTAATTTTCCAAAAATCGCATAAAAGCAAAGCAACAACGTAAAATTACTTTAAAATTCACATTAAAAAAAAATAAGAAAATAAAATATGACTAATAAAAAATTTCAAATTTGAAAAAAATTGATACAAGACAAACTTTTTTTACTTTTTTTTATTAACTACAGTATTTAATTTTATTCAAAACAAATTCTTTTATATGAGCAAATCTGAAGAACTGTTGAAGAGAGCGTGAATAGATACTCACTTTAAATTACTGTTTATGATGTTTTTTGACTGAATGACGTCGGTGTAATTACTTAGAATTTACTAAACGTCATTCTTACTGAAACTTAATTATGAGTAAATAAGCAAATATTTTATCTAGCGCCGTACTTGCAATTATATTTCATTCCAATATCAGCCTTTCAAGCTAATTGAGCACGCGCCCTTGAGAGTGTTAAGTAAATGAATACTCTCCTCTTCAATCCAAGATATAGTATTTATGCAGGAATAAAAAGAATCCCTCTTATTTGCTTATTTACTCATAATTAAGTTTCAGTAAGAATGATGTTTAGTAAATTCTAAGTAATTACGCAGACGTCATTCAGTCAAAAAACATCGTAAATAGTAATTTAAAGTGAGTATCTACTCACGTTCTCTTCAACAGTTCTTCAGATTTGCTCATATAAAAGAATTTGAGTCGTAGGAATAAGAGGGATTCTTTTTATTCCTGCATAAATACTATATCTTGGATTGAAGAGGAGAGTATTCATTTATTTAACACTCTCAAAGGCGCGTGCTCAATTAGCTTGAAAGGCTGATATTGGAATGAAATATAATTGCAAGTATGGCGCTAGATAAAATATTTGCTTATTAACAACAAACATAGTATTTTTCATCTATAACGTTTGAACAGATTTACATTATAGTCTTGTAAAATTTAATGTGTGTATATAAAATGGGGAAATTCTGATTTTAAGTGAATTATGAACTTCTTTATTGCATACAATCTATTACAGTACTATTATAAAGCGCTGAAAATATTGAAATTTATTAGATGGAAGTCGAATTCTGATATTGAAATTATTAGATGGAAGTCGCATTATCGGAGCTCGACTTCTGATGTAATAATTTTTATCGCATAAAAGAAAACCGCATACAAAGATATTAAGAAGAATCATGAATCGCATAACTTCAAAATCGCATTAAATAAATCCGCATAAAACGAGACCCGGGTGTACTGAAACACTACAAAACAGCTTTATATTTATTATAATTATTACAATTAAAAATGCAGATAGTGTAAGTAAATCATGATAAATCCTAATTTATTTTTGATGCAATTTATTATAAATATCAATTTTTTTGTGATTACATACTGAATAAAATTTAATTTTCTTTGATTATAAACTGCTTTACTTAGTCATTTGAGGAAGACAAATTACTTAAATTATCAACATTCTACTCTAAATATATGTACAACAATGTAAATATTGCAGTTTTACATATACATATATATAGTATTTAATAAGTTTATTTTCATTAATGTTCTATGCATGTAAATTTTTTTAGATATAGTTAAAATAATAAAGTAATATAAATGCAAATCAAAGTATATAAACTGAAAAGATTTTTGAAAGATTACTATAATGAAAAGTTCTGTGTTTAATTGGTATAAATTTATACTGTTCATTACTGGTAGCATCTGCATAATTATAATATAGATTAGATTGCATATATATACCAATACTTTTGCTTAGTAATGATGCTTTTCATACAAAAAAAAATTTAAATATTCAAAAATAAATCAAAACTTTATACTTCTTAAAAATTAAATTTTGTTTCCTACCATACATTCTTAAGAAAAATAGAAAAAATTGGCTAGTTTTTTATTTTATAATGCAGAGAAAACATTTTTCTTTAACTTTTACTAAATCCACAATTTACTGAAATAGAAATTGTAATTATAAATATGCGATTTTTTTCGCATGTGTTAGTGAAGCTGTAATTATGCTATAATGTTTAATATGCCTGCTTAGCGCTTTCGAAATTTAGTATTTAAATCTCATACTCATAGCTTTACGAATGAAGACTGTTGTAATTTATTGTAACATATGCAAATAAGCTTGAATTTTTAATTAGTTAGTCCATTGTTTGGAGAGAGCAAAGCATGTCTCTCTTCTATTAATGGCACTGAGGTCATTTGCTATGTAAAAAGCTTTTTAACTTTTACTGTGCAAATTATTTGAGCAGAACTGGGTTCGAATACATGGCCTGTGGCTGCTTAGTGGTCCCAGAAGATTGATGTTCCTTCATTTTTATTTTTAACCTTGTCGTATGCATATCTGTGTTGATAAAGTCTCGTATTGATATTAGCCGAGTCTCACCGTAGTAAGATGCCTGGCAGCCTAATTGAGGGCATGCTATTTTATAGACCACATGAGGGGCTTGATCTTTTTCTATTTTATCTTTGGAATTATTTATTAGTCAGTTAGTGTTAGGAGGTGTACAATAAATCACAACAGTCTTCATTCGTAAAGCTATAAGTATGAGATTTAAATACTAAATCTCGAAAGCACTAAGTAGGCATATTAAACATTATAGTATAATTACAGCTTCACTAACGCATTCGAAAAAAATCGCGTATTTATAATTACAACTTTTATTGGTGAAGAGAAAAACAATTTATGAAATAGAAATTATCAGTTTAAAAAAAAAAAAAACTACCAACATGCACCTCCCCAATCTCATTTCATTTTTCCAAAAACCCAACATTTTATTTCCTACAAATTATACATTATTTTTATTACTATATTTTTTACAGTGCTACTTTTGGGAGGGGTAATTTTTGTTCTTATTCATAATAAAAAGAACTTTTGTTAGAAAAATGACTTTTTTTTAGGGATTGGTTTTAGTTAAGCAAAAAAAACACTGATAAACATAAAAAGTAAATAAATATTTTTGGTATACAATAGAATCTCACATTATCAACTGCACACTTAATTCGGTTACACACTATTGCTATCAAATTATGCTCTTTTTCCTAAACTTTATTAAATAATTTATACATTATTGGACTTTGTGAAGTTAGAAAAAAAACTGAAGAGACAACTGAAATAAACAGTGGATATAAACTGTACTACAAAGGCACAAACAGCGAAGTAGGATTCATTATAAATAAAACGTGGAAAAATAACATTGTGGAGAATGATGGTGTTATCAGTCAGAGCGGCTAGATTATTTATTCAACTTAATAACAGATATCAAATGCAGATAATTCAGGTTTATGCCCCAACAAATTCTCATTGTGATAATGAAATAGAGAATTTTTATATGGATGTATAAAAGGCCGTTGATCAGACAAAACAATTAAAATTGTAATGGAAGACCTTAATGCTAAAATCGGTAAACAAGTGAAAGTTGAAAATGCTGTAGGAAAATTAGGTTATGGTAATAAAAATGTGAGAGGTCAGAGTTGTGGGGCAGAAAACAAAATATATTATGAATTCTTTTTTTTTTTTTTGAGAAAAATGTTAAACGGAAATGGATTTGAAGACATATGGATGTCTGAAAACTTCAGATTTTTTACTCAACAGTTATACCTTAGATAAAGTGCTGGGCTTGTCCTGGTATTTTTAATCTAATGATTGAATATCCTAGCCCCTCACTGAGACTGCCAGTAGCAGAAACTGGTCTGAGGTTGGGGATATTCTACAAAGCTTAAGAGCTTGTTTTGCGAGCTCTATATATAACATTTGTAAATACAAGCTTATTAAATTAGGTCATGTGACATCTGGCTTGATTTTTTTTTTTGAAAAAAAATATTGAAGCAGTCACATATATACAAGTGTATATATATATGCTTCATGTATGTATTTTGCTATTAAGTTAAAAATATTAAAGCATTTTAAAAAAAAATATAATGTATTAAAAAATACTATGTCAAGCGTTGGTGGCCAAGTGGTCAGCACATCAGTCTTACAAGCAGTTGTCCCAGGTTCGCTTCCCGGCCGATGCTTTGACACATGGAAAAAAAAAATACTATTGTAGAAATTTAAATTTTATTATGAAATTTAATTATGAGTTGATATGTGTGAAAAAGATGGGGTTTCAAATCAGCAAAGAAAGTTTAATTTTCTAATTAATTAATAAATTAAAGAACCAATTCATATTAAAAGAATGTAGGTACTAAATTCTAATTTTAGAATTTATATTTTTGTGTAGCATTGTCATTATAATAAAAAGTTACAGAAGTGCAATACTGAGAATTTGATAAAATTCGAAATTTATTTAAGAAATGCAATTAGTAAAATTTCAAAATTAAATTGCATTAAGATTATAATCACTAAGATTCTTTTTAAATAATAAAGAAAGAATTTTCTTTAAATCAATTAATCAACTTGAAAAGATCCGGATGGCTTTGTTTTGATATATATGTATAGGGCAAAAAGAAGAATTTGTTATTGTAAACTTCTGGAAGAGTTATTGTAAACTCCTTTAAGTTTGTAAACTTCTTGTAGTTTTTTTTAAAGTCGTGTTAATTACATAAAGCTATAATTAATGAGTAGTTTGCCGCAATTTCTCTGGCCATCACCAAAAAGTTGAGTATGGAGTTCCCTGGTCTTATAAAATGCTAGGCTGATCAAGTCCCTACCTATAATTGATGACCCAAATTGCTGATATACTATGCCGTCACTATCAAGGGAAAGTACCCAGTATATAATGCTACTGACTGCCCAGCGAGCAATTCTACTGTTTGTCAAAATCCTTTGCAGTCTAATAAAATAGTGATTTATTTAACTTCATAAATTTAAATTTACTGATAAGCAATTAAAACCTCTTTAATATGCTGTTTTCTTTGCTTCCACAAATTATATATTAATCATTCTATGTTTCTTACCATATTATTTAGATGTCTTATTGCATTATTTAAATATTTTCTTAACGCATGCTTAATTAACTGTACATAGTAAGGAAGATAAACTATTGCAATATATACTTGATCTGTCTTAAATTTTGCTAGACTATTACTTAAGAACCAGACGGAGGTAAATTTAGTAAAATATTTCAACGATTAAAATATTTGACATTATCTAAAGAAAAGTCCAGTAATTAAATAAAAGCAAGATTTAAATCCCTCCTCACCGATTCTATTTTTTTTTTTTATTCTGATTTCAAACTTGTATATTTAATTTTACAAAAAGTCATTTAGCCATAAACACAGACTTTCAAATTTAAAAAATTAAGATCAAGTGTTAAGATGTTAAAAGCAATCTTTATTTTCTGTTTTCGGAAAGGACAATTATACATGTATACTGAGTGCAAGTAATTTATAAACAACCTGCAATTTTAAAATAAAATCTAAATGTTCCAAGTTGAAAGTTAAACTTAGTTTTTTTTTTTTTGACAAATGTATACTGTATGATACGATCATAGGCTTCAAACATTTTTAGCATACTATATTATCGATCATAGGCTATCATATTAATAATTCTTTATATATGTGAGACCTATGGGGCAGATCTCTAATTAAGCAGGGAGTAATTTCTTAATAAAATTTTGTTATATGAAGTAACTGCATAGGCCATGATTTAGCCTTTATAATAGATGTCCGCATATTATAAACTTATGATATGGCCATTTTATGTTTTATTTTATATAGATTTATGGCAATTATTTTATATAAATATAGCATTACTGGATTGTTAATGTTTATTTCATTGCATTTATCCAGAAGGCGTATCTCTCTGCTTCGGAAAATTTGACGAGTTCATTCTAAATAAGTTTCATGCAAATACGGGAATATTCCTTTTATTTTTCAAACCCAGAGGGTTTTATTATTTCTCGTTACCAGTGCAGTGGATATTTTCTGACTGTTAATGAGTTATTTAAGGTTACATGAAGACGCTCGGTCTTTCATTCCATGACCCATTTAACTTCGCATAAGCTAATATATCCCCGTTGTTATTTTATTGTAAGACTTGGATATGACATCGCGAAAACGGTCATATTCCAGTCTAATTAGTTATTTGTTTATTACTTTAGCAACCCAGTACTGCCTTCCTTATCCCTTGTGTATGTTAAAACGGTACTCATACTTATGACAATCCATCCCGCTCGATAGCTTTGTTGCTAGTCAAAAACAAATAGATATAACATTACCGGGCTGATTTACATTTTAGTTTTTTTTTTAAAATAACGCTTTCACCAGTTTCTTTTCTTTTTGGGGATTTACATTTTTTTTAGATATAAAACATTGAATTTGTTTCAAAATACATTTATTTATTTTTTTAAAACATTATTTTCTAAATTACAATTTTTAATTACATTATATATTTCAATTATATATTTCGGCGAGTAGCACTAGAATGCACAGGTTGGGATGACTGCTGTTTTTGCCGATCCAAAGAATCGGCCAATGAATACACTACTCTGATCAAACCAACCTTAGGATTTCTAAAACTACATGCAACCTCAGACACTTGATTTGTCTCATAGCTGTTCTTTACGAAATTTATTTAATAGAATTCAATTATATATTTCAGCGCGTAGCGCTGGAATGTGCAGGGAGGGGTGACAACTGTTCTTGCCAAATCCACTATTCTGATCAAACCAACTTTAGGATTTCTAAACAGACATGCAACCTCAGACATTTGATTTGTCTGATAGCTGTTCTTTATGAAACATTATTTAATAGAATGGAATAATTACATTTTTAAATTACATTATACATTTCAGCACGTAGCGCTCCACCACAGCCATTTTAGTAGTCTCGTAGCTGTTCTCGTGCAAACGTGACCCTTCTCAAGAATTCACTGAAATGGTGCTGGGACCTACCCTTTTGAAATTAAATTCACCTTCAAAGATGTGTAGGGAAGCACAGCGACGGCCTTACAATTACTATATAACAGCACATCAGGTAGGGTGTAAGATCATTACTTCGGATGCATATAAAGAGTTATAGCCAGTTGAATTCTACACACCCTCACATCGTACAGTAGTTATATGTGAAGTGTGCATTATTTATAGTGTCGCGAAGCACATTAGCAGGCCGCGTGCAATGCAATCTAAGCCTGCAACAGCTGATATGAACACAACTGTTCTATAGGACGTAAGTTTTGCAACGTAAACGCCATATTTCTGTGCTTTTGCATAAAAACTGTCATAAAAGCGGGACGGATTGTCATAAGTACGAGTACCATTAAAGCTTGATATTTCAGCATTTATAGGTCATGATCATGAAAGTTATGCATTTATCTATTCAACCATATTTCTCGAGTTAATTAATTTTTACTTTGGTTTATTTATTGTCATGTACCTACTTGAGCGATATCTGCCCTAAAGATCAAAAGGGTTTATCATCCGAGGCCCTTTATTAATATATGTTATACAGTGAAACTTTTACATATGTAATCACCAATTAATGTAATTCCACTATCTTTTAAGTTTAGCAAGCAAATTAAGCAGTAGTCATTTCTCTTGTTTATTTGTTTGTAACTTTAATACTAATAAAGGGTTTGTATCTTATATATACATTGCATTGAGTGTCTTGTTTGCCACGAGTCTACCTCTCCTTGATGATAGAGCCTAAAAAAATGAAGTAGTATGTAGGTTGGAATGAGTTGTGGTGGTTTAAATCACCCTGGTGTGATTTTGCGGCTGTCGGCTCATCCTGACCATTACAATATAAATATATAATACTAATATAGATATTTTATAATGCATCTTTTTCCCACAGGGGCAAAACTTTCCATACAGCAGCGTCACTCAGAGCAAACTAGAGTAATCAACGGATGCAGAAAGGTTTGTCCGTAAAGATCTCTATCTAGTGCCTATTCATCCAATAACCCCAGACTAGTTTCTAGCTTGTAGTTTTCATCAGTGAGGAGCCTTGGATCTAATGCAACCCTCCCGCAGCTACCTTTTACTTTTTTAGTTAACTATAAAGCTTTGTGTCCAAAATGAAAACACAATAATGTTTTCAAGCTTAGTTCATCAGCTTGTAGTATAGTTGTATAGATCTGAAATCAGTTCGCATCCATACTTATTGATGCCAGGTTCTTTAATAACCATAGTCACCATAATCCTATTGGGCATGATTGGTATTAAACCATCAAACATCACATGATCCTCAATGATGAAAGTCACAAGCTAAAAACTAGTCTGGAGACACTGGAAGAATAAGCACTAGACAGGGATTTTATGCACAAACCATCTTGCATCCATTGATTACTCTGGTTAGTACTGAATGGCAATACTGTATAGATAGTTTTGCCTTTGTGAAAAACATTGTGTAAGCCTAGAGAATGGTGATCATGTGATGTTTGATAATGAATCTTTACAGCATAATAAATTCTGCAATATAAAACTTATTTTTATAGTATTTACAATATTATATAGTGTATACATATATCGACATTATGGCTTGATCACACAAGCCATTAACTGGATGATGAATAGAATACTACAAAAATAGTTACTATGCTACAAAAGTTAAAAACCAGGTATATAAAAATTGAAAAAAATAAATCAGAAACTATTCAAATTAATACTGTTTATTAAAAAAATTCTTCCAAAGAAGTTTGCAAGTGACATCACATTTGTTAATACAATGTGGTCTTTTAAGCATCTTAATGGCTTTTCTGATCTTGCATCGGTAAAAAATGCCAGATCCGAATAGAATACTGGTATTAGGGAATAGGGAAATCAATATTGTGACTTGAATCCATAGTAAGAAGAGTGATGATATTGCTTAATTGCATTAGCATGTTAATCTCTTCCAATACTGATGCTACAATTGCTGACAACTACTTTAGCTTTACAAATACCACATGAAATTTCATAAACTCCATGAGTCTCAAGAAGGACTGAATCTTTAAGTTTGGATAGAATGTTAATAATTTTTTGATAAGTAGTAAATGCTGGTTTTATATTATAAGATTTTAAAATATATCCAATATACAGTTTGTAGTTTTTTATTTTATCAGGAATTACAAATCCTAATAATTGTTTTGTTTTTATTTTAATTGTTTTGGCCAGGAATTAAGGGTTGGTGTATAATTTTATTATTATTATAACTAATATGTATGGAGCCAGCCTATAATTTAGCAACTATATATCTAATAATATAACTTAAATTGACACATTCACGTAAGTTTTAATAAATAATGAGTTTATTTACTCTCAATACTATATATGTAGTAATTAGGATAAGTAATTCAACTAGCAACTGACTAACTGAAAATAGTAAACAATATTATCACATAACAGTTCATATACTTATAGATAGATAAATAAATAAATGTCTCAGTAATTAGAGCGCATCTCTAAATCCATAAATTATTAAAGACTTTATTTTAATAACTATATTTCTTTAATTCCCCTAATCTCAAACGGTCGTTCATTAGAAATTTCTAATAAGCACGTTACTGCTTATACATATTTCTGAGTCAGCCTAATTAGAATTGACTAGAGATGTTTCTATTGCTAATATAGGTATCTGCGACTGCACTATCAGCTTTTCATTCTGTACTTTGAGTTTCACTAGTCTGCTTTTCACTTTACTTCTTTCTCCATTCTACTCCATTTTACATTTGCTCTTACAGTGTCTTTCATTATAAGTTCTGCAGGCATTTTATCAACTTTACCAATTTGTATATCATTAGACTATTATAATGCAAACTGAATTATTGTTGTTTGCAGTTAGTCTAATTCTTTTTTTTTTTCTATATATTATTATTTCTAAAATGACTCAACATTGCCTGTGTTGGCCAGCCTATCTTCATCATTTTCAACTATAATCGATCCACTGCGGAATGTCGCTCCAAGTTCAATCCATCTCTCTAATCTCTAGTCTCTCTTCTCCACATCATTCAAGCACACTTCCTTATTTCATCCATCCATCTCACATGTGTCTGTTTCTAGGTCTTTTACAATATCTTGGAATCCCATTTAAGATTTCAACTGTCCATCTATTTTCATTTTTCTAGAAATATGACCAGTCCAACTCCACTTCAGTCTCTTAATTCTTTCAATGATGTCAATAACACCTATTTGTTTTCTCACCCATGTATTTCGTTTTCAATTTCTTATTATTCTTTCTAACTTGCAACTCTCCATACTTCGTTGAGTGGTCTGAAGTCTCTATATTGCTCTTTTGATAATTGTCCAAGTCTCAGATCCATAAGTAATAACTGGTAAAACACATTTATTAATAATCTTTTTCAAACACTATTCTTTTAATATTAAATTATTTCTACTAAAAGCATTCCAACCTCGCTTAATTCAATAATTAATTTCATCCATTATGTTTCAATCAGTAGTAAAATTTGAACATGATATTTGTAGTTGTTAACTTTATCTAACTCATCATTATCAATTTTTATTTCCATCTTTTGAGAAAATGCATTGAACATTACTCACACACATATATGTATAACTTTATTAATAAATAAATATATAACTAGTACACTATACAACAATAAACATTAGAGTAATAAAAATATTTAAGATTTATTTCTTCTTTCAGATATGAATTATTTCAAAGGTTAATTGCTCTACTGAAAAGAGTTTCTGGCTACAGAAAAGATCTGAATTGGATAATAATGTGATAAAAGTTGTAAGTATCTATCTGGGTGTAGTTTTTCTGAAAACTGAAAACAATAAGATTTTTAGGGTTTTTTTGGTAAAGGAAGTTTCCCATCAGATTCTGTTTCCATTGTAACTTTAATATGAGAATGGATATTATTTATATATGAAAAAAAAAATCATGTAATTTATTTTTACCATGTTACCAGATGATAAATGGGTCATATGAGAATGGATATTATTTATATATGAAAAAAAAAAACCATGTAATTTATTTTTACCATGTTACCAGATGATAAATGGGTCATCTATATTTATGAGGCAAATAAGATGTTTAAAAAGTGCTGATTTTAAAGCACAAATTTTTAAATATTCCATAAATAAATCAGCTATTCTCCTGAGATAGATGAATCCACAGAAGTACCAAAAGTTTGTTTTAATGTTGTACACAGCATACAAAATATGTTTAAAAGACAATGTTTAGCTAACTGGAATATTTAAATTTTATTGAACCCACAATTTAGACAGCATAAACCAATTTATTCAAGCCTAAAAATTCATCCCTCTTAAGGTTCATGGAGTTTGTGAAATTTCATGTGGCATTTGTAAAACTTCTTATGTGGGTATGAGCAATTGTAATATCAGCACTAGAAGAAATGAACATACTAATGCAGTTAAGCAACCCTCATCATCATCAGCATCCACAGTATGCCATGGATTAAGGTTACAATACTGATTTCTCTGACACCAGAATTCTATCCAGATATGACAATCAATGTAAGATTGGAGAAGCCACTGACATACTTAAAAGACCAAACTGTATCAACAAATGTGGTGACACATGCAAACTTTCGCTTATTTGGAAGAATTTTTTCAAAAACACATTTACCCGAATAGTTTCTGGCTTTACTTTTATTCCAATTTTATATACCTACTTTTTGAAATTAAACTGAGAGAGTGCAAACCTCTCACGCACTTAGCCAATCAGATCACAAATACTGAGACAGGTTTGGATATATAGAAAGACAAGTAAAGAATAGAGAGGAACCATTCTTTTCTTTTTAAATTCTCTGTCTCAGTATTTGTGATCTGATTGGCTAAGCGCTTGAGATGTTTGCACTCTCTCAGTTTAATTTCAATATCGTCTGCGCTTTGTAAAAATAAATATTATTTACATATGTTGCTGCAAGTTATAACATGTAAAAACTACTGCGTAGTAAATCAAAAGATTTCACGTTGTATGTTTATAATTAGAACTCAGTGAGTTGAGTGTGAAGATATTTAAGATTCACGCTTTCAGATCTAAGTACTTTGGACTGGCTTGGATATATAGAAAGACTAGTAAAGAATAGAGTGGAACCACTCTTTTCTTGTTAAGTTTTCTGTCTCAGTATTTGTGATCTGATTGGCTAAGCGCTTGAGAGGTTTGCACTCTCTCAGTTTAATTTCAATATCATCTGCGCTTTGTAAAAATAAATATTATACCTGCTTTTTCTGTTGGTAAAACTTTAACAATTACAAATCAATGTTTATACCATTTTTATAATATTCTATTCATAAAAATCATACATGGATGAACCCCAAAAATATATCATATATCTGTAGCCTGTGAAAACATATATATTATAGAAGTTAAAATAATTTAATTAAAAAATATTATTTATTGGAAAAAATATTTCATTAGTGGAATCATTATTTAATTTTAACTGCGAAGTACTATTATTTTAAAAAACAAATATTAACTTCATTAATTATAAAATTAATTAAATAGCATCCTATTATTTTAAATACTGTTCCAAGTGAATGTTTCAAATAATCTATATATTTTTTTAAATTTAAGTTTCATTAAAGTAATTTCACTAATTCTATAAATATTATCCACTTTAAAAAAAAAGTGCTTTAATAAATTATAGCAATTAAGATTTACGAGTTGTTTTTTTTGCAAAAAGAATTATTTGAAGATATAAACTGACTGGAATCTCTAAGTTGTTTTACTATGATGTTATGATTTTTTTTAATTTCTTTTTTTGTTTGTAAGTATTTAATTAGTTAGGTTAATAAAATAATATGAATAATTGCTAAAATTTTAACTGTGTTAATAAATAATACTACAAAATAACTCTGTGTAATAATATGTGTTATATTCAAAATAGGAGGAGGAATGTGGGGGGCTAATTTACTTCATTGTTGGTTAAAGTATTACTGCATTTATTTCTTATTAAATATGAATAAAAAAATTTAATCTTTAATAATAATAATAAAAATTTAACACTGAACAATGGTTTGAGCAATAAACGTAATGAAAAAAGTTTCCTGAAAAAGATTTTAAAACAATTTATTAGATAAAAGTCATAAAGACAATAAAATTACATAAATTTTATAGATCATGTACAACAATTAACAAATATGTAATAATATTAAAAATGTAGTAATATATATATATATACATCAAATCAAAAATGACAATATCAAAACTTAGATTTTTTTTGTTGATTACATCTCATTTTTCCTAATTCTAAAACTCTTTTTTAATAAACTATTTTTATTTAGGAATTGTTTATATAATTATTTCTTTTAGTAAATCTGTTTATTACTGAATTTTTCCATTTCTTCATAACCAATCAGTATTCTTTCAAAAAATTTCAAGTTACAAAGTTTATATAGTAATAAAGTTATATTTTCAATAATATATCACACACTAATATTTTCTTATATTACAATGACAAAATATTCCGTTTTTTATTCTATTTACTATCTACATTATATAAAATCACCTGATCTATCAATTATTCAAGATACAGCTGCAGCCCCTACACAATAAAAAAAATTATAGTACTATCCTGTCTGCTGATTATTAACACTTAAGGCACTAATTTACAATTTCATGTATATGTATATTCAACAAAAAATTTATATAATAACTGACACATCATAAGAAAATGACATAGTTAAAAGTACAGTGAACTTCCAATGTATTATAAATGTATGCATAATTATTATAATACATATTCTCAGTGTATTGGTTATTAAGGTATTTAATGCATTCATTTACAATTAACTTATATATTCAGCAAAAAGTTTATCTGATAACAGATGTATCATAACAAAATATCTGCTAAAAAAAATGTTAAAATATAGTTAACTCCCAACCATTATATATTCATGAATGGTTTTCTGCACCCATTATCTGATATTATTCTCAAACTCAGAACCATAAAAATGCATATTACCTTTTTTATGATATATCATTTTTCAAACTGACATTTTTCACAACTATAATTTGACAAATCATAATCCTGACTTACTTTTCCAATACATAGTTTTTTCTTTTAATATTAAACAATATTTTCATTACTATAAAAATATATTTATAAATATGTTTCACCGTACTGCTGTCATGTGATAGTCAAGTTAAAATTTCTTTGTTAGAGGACGTATTTTTTCCAAGGACAAAAATTATTTGTTCTGCCATTAATAAACTGTAATTTTGTTTATGAAGAATTTTAAGCAAAGGAAATAATTTGTTAAAGCAAGTGATTAAAAAAACCTATTACAAAAATAACCGCCTTTCCGTAAACCGGGTACATTTCTGGATTCTAAAAAAAATATATTAGAATAAAACTTTTTGAAGACAACACACTCAAAAAAAATCAGTACATGTGCTTTTAATTACAGTACAGAATTGAATATCTACAGTATTTAAATTGTGAAAAAAAATGTGATTACAGTCATAAATTCATGTTTAAAATGTGATATTTAGTGAGAGTAAAAAAATAGACGCTATAGTACCTTATTTACATTTAATTTTCATTAACATATAATGAAGTTTGACATCATGTAGTTCATGGCTCCATATTAATATTATGCATGATTAAAATTTGTTAAAGCAATTAATTTAAAAAAAACTTAATTGATGGTTTTTCCATAGGTCAGGTACAGTCTTATTTTATTATAATTTTTATAATTCAAAGGTAATTTTTATTTGTTTTTTTGGAAAATAAAAAAAAAAACAATTAACTTTGCAGTCAATAACTTCTCACATTTTAAAAGTTTGTTTGCTACAATTGTTGCTTCTTTTTTTTTTCATCTATCTTAAAAGTCTGCAAATTTTCAGAAATTAATAGTTGTAAAATCTGCCCTAAATTAACTCTTTATGATAAATTAATGATTAAGTAAAACTATGGAAAAAAAAAAAGTAATCATCTATTTACTGTAATTAATATTAATTTCAAAACTAAAAATTTAAATAATTATTGCAATATTAAAATAATGTTTTGATACAAAAAGATACACTTATGCTAATAAGTGTTAAATGTTTTGAATTATAATATCTAAGTGAAAGTTAATGATTAAATTATTTCAATGAATAATCAAATAATCATTAGCCCAATGGTGGGCAAATGCGGCTCTCAGAGTCACATGCGGCTCGTAGTTGAGCTCCCATTGAAGTTCAATTTTATTTTTATTACTTACTTTTTTTTTTTTTAATTGCACAAAAATTTGTAATATACACCTGGGTCTCTTTTTATGCGGACTTATTTAACACGATTTTGAAGTTATACGATTCGTGTTTCACCGAAGTCGATTTTCGATAATGCGTTATTACTTTAAATAATAAATTTCGCGCACTTATGTTATAATTTCAATATTTTCAGTGCTTTATAATAGTAAGATTTTATGCAATAATGAAATTAAAATCATGATTTCCACATTTTATGTATACACATATTAAATTTTACAAGATTATAATGTAAATTTGTTCAAACATTGTGCGTGTTAATTTTGCATTTTAAATCACATTCTGTTTTTGCTTTTTAAAAAAGAACGTAATCAATTATTATTTTCTTATTAATGACACTAATCATTAATGTGCTCTTAAATTCCAACGAGAGCTAAATGGTTGTATGTCTGGATATCGCGAGCTTCATAAACAATTAATAAAATCATCATCTCAAAGATTAATTACTAATTATGTTGTCACAAGAAAAACATTGACACAACATGAGTGTGAAGTTGGCGCTAGTTATTTGCAAACGAACGTGTTTTTCGGCAAATAGCTATAATAATTAAAACGTGTATAAAAAAATGTAAATTACTGTACTGTAAATTATGCATAAAAATATATTATTTTGAATAAAATTAAATATTATAGTTAAAAAAAGTTTGTCTTGTATCAATTTTTTTCAAATTTGAAATTTTTTATTAGTCATATTTTATTTCCTTATTTTTTTTTTTGCGCGAATTTTAAAGTAATTTTACGTTGGTGCTTTGCTTTTACGCGAATTTTGAAAAATCACAGACCGCATCCCCCCTTTTTCAATGTAAGTTAAGTCTATTTTTGCGTGATTTTGTTTGCGTGTGTTTTCTGAGGAACCTATCTATCGCGTAAAACGAGACCTGGGTGTATAGATATTTTTATCAAATATTGGTATTACTTATTTTATTACAAATATCATATATATATATATGTGCATACTATTTTCAAATATATTGACAAACTGCATCCGGTTTGTCGGCGACGATTGCGCTCGTTAATGTTCGTTTGTTGAAGTTCGTTTTTCTGTTTGAAATTACGGAAAAACTATAAGGACTACGCATGCGCCTATACCATAATTCTCTTCGTCGTTTTTTCCTCTTTTCGTAGGTAGTCGCCATTTTTCTGTAAGTTAAAAAATAAAATTTTTATTAATTTTTTTGCGAATAAGGTCAATTTTTTTTAAATTTTTTTTCACAATTTGTTAGATTAACGGAAACAAAAGTACGCAAAATAAATGAACGGGACATGATGGCCTCTGATACGGATTATTCCAGCGGTGATGAATTTGTCCCATATAAGCCCTTTGACTCCGAGGATAGTGTTAGTTGTAGTGATCTTGAAGAATATTTTTCGTCATCAGAAGAAGAAACTCCTTTACCAGCCAAAAAGAAAAAAACTACGAGTGCTTTTCTGGATGATATCAATACACCAGGCCCGTCAACGAGTGTTCCCAACAATATCAATCAGCCAGGCCCTTCATCTAGTAACAGTAATCTGTGTCCGAACGTAACCTGCAAACCTGTGAATGTAGAGAATTTTACTAAAACTCCAGGTTTGAAGTTTTCTATAGTAGGTAAGTATTCAATTTTAGATTTTTTTTTAATGTTATTTGATAAAAAACTTTTATCAACTATTATCGAAGAAATACTAATAAATATGCCACTCAAGAAAAATGACACTGATTTTTTACTCTGTGATAGGTAGCACATATGAAAGGTAATGTTTTTATTATTGTTTTTTTTTGTTGGTTTGTTTTAGCGACCAGCACAATGGATGAATGGTTGACACACTGATTCAAGACTATTTACAATTTAATTCCTCTCTAGCAAATTGATTGTATATAATGCAGTAATTTTTTTCTGTTTTTACTAATTTTTGTTTTACTAACATGGTTTTCATTGTTTTTGTTTTACTAATTTAGTTTTTATTTGTTGTTTTATTAACTTGTTTTTTTACTAACTTCATTTTATACTTTATAGGCATATGACTGCCTGATTGCCTTCCTTATTAGAATTTTGTTTCAGCTTCATTACTGATTACTTTTTCCAATTGGTAAACAAGATCTGGCATGATGAAATATTTTGCATATTTATATTAGCATATATGAACAGGTATGCTTCTCTGGAAGACGTATCTTGGAAGAGGTAGAATATAAACATTTTTTATATAAATATCTGCCATAGAACCTTTTTAGTAATCATTGTCTGCCTCTTGAAATGAGAAATTTGTAAATTGTTTTCTGTATTGGCAATGATTATTCAGTATGATGATGATGTTATAAACAAGGTTGGTTTATCCAAAGTCTAAAATCAAAATAGTGCATCTTGTTTAACAGGCTTTTGAGTTTTCCCATAACCATTAGCAGAACTTTCATGATTCATACATATACACCACTTTTATAATATACATATACCTGTACTATGATGATGATGATGACATTTTATTTTTTATTGTATTTATAATGGTAAGTAATAATTTTCCACTTCCTTCATTATTTTTATATTCTGTTAGAATTTTAATTTTTTTATTTTTTATCTTTTATTAGGGAGAACTCTTTTCTTCCAGGCGCCTTGACAATTTGCAACAGTTGGGGTAGAAGATAAAAATGAAGAACTCTTATAGGAACATTTTCGGACATTGTAAAGCTATGGATTATCTCAGGTAAGACTGAAGATGTAATTTGCATTTTAATTTAATGTTAATTTCCAAATTATGAACAAACAAAAAAATAATAATTATTTCGGTTGTGAAAATTTCTTTTTTTCCTTATTTTTTATATAGTTATCACTATTTATTTTATGCTTATTGTTTTCCTTAGTTTTTCTAGTTTCTAGCAATGTAATTGTTTTTGCTCTAACATAATTCAAACTGAAGTTATTGTGAAAATTGTGTATCAGGCCAGTATTTTAAAAAGTTCAATATGGCGGCTTGAAGCTGAAGTAGTTAACAACATCTACTGAATCTTATAAAAGTTACTATATATGTATGACATGATCACGTGTATATTTATGATTAATTTTGTGATTGTATATTTCAGTGCTAGTTTTCCTATCAACTAAATGTTCTATTTCATATTTTTTCAAAAAATCTGTTAAGTAGGCTGTTTTATTAAGAAATTTTAAACTTATGGTGTGTAATAAAGACATGTGCACAGATTAAGAAAATTATTTTAATTGTTTATAATTAGTCCAATTATATAAAAACCTCTTGAAAATAAAACTACAAAGATCATTTGTTTGATTTTGGTTATGTTGTTTCTATTTCTGATGGTAAATAATAATCAAATAGACATTTAAAAATTATCAGGAAAATATTAATCAAAAATAAGTATAGTCCAAAATTGCTTTTAATTATTTTAAATTATCTTTATTCTGAGGCGCTGTTTCTTCAACAATTTGTTATGCCATTTATGAATCTTTTAAAAACGAACAAGAATTAATAATTAGACATTTTTTTATTATAATTAATTACTTATTTATGTATTTGGTTTGAATTTCAAACTTTGGAAATGAAAATATGAAAAAAAAAATAGAAGATTTCAAAATGGGTAGAAAGATTTGCTTTTATTGACAATAATGGGAAGTTGTGTCTTATTTGTAAAGTTACAATTGCAAACTACAAAGTAAGCAATTTACATTGACATTATGAAGTAAGTCATCCCCACTTTTCAACTCAATATCCACATGATTCAAAATGTGAACAGAGAATCTTAAATCATTGCAATCAGGTATTTCTTTTAGTCGCGAAGATGACAGACCCAACAAAGTTAGTTCTTTGGTAGCTTGGAATATTACTCATGCCAAAAGTCCATAAGGAGAAGAATTTATTAAAAGAAACTTGGAAGAAGTAGTTAAAGTTTTAAATCCAGATAATACAAAACTGCATAAACTCATCATACAATTTTCTATGTCACATCATATAATTAATCATCATATTAGTGAAATTAGTAAAAATATTGAACACAGTTTGATGTGTGATTTGAAAAATTGTACAGCATTCAGTTTAGCTCTCGTCGAGTCTACAGAAATTCAGAATGTTCCACAAATGGTCGTTTTTGTCTGCTATGTATATGCAGATGTAAATGTGAAGGAAAAAATATTAGATCTACTAGCTCTTACCAAAACAACTCTCAGTATCGATGTCAAAAATGTGCTTGATGAGGGAATGAATAGGTTTGAATTCTCTCATGAATTTATAAGTTGTTATTGATGGAGCCTCAACAATGTACCTAAAATTCCATGATTTGTACTCTCTTTACTGCATAATTCATCATGAAAAATGTGTGGAAGATTGTTTTGTAGATTGTGAAATTGATTAAAACAAATGCCAAAACACAGTGTCGATTTAAGAATTCCTGATGGTCTGTTGTAAGACGGCTGTCAACTTACAATGTTTTGAGCCATTTTGTGAAACTTCTAAATCGTATAATAACATTTTTAAAAGAAAAAGGAAAAATATAACCAGAATTAAAAAATGAAACTTGGCTTTCTGACTTAATGCTCCTTATAGACATTATGGAACATCTGCAAACAATTTGGCATTACAAAGAATGAGAAATCCATTAGTGATTTGTCACAAACTGCATTTAGTTTTTGAAATTAAACTTTAGCTTTTTGTGCATGATCTTAAGTCCAGAATATTTAATTGTTTTCCACAAATAAAAGCAAATAGAATTAATATCAAAGAAGGAAAATTAGATGAATATAATGAAAAATTGGACAGATTTCAAATGTAAGTTTGAAGATTTGAAAAGTTTTAAATCTATATTTGCATATTTTGTGAACCGATTTATTTGTGATATTACTGAAAGTGGATTTCCAATTTCTGAAATAATACTTGTCAAAAAGTGGTATGACAAATCTGGTTCTCCAATTGAATTTTGGAAACTTGTGCCAGAATCAAAATATTCACACTTAAAGACAGCTACTTGCCCCATCTATTTTCAATTTTTGGTACAACATATTGCTGTGAATCTTTGTACTCTGCAATGAAATTCATGAAGTCGAAATATCGTTCACAGTTGATCAATCAGCATCTCACAGAATTTCTGCAAACAGCTTTAACAAATTATACGCCAAATTTCAAAGTTTTGATCAAAGGTCTTTCATTAAATGTTATACCTTTAATTAATGAAATTTTATTATTATAATTTTATTTTTATTAAAATTTAAAATTTTAAATAATTATTTTGTATTTTATTTCTCTTAATTATATTTTCTATATACTTTATACAGCACTTAAAACTTGTGTAGAATATGTCATATTAATTAAATAAAATTTGACTATATATATTTATTTTTGTGGACTTAAATATTATGGTATAGCTCTTTACAATATATAAAAAACAGCATGCAGCTCTTATTGCCCTCATGCATGCCACCCCTGTAGTCTACTTTTTATCTATAATTTTTAATACATTTCCAATCTGTATCACTTTTATGTATCTATTATTTGTTTTCACTAGTCCCTTAACAAATGATGGATCAAAAGTTCACAATATTTTTGAAAGTTTGGAAAAAAAAATTGTATTTAAGATACTATTAAGAACAATAAACCAATTATGTTTTCTTTTCATTTCTTAAAAAAATCTATCATAATATATTAAAGAGAATTTTCTTTGAATGATATACGAGTAAACATTTTGTAAAATGCCCATACTAATTGAAAGTGTATTTCTAATATTTTTTATATAAATGTTAACAATTACTCTCATTAATGAATAAATTTGTAAAGAGTACTTTGCTGATGATAGATTGATATTACATAAAAAAAGATTAAATCAGCTAGTCATTATTATCTTTATAAATTTAATTATTACTTCCATTTTAAAAATTAAAAATTTCTTACATAAGGAAATTTCATTGCATTGTTCATAATTCTTGCATTTTCTCATATATATATCATCTCTAATTTTTGATTCTAGAACTAATAATTTAAAAACTTTATTTTTTCCAATTCAATTGTTCATTGACTGTATTGCTGACAAGTAATGATGTTGATAAAAACATTTTATCACATGAATTTTTTTTTTTCTTTTTTAAACTGAAATGACTCGCAAATTCACTTTCCAATCCTTTCATTAGACTAAATGAAAAAATCAGCAACACATTATTATCATAAAAATTCATTATCAGAGGACAATTACAAATTTTAATTCATTGCTTATAGCTTTCAATCCTGTTTATATGCATGTGCATCATAGTTTCATCATAAAACTAGTTTATTAATTTCTGTTATTATTTAGTTGACTCAATCTAAACACATAAATTTTTTAAAAAGTGGAGAAATAGAAAATATTCCTGAAATGAAATGTACTTGAACTGTTTTTGAATAGCTCTAATTACATTAAATTCCTTATTCAGTAAAGAAAACAAAATTTTTCATCAGATTAAAAAAATATGGTAATATCTTTTTTTTTAAAAAAAGGAAGCAAAAAATGGAATAAGAAAATCATGTATAGTTTACATTTGAAAACTTGTCATATGGTGCCAGAAAAAGCAAACATCAAATATTCAATCAGTGAAAAGACACTAATGATCACAACACAGGTAAACAGACATTATGCAAGGAATGAGAAAAATGGCAGCAAAAATAAATGTGTTTGCTGAAATCATGGTTACTATATAGAATACAGAGGTGATATCTTCAAAAGCATATATTGCTTGCAATCAAAATGGTACTTATGTATTAGTCCTGTGACACGGAGCACATATTAGACATGCTGCATCTTTTCACATTCGTATCAATCTACTGATAATTGTAATCTTGTGATCTGACCAAAATAACCTGTACACGGATCTTATACATACTTTTGCAAAAATTTACGAAAATGAAGTGTACATGGTTCTTTTGTATATGATATTTTCCCAAGATTTACAAAGTTATCGGCAGGTTGAATATATATGTGAAAAGATGCAACAAGCCTAATATGTGCCCCGTGTCACAAGATTAATACTACTTTCACACAAAAAATATAAACAATTTGGAGTATAATTTATCAAAAATATATATATATGAAATTTACATGAAAAGGTATAACAATACTAAAAATATCAATTTCAGCAAAAAAAAAAAAATCACCTATCTTTAAAAGTACATTTATACGACTTTTTACAGGAAAAAATTTAAAACATGGTGAGGAATATACATTTATAATAATACTAAACGATATTAAACAGAAATATATACGACATTTACCCGAAAAAGTTGAAAATTTATAACGATATTAAAGATGTAAATTTCAGCAAAAAAAATATGATGCCGTTATGGACAAAACAATCTAAAGATATGAATTTCAGCAAAAAAATCACCGATCTTAAAAAGTACATTTATATGAGTTTTTACAGGAAATAATTTAAAACATGGTGAGGAATATACATTTATAACAATACTAAACGATATTAAACAAAAATATATACAACATTTACATGAAAAAGTATACAATTTATAATGATACTATATATAAATTTCAGCAAAAAAAAATTAGAGATCCCATTATGGACAAACCAATGACAAAACAATATAAAATGTATAACAATGCTAAAGATATGAATTTCAGTAGAAAAAAAATCATCTTAAAAAGTACATTTATGTGACTTTTACAGGAAAAAATTTAAAACGTGAGGAATATACATTTATAACAATACTAAATGATATTAAACAGAAATATATACAACCTTTACAAGAAAAAGTATAAAATTTATAACAATACTAAAGATATGAATTTCAGCAAAAAAAAATACGAGTTGCCATTATGAACAATTAAATTACAAGAAATGGCTAAAATATTATTTTAAAAAGGCATAAAATATACAACAAGTTACTTACCATGCAATATATAACAGGAATTGTTGCAATGAGTAAATCCAAGTTGTCTGTTATACATTATTATAAATCGATCAAATTTTCCGGACAAAATGGAAAGTTCAAGTAAAACTTTTTCCCTCCAAAATGAACATGCGATTGCGCGCTACTCGCCTGAACAGGATTTTGTCAGTAATAAATTAATTTTTTTTTTTTTTTAAATAAAAAAAGCAAAATTATTCATAAAATAAAAATATATAACTTTTATTAATTATACATATTGGCAGCCAATTTTTTTTTTTATTTCCTTCATTATGCAAATGAATGCATAGTCATCTTTACGACATCTATGCCATATAAATTTGGCCAAATATGAATCCAGGTGTTGCCATAATGTTCTTCGTCATTGCTTATTACACCATTTTGTTGAACTACAAAGTCTTTCGATGTTTTGGGAAAGTACAGAAATTTACTCACTTAAAATCAATGAATTAAGCAACAATGAAACTGAAATGGACAATAACTACGAAGAAAAAATGCAATGCAAAAAAACACGTGAAAAAAATGCAAGCTGTTGACAGAACTTGGGGGGGGGGAGACCAGAACAGAGATCAGATAAAAAACACGTTTTGATACGAGATCAGAAACAACATAGCAGGATTTACTCGGATTTATTTGACCTAATTGCAATGTTATACATTTATCGTTGATGTGAAAAGGTGCCATGGGTCTAATACGTGACATGTCACAGGACTAATACGTAAGTACCAAAAAAAATAACATATGTAATTTTTAAATCGCATTACAAATAAGTTTAAAATGTTTTTATTTTATAAAAAAAAATATCTACTATATAGGATTCACTGAGGCTTGGAACAAAAATAATGCATAAAGTGATGTTTTTATCTGATAAATTTTTTTTAATAAAATATATATCTACTATATAGATGGACGATTGAAATTTTAAACTGAATTCCATGAGATTGTAAAAGACCCAGAAAGAGGCCACAAGTAAGATGGATGGATGAAATAAGAAAGTGTGCAGGGGTGATGTGGAGAAGACAAGCTAAAGATCGAAGAAGATGTATTAAACTTGGAGAGACCTTCATCCTGCAGTGGATTGATAATGGTTGATGATGATGACTATATAGGGTTCACTAAGGCTTGGAATAAAAATAATTCATAATTCTATATTTCACAGGCATTTATCTGATAAATTTTTTTATTAAAAAAAAAATATTCTAACTAAATAACATGGGATAGTTCTCTCAAAAAAAAAAACTTTTATTAATTCTATCAATAATCTCAAGAAACAATTATAAAAAATAAGAAATAGGATCACAACACTGAATAATGAGAAATAACTTAAATTTTGTAAATGTTCTTAAAAATGATCGTTATTATTTTTAGTTAGTAATATTATCAACAGTTTACAATGACTACATATATGCAAATTAAAGTATAGATCAAGACTTGGATAATGATGAGCATAATAGATTTGCATTAATTACCTTTTTAGAAATTTGATTGTTATAATTGATATTAATGTTTTTAAAAGTGACTGCTTTGTTTAATTAAAATATTATCTTTATTACAAAATAATAACAATGCAAAAAAATTACAACACAATATTTATGTAATAGTTTACACACACACACACACAATTATAAGTGTATATATTTTTAAAAAATTATAATATCCACTTTAAGATTTATACTTAAATCTCTACTAATGTGATTGCTTATCTGAAAATACGAAAATAAAAGAATATTCAATTGAACCTTAGAAAATTTTTATTCATTAAAGCAAGCTATTATATTTTCTGCAAGTTGAACAAAGGAATACTCTTATCCCTGAAATAATTATTGACAATTTATTATGCCAATGTATTCATAAAACCTATTATTGAAAACAATTAAATTCTATATGTAGTTCATATTTCAAAGTTGCATCCACTTAATGTGTTTATTAGTCAATGATGTTGAACTACTTTGAATGCTTTTTTTCATTTATTTGATATCCAATTTTTTGGTACTAATATGAAAGATAATAAATCAATTCTTCCATTCCTTGAATTTCTAAAATATTTCCTACACTGAGCTTAGAAAATCTAACTACATGAAAGCAGATAATGTTAAAATAATTCTGCTTTACAACATCTGATAGATCTCTTAAATCATTTTTTTTCTCTCTTCAATAAAAATATTATGTTCAAAGTTGGCTTTCAGGTAAACAATAATAAAAAATATCTCTTCTGGAAAAACCCAAATTTAAAATTATGGATCACCCTTTTTTATTGAGATTTAAACAGATGCATAAATTGTTTTTGTGGTATGAATTCAATAGAACTTAGGGTAATACATTGTCCAATCATCCACATTGCTAGATGGCGCTGTTGCTATTGAAAAACAATTAAATATAACATTACCGGGCTTTTTAAAAATATATTTCTTTAAGGGTTTTTTTTTTTTTTTAAATGTGTTTTATATATTTTTTTTAAATGGATCTTTTTTTTTTTGATAATGGGTTTATTAAAACTTTTTAAAAACAAATATAACTTTTGCTTTTAAAACCTTCGATCTTATTTTATTTTTTAAAACATACAGTCTTTTTTTTTTAAAAAAAAAAAATATTCTGCCTTTTTTTCTTTTTAAACATTCAAAAAAATTTTATTATTTTTTTTAAAAACATTTATTTTTGTTTTATTTACCAGGGGTTCAAAAATATTAACTTTTATTCATAAACAAATACATAGAATATTTGGTACTTTTTTTTTGGATTTACAGATTTCGACGGCATTGACGTGATTCGCATTCCATTTCTGAAATTTTACATCTTCGTAATTTCATAACACCACCACAAACATAGTTCTTTTATGTGGGAAAATATCACCGCATCCGCTTCTGTAGCAGGTAAATCAAAGAACTTGAACCCCACAGAATGTTGTTCTGCCATTTCACTTTGTTTATCTCGCAATGTTCTCGCAAATTGCATGACTTTTGCGTGAACTTTTCCAAATCACGACTTACACTCCTCATTTATTAAATTGTGCCACCTAACAAGGAGGTTAGGGACGTTTTCGAAATACTTATAATTTGTAGTTACTCATTAAAATTACACTCCATTTAAAAGGAAAAAATGTTAACTGCGTACTATTATACTTTTTCTGATTACAAATACACACACTCTCATATGATACACTGTTAACTATTCATTACTAACGTCTATATAAAATGTGACAACACATCGCTGATAATGATCATATGCTAGCGATGTTGGGGAAGTGTTAAATTCATCAACATATAAGTGTTTGAACAGTTTACAAGGCCATAAGAACGGCCTTGTAAACAGCATATTTCTGTGCTTTTGCATAGAAACAGCGCCATCGAGCGCTGTGGATGATCGGACGATGTATTACCGAACTTAGATCAAAGATTTCAATTAAAGTATTAAGTTTTCGAGTAAGTAAGCAATATTAAATTAAAATTATTTTAACATTAATTAATTATGAAAAATGTAAATTATAATTTTCAATGGCTGATTTAAATTAATATTCTTTTAAAAAGAAATCAAAATGTGGAAGTTACTGTCTTCAATTTGAGTTATTAAAAACTATTGCTGCTTTGAATTTGTTTTTGAGATATAGAATTCAATTTTTTAAGTTGTATGCTTTTTTTAGATATCATAGCATTAGTTTTGCTAAAATTCAATTTTAAATATCTTGATTATTCAGAAATTATAGAAAGTAATGATGTCTTGCATAATTCTACTCTTACATAAATTTATAAATGCACTTGTACACTGCTTAATGATATATCTATGTGAGAATTCACCATACTAATCATCAATTCATACCCACTATTTTGATTTACAATCGATTATTTGCTATAACAATCATAAAAAAAATTTCAATTTTTTTTTTTTTTAAAAAAACCCACTATTTTTAAAATGGTGGCCATTTTGTAAGATTGATGATGTCATAAGGATAGTGACTTTATTAACACTATGTCATCCGAAAGACAAATGGTGATAATGCTAAAAATGTACATTAAAGCGTTTATTCATTTATACACAGTGATATATACAATACTACAGTATACGGTTATTTCGATTATAACATTGAAATATAATTAATATACAGTACTTTAATTAATTTTCATCCAGTATAAATTCATTAATGACATATCCAAAATAAAAATTTTCATAGTTATTGACTACAAAAAAAAAAGAAAGTGCTTTATACAATACAATAAGTAATCAAAACATATTTTTATGCTCTCCAACAGCCAAATAAATTAATATTATATTTTAAAATGTGTACATTAGCTTAAAACTATATATTCACTCACTTTTACGGATTAAAATTTCTTAAAAACGTTATTTTACTTGCAGCAAAAATTATAATCATCATAATTGTAAAATTTAGTTACCAAGATTATTGCAAATTATTTTGAGAAAATAAATGATTTTGTGCATTATGTAATTAATAATTAACTTTACATAATCAAAGTTACTAAACATAAGCTTAAAATATTATTTACTATACAGAATTTGCTTAATTTTAAATCATACTCAAGCCAATGGCAACATTATCACAAATATAAAAAAAATTCAGCACCAAAAAAAAGGTACATATTTCATTCAATACAAAAGTAAAAATAAGTTTATATACTATTACTAATTAATTTTAAATTGTGTACTGTATTAGTTAAAATAGTCAATCAACTAATTTTGAATTAAAACTTCTCAGTGAAATCAAAATGCTACGATCAGAAACCTAAAATATTTTCAATAAATAAATAAAAAAAGCATGGGGGAGAGGGCACGAATTATGCAATTAATAAACCAACTTTATATGATCAAAAGTTATTAAATCTAAATTAAAAATAACATTTCCTTGCTAGATTTTAAATCATCTCGTAATTTGTTTCAGACATACTAAAGCTAATGTCAACATTATTGCAAACAAAATAATATAGTATCAATATATATATAAATTTCATTTAGCTTAAAACTAAAAATAAATTTTGCTCATATACTATTAATAATTAAGTTTATATTGCATACTGTATACATATTAGCTAAAATATTCAGTTGAGCAATTTTAAATTAAAACCATTATGAATGTTAATTTCAATCAAATCAAAACTGCTAATTATCGTAAATATTTTCAATAAAAAAATAATAATAAACAAGAGAAATGATTTTATGCATTACGCAATTAATAATAAATTGTGAATGATAAAAATGCAAGACAAATAGATTGAAAAAGATTCATGTTTTATTTTTTTTTTTAAATAGTTTGTATCTCTGCCATTACAACATATATTACTCGAAAAATTGCTAGATTATTCCAAGAAAATGGCTACTGTTCTTAATAAAATGTGACAACTCAGGTCATAAAAGAGATCACAGCTAGTATATTTATATATAAAGTGTTGTTCATCTAAAAAGATCTGCTTAGTATATACTATAAAATAAAAAAATCTTAAAATATTAATTATAACAGGCAAACACGGAAAATGAATTAAATACTTTTTTTTTTTATTGTTAGAATTTTCCTTTTTTGCAAAGTTAACTGTAATTAGGTTTTGTTAATGCATAGTACTGTAATTTTTTTCTCCTTACATAGATTTATGGTCAGAAAAGTACAGCTAAGTAAGATATTATTAAACATTGCTTTTTTAATTCTAAATAATTTCACATAATTAATATAAGACTGAATTTTAAAAAAATTGAAACTTCAATATGGTTTTTTTTTTCAATGCAATGAGAAACAATTTTGTAGAAAAACAAAATATTGTCAGCTGCAAGCTACTCTCCTTTTTTCAGTCTACTTTGCTGTATGTTAGAACAATGAAAACACAAATTTTTTTCTAGAGATATTGGAATTTTTTTTTTAGATTTTTTTTTAAAAGTTTACAGCTAGATATGTTTCAACTGGAATTTATGGCTGCAACTAATACTGTCATGAAAAAAGGCCCCTGGATTTCCAACAAACATTTCAAATTATGTAAGCTACATCTAGCTTATTTTTTTTACCACCAAATACCACATTACTTCTTCAACTTAAGGATCAAGAAAACATAACAATCTTGAATAATTAATACAGCATTTCATCAACACTTTAGATATTGACACTAATAAGATAATTCCACATCTCTGGAAAGGCTTCAATATTGGAAAATCATGGACCAAGATTACTAACACAAATCTTAACCTTACATGGAAGAAAGTCTGGCCACAATATGAACAAGAAACTGTAAGAATTGATTTTGTATCATGAAGTCATTAATAGACCCCAATTTAGAACACTCTATCAAATCTATAAATACTTTAAATCAATTAATGAAACCTTACAAAATGTTGTACAAGAAAATCAACCCATCCATTCTAATCTTATTATCTAGAGACTCAACTATCAATATCTGGTGACCTTATTCCCAAAAAACCAAGATCATCAAAGGATATAATGAGTGACAACATTTTTTTTCTTATATATATATACATTTTAATTGCATATCTGCATAATACACACATAGCACAATATACACATGCATATAATGGACATTTGGGTTTGTTTTAATTACTATATACACTAAGTTAAGTTGTTTGTTAATACAATATTCACAAATTATGGTATAATTTTTATCTGCATTAACAAGTTATCACCGGTAGATCAACATTAAAATCTTTTGCTTTTTATATATTTTTGTTTTATGGTGAGTTTTGAGGAACTATCTGTTCTCATTAAGCAGGATAAAAGTTTAATTTTAAAGCATGCATCAAAATTTACATTATACAATTTTATACCATTAGTTTAAATTTAATTTCGACATTTTATACAAATTATTATTAGGTATTATGTAAGAAATTTTATCAATTGTTTTTAAAATATTTTACTTTTTTTTCACACCACAATAAAAAAAAATGTTAATTTAAATTGTAATCCTTTATATTCAATAATCAAAATACTTGTAGCCATAGGATAATAAAAATGAATATTTAGATTTTGACATCTTTCAATAATTTTTTTTTATCTTAATTTAATCCATCTTTTAACAATTTCTAATTGCAAATTTTACCAAGCAAAATAATTTTTTACTCAATGAGATACGTGAGAAATTGCCACTATTTTAAATCTCAATTATATTGTAATTTATGATTATTACTTGTACTTTTTATTTCACAAATCCTTTGATATTGGAGTCTTCAAAGAGATAATTTTTGCTTAATGTAATCAACTAATAGCATTTTAAAGTTATATAATCTGTAAATTGAAATTCACAGTTACTGAGAATTTTTATTTGATTTAGAAAATGTTTAAAAACAAAATTAAAAAAAATGAAGTCTGTGATAAAATTAGATCTTTTTTCAGAATAAAAATATCATTAAAAAAAATAAATAGTAATTTAAAGTCTTTTATTAAAAAAAAAAAAAAAAATCAAATTAATTTTTTTTTCATTTTCATAATTTTATATTGGCAAAAAAAAAAAAAAACTTACCTTAATGTAAAAGGCATTGTTCCAAACCTTTTATCCATTTCACTAAAAAATACTGAACATAAATTATTGCATTAGTTTGTTCAATGTATTAAACATTTTAATCAATTATTTACAAATATTTTCCAAAAACAATAAAATACCAACAATAGTTTTAAAATATATAAACAATTTAAAGTTGTAATTATAAATTTTATTAAACGCACATTATTATATTAAGTAATATTTACTAAGGCTGTAACCTTAGGAATAAGCGTCTGAAAAATTCGAAGGTAGGGACCTCTACAGGTCTTAGCCCACTCCCTTCTTTTATATATTAAATTAAAAAAAAGTAAATATTAAAAGAATAAATAAATGTGAAATGTTTTAAAATAAACTGACAATAGTACTAATTAATAAAAAGAAAACTCTTGTAAATTATCTCATCGGCAGAAATGCAATAAGATAATAGAGATGAATAAAAAAAAAAAGATTAGATAAAAATGTAAATTAATTAAACCAAATTAAGATTATGATAAAATAAACAATGGAAGAGTTAGGTATAAAGTAGGCAACTAGTATAGCAGAAATTTAATTGCAATAGTGTCAGTAATCGCAGTTTTTCCAGCTCACCAGTTCATCGAAAAATAAATGTAGACCCCGCAGAAGTAGCAACATGCATTGCTAGAAAACCTGTGGAGTGTTCAAAAAGATTAGATAAAAATGTAAAATTAATTAAACCAAAGTAAGGTTATAATAAAATAAACAATGGAAGAGTTAGGTATAAAATAAGCAACTTGTCCATTGTTTCCAGTTTTATTCAAGTTCCAGTTTGCAGTTTCCAGCAAAAGTATAGCAGAAATTTAATTGCAGTAGTGTCAGTAATCAAAATTTTTCCAGCTAAATGTAGACGCCACAGAAGTAGCAACATGCATTGCTAAAAAACCTGTGGAGTGTTCAATTAGGCTTTATGCCCTGGGTCCTCGGCTCCAACAACTGCTCTCCCCTGGAATCAATGCCTCATCCATAATATAGACGTTGCCACATATTCTCTCTCATTGTCCATCTAAAGAATGGAAGAAAACCCATGAAACCATTGCTTGGAGACCAAAAGGCCAATTAGTTGGAAATCCAAATCAATGAAAATGTGTTTTCTTGTTATAAGAAAAAACTATGCAAATATACTTTTTCAATTGTAAACTGTCTAGACATATATTCTTTTAATGAAATAAACTTTAATGAAGGACATTAGTAATATTGAATTAATGTATACGTATTTATTCTTTTGTGTCAAATTGTACTGTTATATTTATTTAAATATGTGTGTGTGTGAATAAATAAATGTTCGCTGAAAATGTTGCTTGGTCTATACTTGCATTTCTCTTTTAACTGCGTCACCAATAATTTAAAAATTAGAAATATTTCCATGTGTTAATTAGTACTGCACAGAGTCCCTTAAGATTGCGAGTTAGCCTAGGTATATTTCAAGCACTGGGTTCGTACTTGTCATCCAGCCATGCCAGCTACATATATAATATATGGCCGGATGGCACATGAGACTTGTTCTCAAAACAAATAGTTTTGGATGGCAGGTTTTGGTCCAGCAGTATGGAGGGATGCTATGGTCAGGAAAGATGGTCGAGATTGTCCATTTGTGTAGCCTTGACCTGGCAGTAAATATTGTTAATGCTTAATCTATCAATGATATTCTACCCCTCTGATTGAATGTGCGATCCGTCGTGTTAAATAATAAAACGTCAGTAAATAACTATGAGTAAAATAATAAAATGTAATAACTAATAAATGTTAATAAATAATCAATGTATCAAAATAATTAATAATGTATAATAAAAATGATAAATATAAAAGGTAAAAGCCTGAAATCCGGGTAAAGCCGGTTGGAGCGTTGATGCTAGACAAAATCCATGAAATATAACGTTTCCGGGCCGCCGCAACTTTTTCTTTTTTTAGACAAGGTTTTTTTTTTTCTAATATTGATTAAACAAATAATTTTTACTTCATTTAGAACTTGATTTCTTTATTATTAAACAAATTTTGATATTCATTTTCGTTACTTTTTGTGGGTTTTTTGGAACCTGATATTTTTTCAACAAATTTTGCTAATTGTATTTTTTTCTTTTTATCATTTTAAAACTTCGGACCTTTTCACGACGGCAAAAAAATTTGTTTGAATCCCACCGCCGAAAAAATAGAATACAATTATTTGCGACTTGTTTAGAACTTAATTCTACCTTTCTTTTATTAATTTTTTTTTGGCTTGACTAAATGGTTTTTCTTATTATTATTAATTTTACTTTTTTTTTAAACACAACTTGTTTTCACTTTGATTTAGATTATGTTTGAATTAGCCTTTTTTTTTTTTTTTTGGCTACTACAAGAAACAGCTTTTTGAGTGGGGGGGGGAGCATTCGTATTGTTATTATTAACAAAAAGGCAACAAAAATAGTCAATTATTTTAACAGCGCTGAAAAAAGAGAATCAACTTTGGGACTTGTTTCGAATTTTGATTTCTTTTTGGTTGATGTAATTGTTTTTCTTAATATTAAATCAAAATTTACTTTTGTGTTTTTGCCGATTCAAAAATTGTTTTCAAACACCCATCCCTACACACTCGGAAAAAGGAATTGTAAACCAAAAAGTCAAGAATTTAACTTTTTTTCTTTTTTTTAAACAACTTTTTCTCACTTTTTACGTTGATTTCTATCTCGTTCGAATTACCTTTTTTTTTTTTTTTTAGCCTTCTACAATAACTGCTTTTGGGAGTGGGTATTTCGTAATTCGTTATTCTTAACAAAAAGTCAACCAAAGTCGTCATTTATTTTAACCCCGCTGCAAAAAATTGAATCCAAATACTTGTCAATTTCTAATGAAATAAAAAACAACAAAAAAGGACACAAACTTTGGACTTTTTAAAATTATTTATTCGATTTTATTGCTGTAATAAAAAGTGGACATTATGTGTGCCTGACAAAAAAAAAAAAACCCACACAATCTCACACACTTTTTGTACTCGGCAATTTATCTGAAGAAAAGTTTCAAAATTGCACGTTTGTCTCAGACCTTTTAGTGGTCTCGAATATTTTCACCACGCTGAAACGTGACTTAGCGCGTGAGCTTTGTCGAAGCCTGTTTGAACATACACTTTGCCAATTTTTTACATATTAACCTTTTTTTCGGGAAGGGTGGGGACCAGACATATATTAATAATTAACAACATTTTTAAAATCGAAATGACATTACTCTATTACGGAGATTTGAAAAAGTCGAACCGCCTTGAAATTTAAACACCATCAAGCGATACGGTAATCAGCTATGAATAGAACGAATACGCGTAAATAGCTTCGAAGCACAAAACAGGCCCTAATATTTTTGTGCGATATCATGTAAAGCGGCCTAGCTCAATGGGTCAATACAATACGTAAATGTTGTATTAGCCTGTAAGACCACGGCCGCCGAAACGGCATTTTTATGTGTTTTGATACGTAAACAATGCCCCAAGCGGCCGTGCCCGGATTTCAGGCTTTTACCATATAAAAATATTTTTAGACAAAGGATGGTTTCAAATAACCAAAAAGGTCCTTGTAATGGGCACAATCTTTGTAAAAAAAATTTATTGACTCTCTTCTTATAAAATGGACTATATTAATAACTATTATCACTCTCATTATGCTTAATAATAAAATCAGAGGTAAAATTCGGTGTCTCTTCCAATGCTACACTATAAAATAAAATTTAATCAATTGTAGCATACCAAAAACATATGTAAAATTCAGGTGTTTCTTACAATGCTACACTATAATATAAAATTTAATCAGTTATAGCATACCAAAAACATATGCGTTTCAAGATTTCGCTTTTTAAAAATGCAACTAAATCTTTTTTTAACTAAACAAAAAAATACAAAACTAATATTAGAAGAAAAATACATAGGATAAAATACACACAAACTTAACTGCAAGAAAGACAACAGTTTAAAAAATTAGTACAATAATGTGATACAAAAACTAAATAATCAGTACTACATTTAATCAAAATAGTAAAAGTTAACAATGTGTTTAAATGGGTATTTGTGCATGTTCATGAAAGTTATATCTTCAAAATATAATCAATTTGAAGAGTAAAATATATGAATTGAATTTTTTATTACTGTTCAACTAATAGGTTATTTTAATAAGTTTATCAATTTAAAATTATAAAAACTTTAAAATTTAATAAAATAAATTATTTTATTTAATATCCTAATGTTTTGAACCATTTAACTTACAAAATAAACAACTGTACATTTTATTTGCGAATAATTCATATAATTTGGTAAATATTTTCAAATCTTCATTATATTTTGTCTCAAAATTTGACACTTTCAAATTTGTCAAACTTTGAAACTCACCTGCTTCCAATAGTTACCATAGCAATGGAACAGATTTTCCCTATACAAACTTCAAAAGTGAGGTATTGTGGGTGATATTTATGATATATCATAGACCACATGATAGTAAGTTATAAATATAACCACCCATCAAATTTAAGTAGTCTTTGACAAATTTCAGTGTACTAAGAATCTTAACAAATTTAAACCTAAATTTAGTCATTCTGCTAGCCTTCTTTGATGTGGAGAAATTTGCTAGGTATTTTTCCTACCACAGCTAAATGTTTCTCATCATCGATACTATTTTAAAAGAAAACAAAATTTAATATTTTAAGTCGTCAATTAAAATTTTGAAATCACTCATGGAATTCTACTATATGTAAAAATATTCCTGTAATCATTTGTCACTTCTTTAAAATTAAAATAACTTGCTGAAAATTATATTGGCTATCTCCCTAAGGATTACCTTGAATATTATAATTTGTGTAAATATGCATTTATTAGAACTACTTACAACTATAAAGAAGTATGATTAATTCAAAGTCGAGTCAGTGGATTACTTATTATTTCTATTGGTCTCGTAATCTATTAAGTGACCTGAGCTATAGTTAATCATCAAATCACTCAAATTTATGGATTATTGAAATTTTTTTGTTACATATGCAAAATCTTACCTTTATACACCTCTGAATATCATACATTGCTACAACCAGTGAATTAAAATCTCTTTTATCAGAATTGTAGCAAGAGTACAATCTCAGACAAAGGATTACAGTTTGAAATCAATTGCCATTTCATATTTCACAAAATGATCATGATGTTACAAATTACAAAAATCGATATTTGTAAATGGATAAATTTCTCTGATTACACATAGCAAGAGTACAATCTCAGCCAAAGGATTACAGTTTGAAATCGCCATTTCATATTTCGCAAAATGATCATTATGTTACAAATTACAAAAATCGATATTTGTAAATGGATAAATTGCTATGATTACACCTGTTGGAATACAAATAATAATTGTGATTTGTTCAAAGTTTTGGAAAATCATATTGTTGAAACTTGGGTTATAAATCTCAACCTCAGGATTAAGTGTTACTTATATATTTATAAATTTATTGTTAGTACAACTCCCATGTGATATTTAGATACGATTGTAATTTTAAAATGTGCCTGAATAAAATCTTGAACATCCATGAGTGTGGATTATTCAGTTAGAGATTATACAGTTAATTTTATTATTGATTTGTTTGAATATTTAAATATTCTTGTTACAATTTAAATAAAGTTCTCATGAAAATATTGGTATAACAAAGGTACAGGTAAATGATTAGATTACTAGTATAATTGGATATAAATGTGTGATTGTTACATTACTGGTATGTTGTACTAAGCTCTAAGTTAATGTACAAGCTGCCTCAGCCATGTTAATATTAATTTATTTGTTTTATTGATCCTTGAAAGCGACCTCCTATCTTCTGCAGCCCAGAATATGGAAAAACCATAAAAGTTGCCCTTCCATTTATCCAGGAAATGTTCATGCCATCTAGAAAATCCCATGTAGTATAGTAAAATATTCTCGTGGTAGTTATTAGTTAGTGGAGGTAGGCTCATATCAAACTATTTGAAGATTAGAAATTATAAGTTAGAAAGCATAACAAGTCATGAACCACTCAACATTAAACTGTCATATTTATTAATTTATGTATTTAATAACAATCATATTATATTTGAGTAAATTGTTCACTTGTTCCTAAAAGGGTTAAGAAACCCAGATGATACCTAGAGTAGAGATTGTTATCTTTGTAATTTTTACTATCAACACATTAAAGAACGCAATAAAATATTCCTAGACCTATCTGTAATTGGTGTTCAGGATTTGGATGAATATGGTTCAACCTTCCCCAATAATGGTTTGTTTGCATCACTTTTCTTGATAACACAGATAATTATAACCTAGTATTAAAATTATCAATATTTTGATATAACTGTTTTAAGATTAATAAATTATTACTGATTATATGTTTGTCGTTAATGGAAACCGTCATCATCATAGTCTATATACTTTAATATAATTTGGTCATACTTACACTTTATTTAAAATTAATTTTTGTTACTCAATTTATTTGCACCATTCCTATTCCATTTAAGAATAGTATCATTTATTGAGATATATGGTACAACAAAATCCCTTTGATATCTTATTCACATCAAGGAAAGAATGCTTTAAAATTTTATAAAAGTCCTAATTTCTTAGAAACAATCATCTATAATTTAATAAGAACCCTGAGATGATTAGTTCATTTAAATTATATGTAAAAAAGGAAGGAGAGTTAATTACTAGCCTTAAAGAAATAAACCTAATCATTTATACTAGAAAAATATTTTATCTGTCATACACTAAACACATTTAATGTATATATGAGAATACCTAGAGGTTAGGCTAATAAAATCTATATAAACACCCATGGACTCTATAAATTATAGAATAGTTATCGTTGTTCTACATGGATAAAATAAATATATCTTCATTTTAAACTTCATTCCAAAAGGGTTGCGCTTGATGGTAAACGCATTTTTCTCAACCAAGCAATCGCCTCCCAACCTCAATGGTTTAGTTACATATAATTTAACTTCCCAACTTTGGGCCTCAATAAACTTGCACTCTAAAAGAGAACATTATTATGCATTATTTATTGATAATAGAATTTTAACATATGTGAATTTAAACTTGGGTTACTAAAATCTTTAAGTAAATAAATAGTGCAATGAAATAATACAAAATTTTAAATGATAGAATCGTTACATATTTGATTTAGTCAATTCAATATGAAAAAGTTTAGTATGATTTAAAATGATGATGATAATTATTCTTATAATATCAACAATAGAATAACAAATAAAATATTTATCCTGGAACTTGGATAATGCTATAGACTGATTTCTCCAAATAATTGAAGAGACTGAATTTCATAAATAAATTAAATCTTTATAATCGTTATGACAAGGAGTAGTTTTATCATTGCAATATATAAAATGATATTTTATCTCCAGGACAACTGAAAAGGATACACACGCCCGGAAATAGTACAAACAATTATCCTAGATTGTAACTCTTCATAAAGATAATGAAATATAAATGGAAGGTTTTATTCTTAATAAAAGCACAAAATTATCCATTACATATAAAAGTTGTCCTAAAAATATAACATCTTTATAAAATATATATTACCTCTTGATGTTTTTAATTTTAGCTGATAAACTTGATCAGTTTTTTTAAAAACTGTTGTTCGGGTTTCCATTTCTCGACCCTATTTGATATTAAAAAATATATATAATATATTTTAATATTGTAAATAATTTTTTTATAAAATATATATATATAAATACACCATTATTAATAATTCTTTCTTTTTTTTTCACTTTTACAAATTCTAAGAATATAACATCAATACTTTTAGCAACAATAAGTATCAAAATTATATATATGTGTGTGTATTGTGGCAAAGGCTTCATAATATATCATTAACCTGAGACTTTAATAATAGTGAAATTTGAAAATTTTTTGCGATTAGGATTTTTATTTCAGTACTCAAATTATAATTAAATAAACTGGTCGCCCAATTTTGGTCAGTAAAAGAATATTTAGCTATTCTTAACTACATGTTTATAAAATTATTAATCAGTTTAACTAGGTATTTGTTTTTTTATTATTTCTCTACAATATATATATATCAGTCTTTTGTCCTGCAATTGATGAATAACAGTTACTCACAAACTACTTACAAAGACTGTCAAGGACCTATACACATTATAATGTCCTTAGCCAAATTGTAGATGGAGACAAATTCATAAATGTGTATGTCTAACACTAAAAATACTTATCATTAAACTAGATAAATCAAATATGGAGACAATTGCGAGTGCAAACAAAAAAAAAAATTAAATCTAATCAATTACTTTGCTGCACAAAAAAGTAATGTTATCATCCATAAACATTTCAGATTTTACAAGAACTTATACTATGAGAAGTAAAAACTAATCATGAAGATATTTTAAATTACATTAATGATTTACTAGCAATTAGTTATAAAATAAAAGATTTAAATTTGATTATATCTTTGACTTTTAAACAATATCATCAGTTAAGACTTCATTAAACACTCAACTACCAGTTGTTCAATTCTAGCATTTATAGAAGAAAAATAGAAAAATAAGCCATTATTTTACACAATACATGCAAATAGGTTTTTCTTTTCAGCTATGGCTAACCAGATTCATTATTAGATACTTTCAAAATATCTTATAATAGCAGAGCATACTTCAAAAACAGTTTTCGGAAAGAATATATTCTTCAGCAGAGGCATACTAATTTTCTATACATTAAATTATATCCTATAGACTTTTATTAGTTTCAAATACTAATTATCAATAAAATATAAATATCTTCACTAATATAAAATCTTTGTTCCAATTTAATACTATCATAAGTAATTAAAGTTTTCTTTTATTTTTCTCTTAATAATCCCCTTTCTAGAAATGCGCTATTACAAATGATCATTGCACAAATATTATACTAATGAATTGCCTATTGGAAACATTATTGTATCTATTTATACATACAATAATAGAGTATCTAGAAGCTATTTGCATTTTCATATATTTATAAATTTGTTAAATCTATTATATATTATTACAGTTATCTCATTTTTATGACATTTAAATTCCATAATTTTTTTATTACAATGTTTTTTTTTATTTCTATTTAAAATAAAAAAAAATTTCATTTTATAACATTTTATACATAACTTCACATTACTATAGACTTTCAAACAATATATAATTATCTATATTTAATTACAGAATTGTTTATTATTTAACTGTTAAATGACCTCAGATTTGAATTAATGTGTTCATCTGAGCATATAATTTTGATATAATTTCATAAACTAAGTATTTATTTTGAAAATTACTAATAGTTGGCCAGCTATTAATGATTTCATCTCCCTTCAGAAACAAAATTAACAATTATATTAACTGCAAACCCATTTTGAAATTTATGTGCTCCTAGATAATATTACAGTTTACATATTTATTAAAAAATAATGCTATTAAATATTTCATAGATCTTAAACATTTACAAACTATTTATTTTATTACCCAAATAAAAGTCATTATTAAAAAAAATTGACAGCAAAAAAGTAATTAAATAATTTTTTCCCCATAAACACATACTACTTACAAATATATGCAAGAAAACCAAAAATGATCAGCTAGACTCAATTTTCTACATATATATAAACAAGTTTGTAGTTCCCAATGAAGTTTTTATACAACACTATAAAAATCTTATTCATGATTTCAACACCATTATTGCTTTGTACCAATAATGCAAAACACACGGATACATATAACATTGATTTACTTAAAAGTGGATTCATTATAAAAAATAAAATAATTAAGTTTCTATAGTAGGAATCAATTTTTTTTTTCTTTGTAATATTTAATTGATTTTTACTAAACATGATAAACTTTTCTTTATTAAACATTATCTCTATTAAAAGATTGTAATTTATCCAATATAACCCATCTCACCTCCAACCCCGTAATTTTTTTTTTTTACATTTTCAATGATTTTATTCAAATTTTATAATTCTGGGTTGTTGTTTTTTTTGTTACAATATATTATTGAATTGTTACTGGCAAATTGCTTAAGTGCTGTTTTATATATTTTCTGCAAAGCAACTTTTCTTCTAATATCCAGCTGTTTTATATATTTTTCTGATATCCAGTGAATAGTATGTATAAGGACAGAAAGTTACTTGAATGTACCAATATTTCCTATGGTAATACATCTATACTCCAGTTAGTCATGACCCTTCATATGAGCATTTACCAAACTATAATCATCAATTTGGACCCATTATTTTGAATGACAATTGATTATTTGCTACAATAATTCTTAAAAAAGAAAATTGAAACTTTTTTCTTAAAAATATCTAGCCATTTTGGAAGATTGAGATAACAGAGTATAGTGATTTCATTAAAGCTACATCAAACAAAAATTAAATGGAGATACTGATACTAAAAGTATACAATACAGTACAATTTATTCATTATAAAGTATACAGTATTATATTTTGATTTCAGAATTAAAATACAATTTATACATTTATCTGATTTTCATCCAGAGCACTTGCAAGATAATCAATGCTTTCATTTGTGACATTTAAATTAAAGAAGAATTTTATCATTAGATCCATAAAAGCAAAAAAATTCCAATTTCATTCAGGAAAGTAACTAATCAAAAACATACTTTGAACATGTACAACAATTCAGTACATTAATACTGATTTTTAAAATATGCATATTGTGTAAAATATATTCACTCAATCAAAATTCTTATAAAAGTTATTTTGCATGCGGCGAAAAATATATTAATTGCAATTGTAAATTATTTGGAGGAAAAAAGAAAAAAATGATTTTATGGATGTTTAAATTAATAATCAACTTTATGTGATCAAATGTTACTAAACATAAGTTTAAATTAATAATCCTGTAATTTGTTATGGATATTCAGGATATTTGCAATCTTTATTGTAAACATTAAAAAATACATCTTTATAGATTGCCAAAAAAAAAAATCATTTACAATGCTAAACATCAGCAATCAGAGACAATGTACTCACTAAAAGGATATACTAATGTAAAGAAGTTGTCTTAAAAGTATTTGCATCACAACTTTAAATAATGCTAAATAACTTTCCAAGTAAGTTATTCCTAGAAATTAATTTTGACCTAATATAAGATAAATGGAAAAAAAAAGCTGTTAAGCAGTTTAGACTTGTCAATAGTTTATGATATATTTTCACTACCTAAGACTATCTCCAATCAAAATACCTTTTGGATATTAAATTTAAAATTTACAATTACACAAATATGACTTAAAAAATGAATTACTTATGATGCAAAACTTTTTTCTCACATCTAACAATAAAGCCAGTTGAATTTGAACTTCCTAGACATAACTGAAGTCTTATTAACAGATTCAAGACAATTCATGGTTGGCACAGTAATCTGTTTCATAAGTGGAATTTATGAATCAGTATTCTGTGCAAATGTGAGCAAACATAAGCTATGATCCATAATTAATGACTGTTAAATATAGTAATTTTGATAGAATTGAAATTTAATAAAATCACCGGTGATTCTATCACTTAGTTGAAATCTCTACAGGTTTCTTTATATTTTGTTAAACAGTTAACTGTCACAAATATCCATATGCTAAATAATTAATAAGTGCTGTTTTCAACTTATTTCTGTTTGCACAACTAATTTTTCAATCAAGACATATAATTTCATGTATATTACTTAAACTTTTATTTTTTATTTTATTATTATAATTAAATAAATTATCCATATTATATTTTTTATATATTAAATTTATTTTAATAATATATTTGTGCATTTTATTATTTTTCCCTTATTTTAATTATTTTTGTATTAACTATATTTAAATATATTGTTTTTGTGAACTTCTTATCATTATTAATTTTATTTATATTCATAAGTTTACTTAATTCATCAATAGAATGAACATTAACATCGACCTCTTTATTATTTCAATTTTACTTTTTAATATTTTATTGTTAGGGCATATTTTAATTGCTATAATATATATATAAATTCATTGAAAGCAGTCAGCACTTATACAATACTAATATCATTAGCAACCAACAATCTTAATCTGTTGTCAAGGCAATCTTCTTTTAACAATAATGGAAATCCATCTTTATTTATGGTTTAATAAGTTTATATAACACTAAAGATTGCAATTACCAGAGAGAGTAAAATTATTGATATAAAGAAGTTTAAATAAACATTAAATAGGCAAATATAATCTGTTCTGAATCCAGATTACTAGTCAATTACAACATTCAAACTGCACTCATATAATGTATTACTTAAATAACAAAGCTAATAATGTTGAAAGTTAGCTAGGTTATAAATGTGAATTCATGGAAAACAGTCAACACTTAGACAACATCAATAACAATTAACAATCTCAATCTGTGGTCAAACAATATATAAATATTTTTAATTCTTTCCTAAAATTGATTTTTACTGAAATAAATCTTGTAAATAAATTTATTTAGTATCAGTGTGTTACATATTATTTCTTCATACATCAACATTTTAATTTTTTAATACAACCTTTTTCAAGATGAATACTACAAAATATTTCAAAAATTTAACTAAATAATAAAAAATATATGTAAATACTCCAAAATAATCTAATCAATATATTAAAATATTTTTACAAAAATATTTTTCAATAAGAATTTAATTCCATAAATATTAAAAAATTGTCTACACTTAAAATTTAAAGTTATTGTTTTTGCAGTACAATAGCCAAATTTATTGTATTCATACATTTGACAACAACAGCTTTAAATAAATACATAAAACAATTATTAATCGTATATAAAATGCCCTGTCCTGTTTGGTACAGTAACTAGAACGACTGAGCTTGAAATCTGGAGTTCCCAAATCGATTCTGTTACTCACAGTTCTGATGCTCCAACTTCCTATAAACTCCCAAGTAATAAAGCTATATGTCTTTTTATATATATATATAAAACTAAATATTAGATATCACTTTTAGTTCATTGTTAATAAAACTATAATAACTGATATTAAATATTGAACATATGATAAAGACACGTGCGTGTTCAGCATAAAATGCAGCTCGGGAATCATTTGCTTCAATCAGATGTCAAAATATTCATGTTTCAAACAAGTGTGGTAAAATAGAAGATTTTAAAAATATATTTAAAACATTTATGTATTGCATTTTATGATATTGATGTATTTTATATATTTATATTATTAATTGTTGTTTTCTTTTTGGCGTATTTCTAAAAATATTTTTCTAATACTAACTTGAAAAGATTTTGTTAAAAAATCAAAATGTCTCTATGTGTTAAAATCTGTAACACATTTTATTCATATTAAATAAATTTATTTGTTAGATTTAGTTAGTTAAAAAATATCATCAAAAAATTATGAAAAGTATTATGTGTTTAATGCATTAATTAATGAAGCTGGCTCAAATTTGTAAAAAAATACAAAAAAAAGGGGGGGGGGGGGATTTGAAAAAAAAAAATTGCTTTAATTATAATTTGATTTCAGTATTCTGTTATAAGTAATACCAATTTATCAATATTCTATAATACATTTCTTCTTTACACAGATGATTATTTATTTATATATTTCATTCAATTGTTATTTTATTAATTATAATATCTATAAAGTTCATATTACTTATTTATTTTTGCCATCTTGAATTTTACGTTTTTTCTCAATAGTATTTTATATAACCATAAAATACATTTTTTTTATTACCTTGGACAATTACAAAATTATCTTCCAAACAACCTTCGTAAAATATAAGATGATATTTAGATTTACTTATGTTCACATTCGATTTTTTTTAAATATATATATATATATATATCAGCCAGAATTTGTATCAGTTATGATTGTGCTTAAATATATCTTTTTACAATGTGCATTTAACAATTAATCCAAATAATTAGTATCTACATATATATCTTAATATATGTTTAATGACATATTTTATTGCTTAATAATATTTACATTTGTATACATATTATCATATTTACAAAAATAAATATTTTTATATCTACAATTTGTTACAAAACTATTCAATTCAATAATAAAATCATATAAAATATTAATATCATTATTGTTGTTAATTATTTTATAATTTAATTTAATAATAAAACAAACATAGGTAAAAATAAAACAAGTGTTTACTTTTTAAGCACATGAAAATACCAAAAATGTTTCAATATATTAAATTTTTGATGTGTATTAATTAATTACAATTTAGAACTCAGTTCAACATGGCACAAACTTGGAAAACCAAACAAATTTCTTATTAAAGTTGCCAGAAAGAGTGAATGATCTCTTATAAAAAACTTTTCTTGCCTTGAAATCTTAAAAGTGAAAACTTGCCTTCAGAAGTGCAACTATTTCTGACTAGTTAAAACACAAAAAGACTATTAAAATTAATATGTTAATTATTAAAGACAAAATTAAAACATAGATTGCAACACGGACTTTATAACTCATTTTACAATACCTAGATATATTGAAAGTTTCCAATTTTAAATTATAATCATCAAAAACAGCTGCAATACAAGATAATAAATATCATAATGTTCATTTTATTTGCAGAAAAAAAGCAAAATAAATCACACATTCCATTGTAAGCAGTGTCATTATCCAATTCATAATAACCACATTATAAATTACTTAATCAATATTTGCATTATAGTTTATATATCCACCAAAATATCATGTCTTTTTCAGCTTACTATTAATAAATGTAATTATTTTTAACCTACCTTCAGAGGCATCCATTAGAAGCTTAAATATTCAATTGATCCTAGACAATGATGCTATTAAAATTTACAATCCCAGACCATTTTCTAGGGAACTTACAATTCAAAATTGAAACTAATATATTTCTGAAAGTTTCTAGCAGCTAACCCCCTTTAATTCCTTTACACTATTAAACTAATAATTTTAAATTTAAACAATCCTAAAGTTTTGAATCCAAACAAAATTTTCTTGCAAAATTCATATACATCTGATACTAGATTAGTCTTTTTATATTTTAGAGATCTCTATTTTATGCTGGCTGCAAACATCAATTCTATCAGATAATTAATACTAATACCAACAAAATAACACCTTATTTTCTCAACTTATTCTAAACCTATTCTTTTCAAAAATTATTTAGCTATCTATTATTAGTTGGAGTAATCAATGGATTCTAACTAGATGCTGGTGCTATTACATTCACACTCTCAGATTGGTTTCTGGATTTTCTTTCTGTCAGAGAATATAGGATTCAAAGATATCTTTAACTTCTTTATGCTATCAAGCTAATAATCTGAAATACTACTAACTTAAGAAATTCGTAAATTGGCTGCTACATGCATTAGGTTCAGCTATGAATTCTAAGTCTTCAATGACAAAGACAAAAGTCAGAAACAGATTTGAAAATGTGGATGTAACAGCATTACCATATAGTATCTATTAATTACTTAAGCTTATAGTAGAGAACTATAGTAGAATGAAGAGGACTGGTCTAAGACATATGATTCGAATAAATTGGGAAAATCGTGTTATATTTTGCTAGCATTAAACTTCCTAGACAAAAAAATAAAAAGTGCTCAAAATTATTGTAAACTGGCATCATTAAAATACAGTTCTGACTGATGTCACATTTATATAACTTATGCAAATGAAATTGGCTTAGATTCAAAGCCTTCAATTTTTTTTTTTTTAATTTCAATTTGTTAGCTCAATAGTATAAAGAAATTAAAAGTAGTTATTACATAAAATAAATGTATTATTTCTAGCTTCAAATTCTAAGACCTTATTGACATAGGAAAAGTAGAAAACTGGTCTGGAACAATGCTGTAATAGCACTATCATCTAGTGTCTATTGTTTCGTCAAGCCTTTGTTTGATGCCTAAAGTAAAGGGAAGAAAAGCTATTGGAAAATTTGCATCTCTGATGCTCCATTGAAGTAAAATAAATTCCAGATTAATTAAAAGCATTTCTAATTAATTATCCATAATCAAAATTAATTCAAACTCAAATTAAAACAAGTATAGCATTATATTTTCTTGTCAATTAAAATGTTCCCTCTCTTTCAAATAAAACTCAAAAATTTAGGTACATGGTTACTATTGTATTTTATATAAAATAATAAATATAGTAAACCTTTATAATAATCATATTACAATATTTTATTTCTTAATAAGCAAAAGCAGTAAGTATAGTATTGCTATTACAAAAAATTCATTAGCTCTTAGCTGAAATAATAAGCCAAGATTAATAATCAAAAAATTTCCAGTATTTTGCCTGTTCATCATTAAATGATGGTATTTTTATTCCTTTCAATCAAGCTTCATATTAAGAAACTACCAGATTGTATAAAAAGCAAAATAAATTATATATTAGAAAAACATTATTTTCATTATACCAGAATTTTTTCAGAAATTCATTAAAAATATAAAGGCAAAAAATCTTAAGATTTATATTTTCTTTGCCCTTTTATTGCATTTAAATTAAATTATCCTATATTCTTGCAACAAAGAAACCATCATAGATTATTATTATAATTATCCACTTCATATAACTTTGTATTCAGTTCAGTTGAGTATTTTATAAAATTCCAATAGAAATATACTTTTTAAAAATAAGGAATTACAAAAATAAATGTTAGTGTATTAAAAAAATATCTTTCTAAATATTATCTACTTCTCCCTCCAAATTTAATATTCAAAATGCCAATGTTCTAATTGTTATATTTGAAATACACAATATTAAAAAAACAATTAGCGGTTCGTATTTTTTTTTTTTTTCCAAAAAGATTATAACTAAAATATACATTTATAAACAATAAATTACAAGTACTAGTTTGGTGACCAGATTAATAGTTTTAATCAATCAATAAAATATCATAGTTTTTTTTTTCTCATGTGTCATAGCATCAGCCAGGAAGCGAACCCACTATCCCAGGACAACTGCTTGTAAAGCAGCTGTCGCTGACCTCTCGACCACCAATGCTCGACTAAAATATCATAGTTAAATGCAACATTTGTAAAATTTAACAATTAAATTTGAGACACATCTTTGAAGTTTATTATCAATACTTATTACTCAAACTTATAAATTATTAAGCCAATAACAATCACTTCAGAGAATTATTACCATAAATAGCTTCAACTACGTTCAATTTTGTAATATCCAGAAATTAATAAATCTTTACCATGAAACATAAAAAGCCACACTTCATACCAAATAAACTATTGATTTTTAAGTGATAATATATATCAACCAGCAAAAGTGACTGAAATCATGAAATGTTAAATAATTGGAGTTTCTAATATAAATACAGATGTCATATAATCTATAATTTCGATTTTGACCTACCAAATAAGAAATACTAATTGATTACCATAATACAATTTTATACCATAAAAAAGTAACTTCAATAATCTATCTAAATATAGTTAAGGATAAATTGTATTACCAATTACATTACAAGAATGTATCCTTTTCAATCTTATAAATTCATAACAGGATGATTTTGCTAAAAAATATTTCTAACAATGAATATAAGATTTACTTTTTAAGATTTGTTTTCTCTATAATCTATTAAAAAATTGTACTTAACCAATTATTAAAATGCATTCGACTATTATATAATCTCAATATTCAATTAAAATTATTAATAAATTTTCAAAAAAATAATTACAGCAATTACAAAGTGTTAAAAGTTCAATAGTCTATTAATGGCAATATTTATAAATATTAGAATTTATCTTTTAGAAATGATCTTGAAATGCAATCAATAAATTAGAAACTAGCAATCTGTGATTATAGATAATAAAATTTATTTCAATATAAAACAAATAGAAAAAAATACGTAAAATGATTAACAAAAACCTAGTAAATAAAGATAGAAGACAATTTTGATTAACAATTATTATGTTTACTAAAACAAATTATATTCTGACAATCCCAGTTTACCTAATCATTATTATTCTCAAACTACAAATAGGCATACTCATTTACCAAAAAATATTTTAATTATTAGCTGGGTTAATTTGGACCAACTATCTGGAGAAAAAATCCTAACTTTGCTTGAAAATCATGTTATTAAAAAAAACTTCCGTGTTCTATATAGATAGGATAGGTGAATATGATGATTGCTATACTATGAAACCCTTTAACTATATAATTATACAATAGTAATTGTGTCTATTAAGCAAACTACAGGTGAAAAATATATTTATCTAGACAGTTTTAATAAGATATAAAATAAAATATCTTTTGTCTTTACATCAGAATAATAAAAAGCATATTTGAGACATTTCTTATCAATATGAAGGTGCAAATTTTTCATCATATATAATTAAATCAAATAGCAGGATCATAAATATATATAACTAAATTGAAGCTATACAAATTCTTCATAATACTTTATTCAATATAAAATGTCAAAGAAATAAATCAATTACTGCAGATTATATGTTTCGGAAGCAACTTTTCTTATCAACTGCTGAACAGAAGTCTTGTTTCTACACCAATGAAGCTATTCTCTTGTATCAATAATGCAATCACAACTGACATAATATAATGCATAAATAACTAATATTAATATCGAATTAATATTAAGTTTATATAATTCTGACTTTACATTAATTAGTAACATTGATATAATCTTGCTAAATTAGACTAATATATTAATTATTCGTGATTTAACATTAAAGCAGCCATGTTTTTGCATTACTGTTATGTCAAGATGTCTGAAGTGATGACAAAAAAGGTTGTTTGTAAAACACATTTTGAAAAATTACAGATTTGATTTTTTTTTTTTATGTCTTATAACTACTCCAACACAATGTAGAGTTTAGACTGCATCACTTTGATTATTTAACATATGGATAATATTAAAACACAAAAATAGTAAACAGATCATAATAATTTCATTCAGTTGATCTGATTACATTTTTATTTTTTCCACTTTATTTTCTGAAAATTAATCCAAAAAACATTATTTTGAACAAACCAATTTTATAACCAGAAACTGAGCAGCATTAAAAAAAAAATCTATCACTTTGTATAAATTATCTTTAAATAAAAAATTTAAAAAAATATAGATTTAGAATGCAATTTACCTTTCCTTCTCCAGTACTAATAATAATATCAACAGCATACACTTCAAATACATCGAAATGACATTTTTCATGTTCCTTCCTACCATAAAAAAAGTTACCAGAATTGTAATAAAATTCATATAACAAATTATAACAATTGTATACAAATTCCAATATAGACAATATAATAAAAAATGATTCATATAATAATAAATATAATATTTAAAAAATAAGTACAATTCAAACTTTTGTATTCGTTAAAAATATCAATATTGAACAACTAATAATTTCACTGGATAAAGATATTTTAAAATATATTAGTCACTAAAATTGCTCTAAGAATAAAAACCCTACAGAAATAAATATAAATGGACTGTATATAACACCGATAACAAGTTCATCTGGTTGCAATAGTAATTTACATGCATATGCCAATTCTTTACACTAACTCATACCAGTCTTAGTAAAATTTATTCATAACTGTAAAGGTTGTTTGTTTTGAACTTATGATAAAAGTTGCTTAATTCCTTTATAAAGCTGTAATTTTAATTGTCTTTTAATGAACACCAATTCCTAAGTTATTTATTTAATGATTGTCAGACTTTCCATAATAGGGGATCTATAAAAACGTTAGCAAAGCTACACATTGACATCACTAAACATTTTAGAGTATTCAAATTTTAAAATTTCAAAATTAATTAGTTTAAATAATTGTGCAATATGTATATCATAAGAAATGACAACATTCTACTAAATATCTATTTTTTTAATTAAGCAGTTGTGGTTACAATCTTTAATGAATTTGTTACGTATAGATTTTTTTATAAAATAAAATCATTTGTTATCATTTTATTTGCAAAATAAAAATGAAATATATAGTGTGATTTTCCACATCAGAATTTGGCTTTTCATTCCTTGCACCAAATATTAAAATGGCCTTTATCATAGAAAATAATATAAGGGAGTTCTATTTTCTGATTCTCTCTTAAGTCTCATAAGTTTTTAACAGTCATGTTACCAGTAAAAACTAGTATTTCACTCAATAGATATGCATTAAATCCATATATTTTAAAATAATAAAGCTGAATAAATTTTTATTATTTGCTAGAATCCAAAAGTAAAAAAAAAATCTAACCTGTAAACTGCCCTGTATTATTCACTTATAAAATATATTTTTTAACCTAATATTTCATTCACTGTTTTTTGGATTCTTTTATCAATTTCAACGATATTGGATTATTTAATTTAAAATGAACAATTCCTACTAATATCAACAAATAAGTTTGAAAACTCTTACTAAAAGTAAGCACTAATAAATATTCAATTTACCAACAGTAAATATTAATATATCTCTTATATTCATTTAGGATATCATTTCATGTCACCAAATTGGGTTCAAAATTGTATCAAAGGCATCTTTTTTTACAACTTTTATGAAAAACATCACAGATATATTTGCATCCTTTTCAAATTTGATTTTTTTTTCTTCTTTTATTCACTTTATTTGTAACATTAATTTCAGAGTGACATACATATTTGCTATATGATTTAATTTCACAACATCAGATATCCAAATACTTATTTATTTTGAAGAACTATAATCTATATAAAGAATATAATTCCAAAATTTTCATTTCATATAGTTATTATAAATTATCAAGTAAAAACAAACCATAATATTATACAATTCTTTGGCTTTATCTAGATGACTTTATAACAGGTAAACTACTTAAATTCAAACAATTTTTATAATTTCCAATCTAGTATTATAATTAATGAAAAGTGATTAAAATCCCATATTTTCAAGAAAAATATAAAGTTTTTCACATTTTAGCATCTTCAATTCATATAACTGATATCAAAAACAAATGAGCTTACTATCAACAAAAAACAAAACTAAATCTGAATAAATATCTTAAAATTCTTTACCTGAAGACTGATAATGAGGCCATAATCTTTAGTTTATGTTTATTATAAATTATAATTTTCAAGAACTCTTTCTTTAGTTTTCTCCCACTAGTTTTGGTTAAAAAACATTTATACTATAATACTATAAAACAAGTGTGAGTCAGGTAATCCTTTTAATTTAAAAAATAAAAATAAACTTACCGTTGTGCATCATTTGGATTTTGTATAATAGCCTTTTCACCATCAATTTTGAAACGTTTTAACTGATGAGACAACATGCCTAAAAAATATAAATCAAAATAAATTATTTTTATTTTTTAACATAAACACTGTATATGTAAAAGTCATACCTATCAATATCTTATATATATAATTATTTTTTAATTTTTATCTGTCTATCAATGTTTTTTTTTAGATATATGGGGGGGGGGGGTTAAAAAAAAGTTTTTATTTTATGGTTATAAATCCTAACAAATCCAGGGATTCATCTAATTATCGAATGCAAAACTTTTTGTTTTCTATCATAAATTATTTAGTATACAAAAAAATAAAAATAATTTTTTGAGTTTCATCCTTAATTCTTAAGCTATATTTCTTTTTTATTTTCTAATTTTCAAATTAGTATTAAACAGAAATAATTTTCTTACATAATACATATAACTGTCTATATAAATTGTATTTATGTTACCCTCTCACTTCTGTTGTGCAACGCATGAACTTAAAGAGATGATTAGTGTTTTATAAATATTATACATTTGAGCTAAATAAACACATAAAAAATAATAATAAATATGGTGCAGCAAGTAAAATTTTTTAAAAAAATGAAATAAAATAAATTTAATAAATGCCTATTTCATTTTTGACTAGAAAATAATCAAATCATTTAATGATAACTTTTTTAAAAAATAATTCCTTTATAGTTAAAAAAGATAAACTTTAATTGCTATATCATTGAAAATAAGCAATGAGGAAAAAAATATTAATAATTAACAGCATTTTACAATTCAAAAAAATGTTACTTTATGATTACTATCTTATGCTGCATCAATATAAAAATGTGTTTAACGTACAAAAAGTTTAATATCAGATATTCAAATTAAATTGTAATGTTGTTATTTAATATTTATATTTAATAAAGCTGAATAAAAAAGTTACTGCTAAATGTTTACTTTTTTTTTGGTTGTTGGGACTTACGCCCAATGTGGCCACTTGATGGCGTTTGCTTACAAAAATATTGAAATGTAACATTACCAGGCCGATAATTTTTTGCTTTCTGTTCGACAATGTTTCAAAGTATTTTTAAAAAATTTACGAGCATTCTTTTCTAAATTATATTTTTTAATTACATTATACATTCTTTTCTAAATTATATTTTTTAATTACATTATACATTTCAGCGCGTAGCGCTCATGCAGGGCGGTCTGATGGTTTTGCCGATTCAAAGGATCGGCCAATACATGCACTACTCTGAGCAAACCAAGCTTTCAGCGCGTAGCATTGGAATGTGGGGGTGGTTTTGCTGAGGATCGGCCAATACATGCACTAGTCTGAGCAAACAAAGATTATGATTCCCAAAACAATGTACAACGACAGCGATTTCATAGCCATTCTCCCATAAACGGTGCCTTTTCACGTGACTTACGTGAAATGATTCTGGGACATACCCTTTTTGCAATTGTTTTCCCCTTCCAATATGTGTAAGAAAACGCGGCGATGGGCTTATAATTATTAGTATGTAATATTATGTCAGGTAAGGTATAAGATCGTTACTTCAAATGTACAAAAAAACACTTATAGCTAGTTGAATTCCATACACCCTCACATCCTATGGTAGCGATCTGTGAAGTGTGCGCTACTTCCATAGTGATGCGAAGCAGTGTGCAACGCCATCTAGACCTGCTAATGGCTAATATGAACAGAACTGTTCTACAGGCTGTAAGTTGGGTCGCGTAAACAGCATATTTCTGTGCTTTTGCAGAGAAACAACACCATCAAGCGGCCACATTGTGTGTAAGTCACAACTACCTTTTTTTTAAATATCATTATTAATATATAGAATGTATTGTAATACTGTAGTTATCAAAATTAACATTGAAATGATATTAAAATCTTCAAATTACCATCAATAAATCGTGTATTTTATTCACTACTATATTGATTCTATAAGCATTTCTTCAGTGATTAAAACATTGGATTATTGTCAAATTATGAAAAATATTCATAAAAATACAACAGCAACAATTAGATTACATAATAGTACTAAAAAGAGTAACATTAAGATGGGTGTACGACAAAGCGACTCCATATCTCCAAAACTTTTTACAGCAGTTTTGCAAGAAGTATTTTGTGAATTAAAATGGGAAACTAAGGGAGCAAAAATAAATGAAGATTATTTAAGTCATCTAGATTTTGCAGATGATGTAGTTGTTTTTTCAAATAATGCTTTAGAGTTTCAGAAAATGTAACAAAAGTTATCAGATAAGACTAAGAAAGCAGGATTAACGGTAAATGTTAAAAAAAAAAAAAAAGAATGTTCAATGCATTTTCTCATAAAAAGAAAATAAAGATGAATTAGAAGAAGTTAACAACTACAAATATCTTGGTCAATTATTACAACAGATTGAAAGATAATGGACGAAATTAATCATAAATTAAATTTGGTTGAAGTGCTTTTGGTAGAAATAATTTAATATTGAAAAGGAAATATGCCTATATATTTGAAAAGTTTTTTAATAAATGTGTTACCAGTTCTTATTTATAGATTTGAGACTTGAACACTTAACAGAACAACTCTACGAAATATGGACAGATGCATGTTAGGAGTAACAAGACGAGAACAAAAACCAAATACATGGGTGAGAGAACGAACAGGTGTTACTGACATCATTGAAAGAATTAAGAGAATGAAATGGAGTTGGCTGAACATATTGCAAGAAGAGATGATAACAAATGGACATTTGAAATCTTATACTGGAGTCCAACAGATTGTAAAAGACCTAGAAAGAGACCATGTGAGAAATTAATGGATAAGGAAGTATATAGTGATGTGGAAAAAAGATAAAGATTGAATGGATTGAACTTGGAGAGATCTTCATTCTGCAATGGATTGATAATGGCTAAAAATAATAATGATGATAATGATTAAATAATTAATCAAACTTTGCAAGACATACATTTCAAACTCAATCATCTTTATTCAACTACTATGAGAGAAGATCTATCCCTGATCAAATGTAGCAATTTCATTTTCATTTGAATATATAGTTAATCTAATGTTAAAGAATATATCTGTAGCAATTTCATTTTCATTTGAATATATAGTTAATCTAATGTTAAAGAATATATCTTTAATTAAATAACAATCTTGTTGGATAAAATATTATATATTTGTAGACAGTACTTGTTGAAATGTTGAGATTGCTTCAGTTTGTTTTATTATTTAGTGTTACTAATTTGTTTATTAAATATTTACATAATATTTCACTTTATAGTTGCAATAAATGCTTCAAAAAAAATGTGAAAGATTTATACTGAAGGATGTATAATGGATATATTGTTGAATGTTCTTTTAAAAATCATTAACATGGAAGAGTTAAAGAACCAAGTATTGTATTAACAGTATTGCATATATATATACCTTGGTACATTAAAACCAGGCATTATATTAAATCTTCAATATATAATTTGGTTTATAAAAATAGACATTTGTTAGGAGGAATGAAGATTGCATGAAAGAAAGGTTCTGATTCGAATTCATTACTTAATGGTTCAAAGCAGTCTATTGATAGTAGGTTTATTCCTAGTATTGTTTATAAGATTCCATGTAGTTGTGGTAAGTTTTATGTAGGCCAGAGTAAGTTGTCTTAATGAAAGGATTAAGGTTCATATAAGTAGAGTTGAACATAGGTATCTTAACTCAGCTTTATATATTCATGAACTGAATACAGGTCATAGAATATTGTTTAATAATGCTTCGGTTATTTTTTATGAAAAGAACGAGATAAAAAGAAGAATAAAAGACTTTGATGATAAAACTTCTTGAATCTGAAGCTATCACTCTTATGATATTAAGGAAAGGTGGAGTTTGAAATGAATTATGAGAAGTTTTGTTTGTTTGTATATATTTGTTTGTTCCTTTAGTTTGATTTTCACTTGAGAAGGTCTATTTGTAGTAGATGAAACCATGGTTGTGTAAAGATTTTGATAAAATTTTGGATTTAATCTAGTATTGGATTGTTTTATGGTTTTGCATATATATATCTTTGTACAAAAACATAAATTTCAAAAATATTTTTTATACATAACTTTAAATGAAAGCACTTTTAATGCAGAAAACCCTTTTTAAAAGCCAAATAAACTGCATGAAATAATTATTTTCTACAGTACTTTTAAAGACTAACATTTTTTTAATATTTGTCTTTTGAAAAGCTCTCACAAAAATGCATTTTAGAAATATTTATATTAATGCATAAAATTATTATAATTATAAAGTTTAACGTATATATATATATATACATATTATTATAAATCTTAATTTTTATTAGCATATGTATACTATACATAGGCATAATTCTATAATTTCTTCTTGGTTTATATTCATTTTCTTTATAAGCTAAAATATAAATTAGTGTTATAAAATGAATAGTTCTTCAGCATAATTAGCTTCATATCTATAAACAAATAAAACTATATTATTAATTATTTTTATAATATAGAAAAGTGCCTTCTTCAAACAATGCATATATATATACTTAGAGGGGGAAGATGTCTCATTAAATATGATAAATCTGTTAAATAAAACAGAAAAATACTTTAAAAATATATATTATCTAAGAAGGAATATTTTTTCTATCTAGTTTTCATTTATTTTTTTAATATACAACCGGTTCTCTTTTTACGCTGACTTATTTATCACGATTTTGAAGTTACGAGATTCGTGTTTCACCGGAAGTCGAACTAAATAATAAATTTCGCGCACTTACGTTATATTGAAAGTAATAGCACATTATTGAAATTCGATTTTCAACTTAGTAATTTCAATATTTTCAGTGCTTTATAATAGTACGATTTTATGTAATAATGAAATTAAAATCATGATTTCCACATTTTATGTATACACACATTAAATTTTACAAGATTATAATGTAAATTTGTTCAAACATTGTGCGTGTTAATTTTGCATTTTAAATCCCATTCTGTTTTTGCTTTTTAAAAAAGAACGTTTAATCAATTATTAATCATTTAGTGTCCGCAAGTTTATTTTTAAAAGATGAGTAATAGCAGTGGGCACAATTAAAATTGAAAATTAAAGACAAAAATAAGAATTTAATTTTTAGTTGTTAGATTAATTACTAATTACGTTGTCACCAGAAAACCATTAGTTAACACAACATGAGAGTGACGTTGGCGCTAGTTGTATTTCATCTTGTGAAGAATCTGATTTTTTTATCAGTTTGCAAACGAACCTTTTTACTGGCAAATAGCAATAATAATTAAAACGTGTATAAAAAAATATAAATTACTGTAAATTATGCATAAAAATATATTGTTTTGAATAAAATTAAATATTATAGTTAAAAAAAGTTTGTCTAGTATCAATTTTTTTCAAATTTGAAATTTTTTATTAGTCATATTTTATTTCCTTATTTTTTTTGCGCGCGAATTTTAAAGTAATTTTACGTTGGTGCTTTGCTTTTACGCGATTTTTGAAAAATCACAATCCGTATCTCCCTTTTTCAAGGTAAATTACGTCTATTTTTGCACGATTTCGTTTGCGCGTGTTTTCTGAGGAATCTATCGCGTAAAACGAGACCCAGGTGTATTACAATGTATGCATGTATGTAGGTAGGTGGTAGGTAGGCATATAAAGTAATTTGTGACACAGTGATAAAAGCAATATATATCTTGATTCAGAATATAAATATAAAAATGAGTATTAATCAATTTTTATCTCAAACATATTTCATAATTAAAAAATATATTTGTAGAACTTTCATTTTATTCAATAATAAAAAAAAAAACAAATAAAATACCTAATAAAAATATGTAAATAATATACACATTTTAATGTCCTCATGGCTTCATTATTTTAAATTCAGTTCTAAACATCTAAATTATATTAATGATGGCTAACAAAAGAAAAATCTGGATCTTAATTACAGATAGCTATTACAAATTATATATATTAAATCCAAATATAAACAGGAAACCCTAACTTAACAAATACATATTGTGTTATCTGCTTACCTTCAATAGGTTTGCATTTATAAGACTCTGCAACTCGCTGAATTATTTCTGTAACTTTTGTATTCTGAAACAATATATAGCAATCAGCTACCCTTATTGTAACATTATTCTACATAAATTCAAACATAGAAATAAAATACATTATTAAAAAAACTATACATTTTTAATATTTTATGCGTAAAGATATTCATAGTTATTCAGAAGGGATTTAAATAAATACAATCTGCAAGAATATTTTTTATATTATTCTTAGCCACAGATAATTTATTATACTAAATCATAAAAGTATGACAATTATCATTATAAAATGTTCAATTATACATAGAAAAGTGAAGTCATTGTCTAATTATTAAATTAATCATAGATCTCAATATAAAATTAACTTCAATATTTCTAAAATATTAACTGCAATGAATTAAAAGCAGGTAAACAAACTGATCCATCACCCCTTTAACAAAGAGCTATATACTAACCTCATTTCCTGGTTTAACTAATCTTAAAGCTGCTTGAGCAGCCTGATGTGCAGCGTGCATGACATCAGCTTTGCGGCCTTGCACTTTATTGCTCTATTTAAGCAAAAAAAGAATATTCTTATAATTTGAGAGATTAAAAAAATAGATTTCAATTAATAGAATGTATTATATTAAATAATAATAACATATATTTAAATTAAAGAATAAATATTATACCCATTATCAATATAAAAAAAAAAGGATGAATGTTTGTATATTGACATTTAGCTCTTAATAAAATATTGAATGTTGACAATAAATGATCACAGCATAACATTTTTAGATAATAAAATAGCTTCTTTTAATATCATTTACATGTGAAAAAAATTTTAGTCTGTTCTTCCTTTTAGAGATACGTTTCAAATCATTTTCTTCCTATGAATTCCTATTCTTAAGAGATTCAGGCAGAAAAAAGTCACATTGCCATAAATTTTCTATAAGTGAAGTAACATATCATCAAGAGACATTAAAAAAAAAAAAGATCAGTGAATATATTAAGAATAATGATTTTTTATGTAAAAACAATCTTAAAGTCATAATGATTTTGTGAAGCTCTGGCAAAAATTCAAGAATTCTAAATAAAAAAAATTCAACATAAAATACCGTTAATTTGAAACTCCTAGTTCTAGAAGTAATGAATTTGTAAATTTTTCGGATCAACAATACACCATTTATTCCCTCATTATAAACCTTCTGAATGACAATTATAGAAATAAATCAAAACACATTAGTTTACAATTTATATAAAAAGTAAGCAATATATGATTCCAGCCTATATAGAAAAATAAATTTGATTTTATTTAAGCAATATATGATTCCAGCCTATATAGAATAATAAATTTGATTTTATTTATGACTTACTTATATCAGTGTAAATTAATACAATTGACTAGTCATAAAAAAAAAAATTTAATTTGTCATTTTTACTGAAAACATTATTACTTTTTGCACCTTGAACGTTTATAATAGTCAAACGATGTCTATTTTTGACTATAGAGCGACCTCTCAAACGACACAAGACAGTGACTTTATAAAGAGAAGAAAAGCCGTCTTTATCTTTAACCTAATTCCCATTTATATAAGCCAATCTGAAGCATCTTATTTTCTTTACAAATTAACCTTCGCAAAATCTTGCAATTTATGACAAGTTAATATTATGATCTTTATACTAGAAATATATAAACTAATGTAAAGTTGTGATTATTTATTAAGCACGTAGAAAGTATATGAATACTTTTAAAGTATCATATGCACTTTGATAAAAGTTAAAAGCCTTTCTTTAAAAATATTCACATACTTGCTATGCACTTAATAAATAATCACAACTTTACATTAGTTTATATATTTCCAATATAAAGATCATAATATTAACTCATCATAAATTGCAAGACTTCGCGAAGGTTAATTTGTAATGGAAACAGAGGACTTAAAAAGTAAAGAGACTAACAGCTTTACACTCCTAGGTCAAGATGTTTCAGATTGAGAATTTAGGTTAAAGATAAGATGGTTGTCTTATTTTTATAAAGTCGCTATCTTGTGTCGAGGTTGGAGAGATCTCTCAATAATCAAAAAAAATGACATCATTTGATTATTATAAATGTTCAGGGTGCATACGATAACGGTTAAAGCCTTTCTTTATTTACATATTTCTTATAAACTTAATAAATAATCACAACTTGGAAACATTACTATAAAATAATCACATCCTAATGTGAAGACCTATGATTTCCAAGCTTCATTAAGATAATCTAGCAAAAATATCCTCCTATGAAATAAAGCAACTAACAATGAAGCATCTATGATCATATTGGAATTCAGAAATAGGTACATAATATATTCAAATAATTCTTTCACTTCAGTTAAATTTCCAATTTAGAATACTATATAAAAAATAATAATTTCTCTACTAAGACTGTTTTCATAGAAAAAATTTAACATTAATTAAGCAACTAGGAGATGAATAGAATATTTATAGAAAGATAGATTTACATTGAACAAAGTGAATACATAAACTTCTTTTTTTTTTTTTTTTGGTAATGTAATGTACAATTAGACACAACAACAATCAAATGCTCTGAACATTGGAAATCTAAATGTATAATGATAATTACTGCTTAACCTGACAAAATTATTAATTCTCATATAAAATTGCTTTTCAAAAACTTTTGACAACAAAATTTACTGTTATGTTAAATTTGTGTCATAAAAACTACAATTTACACAACATGCAATATCTCATTCAAAATATATTGTCTAAAATGATCATGATAATACAGTACATAACAAATAATGTAGAAAATTAACAATTCCTGCAGAATAGCATTCATTTTATCTTTGGTGCAAAAATAAAGTAAACATAAAAATAAAAACTTCTTGCCTTTTTCAGAAACTTTAATACTCATTAAAATATGTGTATGATTTCAAAAATAGTGCCAACTTGCAAATATATCTAAATAATCCAATAAAAATTCCAGGCTGTAAATTTGTTTACTGAAATTGATGGCTCAGTATCAGAAGTAAGTTTAATTTAGCAATTTTTAATAATGGCCAAGCAAGCAACCAAAAATAAAGTCAACAATTTTAATTTTAATTACTAAGTCATATAAAGGTCAGTAGTTTGTTCACAATGGACTGATTTTTTTTCTGTGTGTATAGAACAACAAATAGTACTTAATTCCTAATTATAAACTTGTTATGTTAAAAAACTGGAAAATATTAAAACAAAACTGTCCAATCTTTTAATTGTAATTTATCCCATGTTTGTTCAGAATTTAAATAACTGCTTAAATGTTCATAAAATCATACCTTACTTTAAAGTCTAACTATATGCCTATTATATAAAACAGATGAACCTCCAATATAATATGAATTAATGAAATGAATGACATCAAAACTGGCTATAATTACTAAAATAAAATCTTGTCAAATATCTAAAAACACTCCAAGACAAAACATAATGATGAAATCATGGCAAATCTTTGAATATTTTAAATATAAATGCAATCAACAATCTTACATGTGTGTGTATATAATGTAATTAATTATAAATTTAAAAAGTACTTACTTCGGATGCACCAATAATGATCGTGTGAGCAACAACAGCAATAAAACCATCTATACAAGCTCCTAAATCACTGCAAAGATAATACAAAAATAATTATTACACAAGTCATAATAAATAAGTTTTCTGTATAATAAAATATATAATCAAATATTTAACTACTTTTCATAGAGATATTGCAATACTGATTCTCAAATCTTGAAATTATTTAACAACCAATCTAGCAACATCTTCAATTAAATGTGTGCATCATATATATTCTTGATCAACAGTATAGATTTTGATTATACTCATTAAAGCTATATAAATTTTTATAAAATCAGTTATGTTAAAGATAGTAAAGGATGAAGTAGGGTTAATATTAAAGTTTAATTATCTTAATTTTAGCAATAAAATATATTGTTTTAGAAACATATTTTTCACCATCTCTATGCCATTTACTACAAGCTGTAATAAGTGATAATGCTTAATAAATACCCTATCCTATCAGCATCTATTATTATTACTAAAATTTAACATAAATGGCATAAAGATGGTGTAAAAGTATTATCATTTTAATTTTTTTTTTTTTTCTAATCATAGGTACATGGAATGTGTGAACTTAATTTGATATGAACATTTTATGACTTGAATGAAGAAAATCTGTCACGTACATGGAATGTGTGAACTTAATTTGATATGAACATTTTATGACTTGAATGAAGAAAATCTAAAAAAGTTGTCACGTTTAAGATTAATATAGCTATTTTCAGAAAAATTCTTTTTCCAAAAAATGTTTAATTAAATAGGTAGATATTATAAGAAAATGAGGTAAATCACTAAGTGAAAAAAAGACTATATTAATGTTGAGTATTGTGAAAACTAATTTGTTTTCTTCTATTCTTGAAATTTCTACTGTATCAATAAAGATTTATTATATTTGTGCAATGGTATCTGAGCCACTTGAATCAGTATTATTTTTCCAATAATAGAAATTTCAGAAAATAAAGCTTATTTTCTTATAACATTATTCCCTCAATACCATTAAAAGAATATTTTTTTTTGGTAGAGATATTAAGGAACATATTGATAAGAACAAAATTATTAACCCAATTACTGAAAGCAATGGTATTTATTGGTTCTGTAAACTCAAATAATCTGCTGTTATTGGATTATTCAGACGCTTTAACTTAAAAAATGAGTATAAAGAAATTTGGATGTATCTGCACTGACAACAACAACATCTAACAGATACTTGAAAAAAAAAAAAAGAATTCCTACATGAGTCCTTATAAGTGCAGTTTATTAGACAAACCATAGAGTAGTAAACTTCCAGGATTAAAATAAATGTATTAAAAAATAGGTCATATTTCCAACCAATTGTATTTTCAAAGTTGTCATTTACTGAGTCATTCTTAAAAAACATTATTAATGAACTAAAAAGAAAAATTCTATTTCTTTGATGATGACTTTATTATTAATGACTTGGTTAAAAATAATGGCCTTTTCTGCTTGGCAGAATAATAAACTGAATGTGGAATTTCTTAATAATAAAAATCTTAAAGTGATTGGATTAAAACTGCAGAGATAGTTTCTCAATGATTTTTTTTTTTTTAATGCATTAAAAATAACATGAATTTAAAGAATAATATCCCAAACTATATGGCATTTTTTTAGTTTTAATCCACTACTTTGGCAGTTGTTGAATTCCCATCTTTAAATCTCTGTACTTAAATATTTTGATTATTTTTTGAAAAATGATAAATTGAGAGTATAGCTTTTAATGATTTTTGCAATCTTAAAATAGACTTCAAAACTAGTGACATTTTTTAATAATATACATGCTAGTGAAATTGTACCATCTAATCTTAAAAATGATTCTATTGTTTCAATTTATAAAAAAAAAGAGAAGAGGAAAAAAACAGTAATAATTATCATGGAATATCTGTTAATTGTTACAGCAAAGATTGTTTTAAGAATTTTCCTGAATAGATTTTAATTGTTACAGCAAAGATTGTTTTAAGAATTTTCCTGAATAGATTGCTTCTGATCATAGACAACTGTTAACTTAAGCCTAAATAGTTCCACACAACCAAGAAACACTGTAGACATGGTTTTATTACTAAGAAAATCAGGAAAAGTGTCAAAAATAAAAGAGTGGTTTATATTTTTATTCATTTTTATCAATGTTATAGCAATATTTGAAATTAGTCGGTTAATAGTAAAATTTATTGACTTCATGCAGTTTCTACTTGATTGAATTTTTTTTTAATATTCCAAAATTTATTTCTTCCTTTTCATTTCAAACTTAACTTCAAAAATGTTAATATATAATTAGGACCAATCACTTATTCTTCTTTAAACATTTTTATCACTGAACTAATTCAATATGAACAGATTTTTGTACATATTAAACTATCTGATTATTTAAGTCAATTTTATGAAACAGCTAAAAAAATTTTAAAAAAATACATTTTGAAAAATATATTTTATGCAATTGTTTATCATTTTATATTATATATCTGCAATGGTTAGTTTATGTATGTTAAAATTATTTCCATTTAATTTAATTTATATGAGCACTAGCATTCCATATCAAGACATTAATCAGCACACTGCACACAGCCCCTATTTGCAATACCTGGCTAGATCATGAAGAATTTAAATTACTCCTGATGAATTGTCACAGAATAAATATGTAGACCAGATAATATTACAAATAAAAATGTTAACACACTATTGAAATCAATAACAAAACTATAGTTCATTACAAAATATAATTGTCAGTCAAAATATAACTTTTTTTTTTTTTTTCAACAAAACCATTTCTCCTATCTCATATATTATTGTTTTAGTTCAAATGCATGTAGAAAAACAACAATTATTTATAAAGTGTCCAGTTTCTTTGATTAATTTAAACCTTAATCTTCAATTACACTATAATACAGTTTTATGATCGAATACATTTACCATACAGCAAACCCTTGGTCTTTAATATACTTAAAACTCTACATACAGATGAACTTATAGATACAAAACATTTATTTAACTCATAAGTTTCGTAGCATAGATATAAGCATATATCTAATATGGGGATAAATATAACCACTACATTTCTACAATAGTAACTTCTAGGGAGTAGCCACTTCGTGTCTAAATCCATATTTAATAAAATTACAACTTCACTACAAAGATGTTTTTCTAGTCCAAACCCCAATTTAATAGAACAAAATACTCCCATATAGATACAGAAATATGTAACTGTTTGACAGTGAACAAACAATGGCATATATACAGAGGCTCACTGATACAAAATCTAATTCACAGCAATCAAAAAATATAATTAAATAAATTTAATTTAAAATTACGTATAATTATTACCTTCATTATTTAACACTTGGATGCTTTATTTTACTTTAAAAAAAAAAAAAAAAAACAGTAGATACTTTACATTTAAAATGAATATTACATCTTTTATTATTTTCCGATAATTTCAGCAATTAAAAAAAAACTTTTTTTTTTTTTTTCACAAAATAAAACGTTTAACATGTATATTAAAGAAGAGTTTCTTTTTTGTTTTAAATGCTAACACATCATAACCTATATTTATATATGATAAATACAATATATAGCGAATTTCTCTGAAAAAAAATTTTTTTTTTAACTTCAGCTGCATTAAAATGCAATTAACTTTTTTTTTTTCTTTCAATTCCTATTTTTAAACAATTCATAATATAAAATTTTATTAAAAAAAGATTTTTTTTAAATAATGCTTTTATGTATCAACTAAAAATTAAAAAAATAAAACACTGATAGGGCCAGTTAATATAAAAGCATTCAAAATCTAAATAGTCCCCACCCCCCAACTTACAAAGCAAGTTATATAGCCTTGGCTTATTTTCTTCATGACGACAAGTATTAAACAATTCCTAAATGGCCATAATATCCTTTAACCATCTCGAGTTTTGAAGTATGAAGTAATAATTGTTTCTTCACTTTAACTAAAGATTTGTTCAAAAATAGTGTGCCAAATTTTCAGATAACCAGGATAGATTAGCAGTTGACAGTTATTCCACTTTCTACTCGGTCAATACAATGAAAGTCCAATATAGCTTAAAGTGAGAATCCAGAAGAATTGCTTTAAGAAAAATTGACTTCACATAAGTTTTACTTCTTGTTTTTGAATAGCCTGATATTGTTTTTCACAGGCTTTGTTAGTCATATTTTTCACACTTTTAATATTTTATTTTAATTGCAAAGGTTTGAAAAACAATTTCACTGTTTAATTGAATGAATATGCAAAACACCTGATCATTAAATTTTCTTTTTTTGAATCTCTTATCAAAATCAGCTTAATCTTTTTTAAATTTACTTATTTAAAATCTTTTATTGGTTTTACTTCAATTTATTATTTTTTTTACAAACCTATTACACTTTTTTTTGATACGACAATTAATCATTTATACATTTGAATATTTCCTATTATTAGTACATTATATAATTTATTCTTTTTTAAACTTTTGAATGCTATATTTATTAGCATTCTCACAATTCTCAAAATCATCTCTCAATCATATTAAGATTACATGGCCAACACTGAAATGAATAATATATTATTCATTTCAATACCTATGTTTTTGCTATGTTTTTATTTAACTTGTAGTTTGTGCCTTGACTAAGAACTGAAACATTGATATGTGAATTCTAATATGTACAAAAATATTTTCATATTAAATTAGTTCAACAAAAGAAACAAATTTACAAAAAAAAAAAAGTGATAAAAGTTATATATATATTTTTTTATTTAAATGATAATGAGCAGTTTCAAAAAGCAGCATCAAGTACAATACAGGTTAGATGATAAGTTTTTAATTAAAACCAATTAAAAGTAAAAACAACTTAGCTTCAGAATTTATAGTACGTTTATAATTATATTACTCATACCAATGCAAGAAATAATCTACACAATGTTTTTAATATTTTGAATACAATCTTAAATACTTTGATTTAATAATTTACATTTTAAAAAACTCTCAAATCCTTTAAGAGCCAATGATAGAAGAAAAATCGGTTGTTTTACAATAGCGTGTTGAAACCGCTGGAGGGCGGGCTCGGTTTGTAAACAAAGATAAATATAATGTTGCCGGGGCCGAGTTTCTTTTCTTTTTTTTTTTTTTTGGTTGGCTTTGGTTTTTTGATTTTTTTTTGTTTATCACATTTATAAAAGTAATATCAAATCAAATTTTTTGTTTAAACACGACCAAAACAAAAAAACAAAAATAAACAAATGCATAAACAAAAAAATTACAAATAAATGAATTTACAAAATAAAAGTACTTCATTTTTTTGGCTTTTGATTCTTTTTTTTTATTATTTATATTTTCAAAGGGGACGGGGTTTGTTTTTGTTTTTTTACCGTCTACGTATTTTTTTGTTGTTTTTTTTTTTTTTGGTTGTTGTTGTTTATCACATTTAAAATAAAAGTATGACGGCTATCAAATCTATTTTGGCTACCCCAAACAACAAAAAAAAAAAAAAAAACCAAAACCAAAAAAAAAAACGGATCGATTAAAACCAATGATTTTTAAAAAGTAGTTAACCGATTTTTTTGTTTGTTTTGATTTAATTCTCATTAAACCCTTTTCTATTTTCGGTTCGGTATTGTACGACAAACAAAAAATCAGCCGATTCAACTACTTCTTCTTCTTTCTTTTTTTCGGTTTGTTTTGCTTTTATTTTGATAAATAAATCTATTGTCCATTTAACGGTAACATTTACAAGCCAAAGTCCAACTTTGGGAGAGGGGGGAAAGGGAAGAGTGTTTGCAATTGCTAACAGAACGGAACGCCAACAACTCGAAGATTGACCAAGTTTTGACGGTAATTCCCCCTCAAAAAACATCAATCTATACGGCAATTAAAAGAAACTTTTTGGGCTCTTCAGGCAAAAATAAAAATAAAAAAAAAAAACACAGCAGGCATGCAGCTTCAAGGTATTTTGTTTGATAAACCACCGCCGGTTCCAGCAGTCAGAGAAGAATCCTTGTTCTTTCTTTGATATTTGGCAAAACAAGTTGCCCTATTTTTTGCAGCTATTCGATTAATCAGCTCGCAGTTGTTGTCGCACGAAACATGACTTAGAGTATGATTTGATGGGAAGCGCGCTTTGAACTACACTTGGCCCATTTTTTCAGCAGGAAATGGGGGCTAGGGAAGCATGAGACTCTGCTGATAATTGTTAGTAGACCTTCCTAAAAGATGAGAGATAGAGGGGGAGGTGGTCTTAATAAATATTAAAATAGTTTTGACAATCGTTAATTCCAGCCACCCTCAGACAATACTGTAAACAAAAGTGAAATATGATCGCTAGTCCGAAATGCTTAGCCCGAATCTGAGCCGTAAGCTGACACGATAGCTTCTGCGGCAAGATTGGCTAAATGTTCACGTTTCTGTGCATTGGCATAGAAATAAACACAGTCAGCCGGTGCCCTCACCCGTATCAATGAACTATTTCTAGGCTTACGCGTTAGAAATAGAACGTTCGATAGCGGCGGAGGCAGCCATCTAAACGGCATATTTCTGTGCGCTAGCATAGAAATAACGCCCTCCGGTGGTTTCAACACGCTATTGTAAAACAACCGAAAAATCTTTAACAACTTTTGCATTGGATAATTATCAGTTTGAGTTGTGAGTCAATTTAAATACCTTGATAATTTTAAGCAATTGAGTATAATTACATGTTGAGGTTTAACACAGATTCCTATGTAATATACTTGCATTTAACATATTTCATCATAGTGAGATAACTATTCCAATTGAATTAGTTATATACAGAGGTCCCATTTTGCCACTTTATTGAATAGATGAGAGATCCGGACTCCCTGTCAACATAACAAAAAGACCTTAAAATTATTTCACTTAAGAATATTCTGTAAGATTCTAAAAATATATAGAGATTATAAGATCAATCAATATGTTCTACACTTTATTCAATGCAATATTAGAGTTATGTATTACATCTTCATTAGACTGAGCATATAAAGCCAATGAATGATAACATTTCCCAAAAAAAATATTTTATGGTGAACTTGAGACTACAGATCCCATTTACATTAAAAAGGTATCTCTTAAGACATTCTAATAAAGTGAATTAATGATAGCTTTCACTGATAAAAATATAGCTTATTACAAAAGAGAGCTACAATTAGGTAGAGTGATAAAATATAGCATTTTAAAATCTAGTTTTTTGCAGAAATTAAAAGACAGGATCACAAGATATTAAATAAAAAGACTAAAAGACTAGCATGTGATATGTATGAAAATGTTTTAATTGGCAGGTATAATCAAGGCAAAACTCATATTTGATATATTATTTTTTGGTTATTTTTTTTTTTCTTCTGGAAGTAGAATGGGTCATACTTGTTTCCCAATAGCCACTAGTGACAATAATGACTTATTATAATTATTGTTAAAAATAATTTCTATAATCTATTACTTGAATTAATATTTAAATTTAGAAATTATAAAATATATATTTCAATGGATTGCAGTACATTATTTTTACTTTGATAAGGCATCTTTCAAATTTTAAATAAAATTTATTATGTTAAAATATCAATTCTTTTGTCTTTTTCTGTTATAGCACCTCTGATAGTTTTATAATTCCATAAATTTTTAAAAGATGAATATATTTATAACATTATAATGAAAATGGAATTGATACTTCTTAAAAAAGTTAAATTTATCAAGTTTATAATATCTATTTACGGTTAAATGCCAATATTAAGTAACGGTTAATCCATGTGATCATCTTTTTAGAATGCACTAAAAAATCTATTGGTATTTTAATAATTTTTGCAATCATGCTAAGCAAAATAGTTTTGAAAATTAAATCATCATATGACTATCTTTTTCTTATGCTTATACTTGAAACAGTATGCGATGGGCTATGGGTTCTCCTTTATCAAAGTCAGGAATCTATACCCAGAGTAACTTTTTCCACAATAATACCACTTAGTACAAGTTCTAGTAGTTAATCGATGCTATATGGTTTGAATCCTTATCCATTGTTTTCTCATTCAATATCCCAAGACTAATTTCTAACTTATAGCTTTCATTAGTGAGTTTCATAGTTAACCAAACAGAGATAGGTGCTAAAGGAGTGCATTAGTCTAAAGATACAGGTACACTGCTCCCAGATCCAAGGTTTCTCACTGATGAAAGCCAATCTAGAAATTAGTCTGGGGATAATGGATGAGAAGACACTGGATAAGAGTTAAAATATTGCATAATCTTGTAACATCTATTGATTACTAAAGCTTGCACTAAGTAGCACTATTGTATGGGAATAGTTGCTATTGTAGTTTTGAGAAAAATTTTAAATTTCTTATAATTACTTAGTAAAGTGAATAATTAAAATTAATATTCAATAAGTTAAGAACTGAACATAATAATAATAAATTGTGTTAGAAGTAGAAATCATTTTAATTGTTAATCACTGAATTGGAAAAAGTATTTAATTCAAAAATTTTCAATAAAAAAGAGTAAGAGAAATTAATCAGTGTAATGTGTAGAAAAATTGCATATACCATACAAAAATTTCAAGTTCATAGTTATTCTAAGATGTGTTTCTAATTATTAATCACATCAGAATTCATAAAAAACACAAAAACTAATCATTTAATTATATAAAAAATACTATTTACAATGATATTTAATTCTAACAACATGGTCTTGTTTCTTTTGTGATTTTTAATATTATAAAAAATATTTAGACAACAGTACAACTAGAACTTAAATTTTAAAAATAAATGTTAAAATTACTCAAAACATAAAAAGAAAAACTTACATTTTAACCATGTCTCCATCTTTTAGTTCATAATCAGGATCAGTCTTTAATGGAGAAAAGTGACAAATACAATTATTAACACATACACATGTAGGAAATGCAACTCCTGCAAAAAAAATGTTCAGAACATGATAACAATATAAAAGTATATTACTGTTAATAATTATGTATTATATAAAAAAAAAAATAAACGTTATGACACAATAAAGAGAATTTAAAACCAGACTTTTTCAAAAAGTATGAAATTACTGAGTTTTGTTTACTTTATATATACATTAATTTAATAATTTTCACAGATTTACAGATGTAAACATTGACATATAGAAGTATTTTTCCATATAATAATCTAAGTAAAATTTCAATTTCAATATAACTAGGCAAGAAATTAAAATTTACAGTGGAAATTGAAATCCCATTTAGTCAAAAATAGTTATGTTGCACTATTTTAAATGCCTCTTGCCTGATTACAGTATAGCTGAAATTTTAACTTTATTACAGAAAAAAATTCCTTTATATTTCAGTGTACATTATGTAAAAATATATTTTTTCATATATAATCCCTACAAAGATATGTTATTAATTTATAATAAATTAGCCTCTGCATGAACAAAATTATTAAATTAAGTGCACATTACACATCAATTTGTATGCTTTTATTAGAAAAATAATTTACACTTTAAACTCAATTCTACGATAGTTGTTGACGCTTGTCTATTCAAATGAATTAAATTAGTAATCCCAAAATTAAGCAATATTACCTGCAAAGTATCCCAAGAAAGAATTGAGACCAAAACTAATGTTGTTATAACTATATTATCACACAGTAATCTTCCTATATCAATGATATTCGGTCCCAAGACATATTGTGAATATCAAAATTGGTGCATAATAATGAATGGTATTATAATGTCTTTAAATCACAAAAATTTGTGTATATATTTAAAATAGGCCATAACACACACATACATACTGTATATGCAATGTGAACAAAAAAATTAAAATATAGATAATTAAACTTTTCATTTTTATTAATTTTCTTTTTTAATTTATTTTACTAACTTTTTCAATCGCAATTAATTGCTATTATGGATATGATAATAGCAAAATGAGGGGGAAATATTATATTAAATAATAAGACACAACTGTACTCAGTAAAATTATTAAATAAAAAAATTATACAGATCCAACATTGAATTTCTGGCAGGCAACTGGAAGTTGGCATATCTTTTTTCCAGACGAAATAAGAAGTCACTTAAAACTTCAGGGCAGATAGAATTTATTGTTTTAATTTTCTAATATTCAAACATTTTTAAAATAAAATTTTTAAAAAATGAATTCAATACAGTAAAAAAGTATTAACATTGAAAGAGATAATAGTTTTCTAAATATAACATTTATTGGTAAATAAAATCAATAATAGTAATAATACCATTTGTCATTCTGCATTAATAAAATATGCATTGTAATTACAATACAAGAATCTTTCTTTTAAAAACATTAATTAATAATAGGTTTACAATATTCTGGTGATGCAAAAAATATAATATATGAATAACATGCAATTCTTTTTGTTACTGGTATTTCTGCTTTTGCTAAGTCTCTCCTCTTAGTTGTGAACACTCATCAATAAAATTCAGCTCCATATAAACAAATTACCAAAACCAAACAAGTCATCAAAGAATGGATGCCATTTAAATAACACACTTACATTATGATGCCAAGCAAAGAGAAATATTCCATTCAAAGATATGGAGATTATTAGAAACAAATACTGATTCGTATTTTGTTTTATCAAAAAATGGTTCATCATTATCTGATGAATTATTTATTTATCATTTCCCCATAGTTAATATAAATTAAATCTAATCATTCCTGGAATTCACATACTTTTATAATTGAAAGTTATCTTGTTCTGAGATGGAATTTAAAGTAAACAAAATGGAGCTGATATATTGGATATCTTGGACAGTTTATAAATAGAATCTCTCTAATTTTCCATAATAATAAATTTAATAATGGCCAAAAAAAATCCACCCTTCATGGATATTGAAAATAATTTGTTTCAGGTTGGAATAAACCAGCAATGCTCTGTAAAATCAATTTTTGTCTATCAAAGAACCAGAAACAACTGCCAACTTGAAAATTACTGGATGCCAAAAAATTCAAGTGGAGAAAGAGATCATGGAGAAGCAAAACTTCTCAAGACCCAATCATAAATATTGGTCACTTTTACATAAATTTGGTTGATATAACAGTACCTCTAAAAGAACTTCTATTGTCACTGCGAATTAGGTTGTCAATCTCATAAATCCAAGATTGATAGAATGAGTAAAAAGCATCATTAAAACAGAATTATAAGCTTCTCTTACAATATTCCTCTAATATCTAATTGATGAAACTAGAAATGTTGTACTGAACTGGCCTTTAATTATTCTCATCTCAGGAAACTCAGGAACAGATCGCATGCTTCCAGAGTTTCTCTAAAACTTAGAATCCAAAGCCAAAATATGATTGGAAAAATTATTAAATAACATTATTCATAAAAATTATTCCAAAAATTTGGCACGAAAACAAAACTAAAGCAGTCTTAAAACTAAACAAATCCGGCAATGTTCAAAAAAATTATTACCCAATATTGTCATGTGATATCTACAAGATATTTAAAATAATTATATTAACAAAAATTGCCCAATAGTGGAAAACCATTTATCTATAGAGCTGCAGGAATTAGATTAGGAAAAGGTTGCTGTGGACAAGTTTTAAACTTTAACCATTCACGTCAAAAAAGGATTTTAAAGTAAATTAAAAACTAGTATTACCTTTATAAATTGATCTAAATTCAGTTTATGACTCAATTTGGGGAAATGGTTTTCTTATAAAAGTTTATAAAATTCTTCAATGCAGGATAACTATTTATTTAACAAAATGCTCTTGAAAAAAAAAAAATAAAGAAACTGATAATTGTAGAAAATACAAAATTTTATAAAATGGTCTACTTCAGATTTCAGTTCACTCACCTATTTTATTTAATATATTCATTAGAGATCTTCTAGGAAGATTTCAGTTCACTCACCTATTTTATTTAATATATTCATTAGAGATCTAGGAACAGAATGCAGAAAATTCATTTATGCAGATGAAATTGGTTTGACTTCTCCAAAAATCATTTTTGAAATAGAAAAATGTCTCAATAAGGACATGAAAAGATTAAAATATTTTTCAAAAATGGGAATTCAATGAAGACTGTATGCTCAATTTTCTATCTAAACATCGGGGAATTATCTCAGAATGTGAATATAATCTTTTGTAATAATAGAACGAAATACAATCCTATTTTGTGCTATTTATAAGTAATATTGCTGAATAGTTAAGTAGTCAGAGTTATTTAACCTCATTTATCTAAGGTTAAACAAAATTAATTTATAGGAATAATCTACTTGGAATGTTAATTGGCTCTATTTGAAATTATGATGCAAGCAATATATAGACAGCTTTTTAGTACTAATATATTCAGCTGATTAATATTGTAGTTACTGGCAAAAAAGTCTATTCTTTTGAAGTGATTTCATGTTCTTTCACATATTTCTCCAATAGACATCAGAAGAAAAAAACTGCTTCACAGAAAATGTATAAAATGCTACTGTGCAGATCAGTTTCACCTATAACTCAAAATATAATTTTACCATCTAAAATTTGTTTAAAATCAAAAACTCCTTTTTGTATGTTCAATCAAAAATTTACAATTGAAGAATTATGGCATAAAAAATGGAATTCTTACAATATTCCAAATAATTTTTTTTTTCAGATTCAACAAATTAAGGCAGCTTGATTTACTTTTCCTAGATGCACTGTTAGAGTCTTATCAAGAGATTCATGACAATCCATGGCCTTGCTACACTTATCTGCTTCATAAATAAAATTTAATATTCATCTATATTGTAGGCAAATATCATAAACCACGTAATTTGATTATCGAATATATAGCTACAATGGATAATTGATGGTCGTAATAAAGCTATTAATGAATCTATCCCTTGGCTATAACTGCCAGGTTCCATTATGATATTTTGTTAAGTTAAGCTATCTTTAAAAAAATCCATATGTAACATAAATAAAAATCTAAAAATTTTCTTTCACTGTCCATTTAATTAATTATTTACTTTCATTTAATTCTTCAATTAGATATAACATTTCTTTTTCTTTATATAATTTTAAATGTTTATATAAGCTCAATTCTTTCCTGGTATTTAATTAATAATATCTAATAAATATTTTTTTATCCATGAATTTTATTTCTTAAATGTGACTTTCTTTTCATCTTACTAAATTAACAATAATTCAAAAACAATATATTGTAACGTTTATTTATATACGTTACAAATATATTGGCATTTGGTAAAAGCTAAAAAAGTAAATTTAGATTTTTTTTTTTATTAGTATAATTTTTATTAAAACGTGCAATGAAGGTTAAAATTGTCATTCTTATTTTTTTTTATCTAATTGGAAAGAATAAATGACATACAGATTACTAATCCAGATAAATTAAAAGAATTCCAAAAGTATAAGCTAAAAGAAAAATATTTTAGCTAATTAAAGATGGAAGAATAATGCTAAAAAAAAAGAGAACTTTGTAACTTAAATTTAAGAGAGAGTGTATAAGATTATTATCTTATACGCTGATAAAAAGACAAAAGAGTGCGCAGAAGTTCCAAAAATGGAGCGCGATATAAAAAGGAGATGACAACTTCAATCTGGGTCTTCTCTTTAACTTCTAGTTACGTCTCTGAAAGTTGGAGGTTTCCACGAGCATAACCTGTGGCAAGAAATATACTTCTACACAGGTATGCCCCTTGCTGTACCAAGTTGTCACGCAAGCATGGAAACGGGATTGTGAAGACCGCTTTTTGCAATAAAAGGGTCACTACAACCGTGCCTTTTCTCCAGCTATAGAACGGAACAATAATGGAAGACGCTGGCAGGAGAGACCAATGGAAATTCTCATGATCTGGGATCCCATAAACCTACATGAACTTACCGGTAAGTTAAGAATAAATTTTCCTGATAGTGACTTAAAAGTTTGCAAACAATTATTTATCTAAGCTTAGACTACCATCCTGATATAGACTTTACTTTCACATTCAAGGGACTTTCTTATAAAGAATTTTATACAAGATCTTGGAACATTATTAAATTGTGTTCATTATTTAATCTAACAGTTTTTGTTAATCGATTCATTATCTGGATTAGCCTGTGTGTACTTTCCAGTTTAGTTAATTCGTAATTTAACTTATAAATATTTTAGTTTGTTAGAATAAAAGAGATTATACTTTTATCAACCTTTTCATTGTGCGTTATTAATAGTAGTTATTATTTTTTATTATTAAATCTATTAGTAGTTTAATAAGATTTAAAAATGTAATTTACCTTTGCCAATATGTTTGAATAAGCCCAGGAATAATAATCTTAAAAAAATAATTCTCGTTACGGTAGGATGTAATACCGATTTGTTTAAAAGCATTTTTTTTCTGTTTAGTTTACGAGTTACAATATGTTTGACGCCGACTCAGTGGGTCTAACGACTCTGGCACCCTCAAGTAGAAATTAAAAACTGAGTCAGCTCACGATTGTACTTAGCAATAATTCTAGGCCGAGTTGATCAGGAAATATAGCTATGTTTTTGGAATAGAAATATAACTTTCTTCTTTTTTTGACATAGCTTGATCAACTCACGCGCAGTTTATATTAGCGTGTAAAGGCCTATCAAAACGTAAAACGTTACAATATTATGTGAATCCTATCTTTAACTGTATAATGTTTTCAAATTTATGTTATATAAAGCACAATGTTGTGAAAGAATATGATGCATACATTAATAATTTTATATATTGTGTAAATAGAAGAAAATGGAAATGAGATATACTTAATAAAAATTATGGATACTTTAATTGAAATAATCTAGAAAATTATTTTGATATACTATTAATAATAATCAGGCATGAAAACACTATATTATTCAAAATGATCAACTATATATCTGATTATACTATGATCACAATACATCAGAAAGAGCTGAAAGATATATTCATATTATTAAAAATATTTATTAAAACTGGAATTACAATACATAAAGAAATTTTTTTTTTTTAAATATTTGTTTTAACTAAGAACAATATCCCTACAGGTGTTATATCGTGGCTCATAATACATGATGTTAGCTGTATGCAATGAAATAATATATAATGATTATTAACTCTGAAATATTCACTGTTATTACATAATTTTAATCAATAAATGTATTAAAATCCTATGCAATTTCTTTGGTCACATGCAAACTTCTTTAACTCTAAGTACTTATATACTTAATTCTAATGTTGAAAGATTAAGCTATAGACAATAATACCCCAATATAAACAAATATTCACTTTGCATATAATATACTTGTATTTAAATATTACATATTTATATATTTTATGAAAAACTATAAAATTACTTAAACATAAAATTTAAAATGACTCCAATCTAACCCATTATATAAAATCATTACTTCCATTACCTACTTCTGACAAATAATTTTATATCTATGGAGTAGATTCATATTTAAGTTAAGTGTCCATTTCAACCCTTAGCATTGCTTTCAATTGTTAAATTAAATTAATATTTAATTGAACATGACAAACTGAATCTAGTGAGTTTAAATGATCAACTGCTTTAGAATCAATGCATTAATTTAAAAATAAGTATACTACTTCATTAATAAATATTTCATTTAAAAAAATACTAAAGCTAAATAAAAATAAAGAAAAAATTCTTAAACAATTACATTATCCATATAAACTGTAAAGAGTTATTATTCTTTCTTATTAAAGCTCAAAAACAAATCAAACATGTAAAATATATTAAACACATAGTTTATGATAATATATTATAAATTAAATCTTTTTTAAAAAAATTTCATTAGTGGACTAAAAATATGAAAATGATCAATTGTTAGAATGAGTTCCCAGATTGCGAGGAAATTCTAAGGATGACTTATTATCTGTTTTCAATCAAATATATTAGCATTTGAATTTGGAAAATGCAGTGCTTATTATTTATTTTTAATTTTTTAAATGGGATGTGAATAATAATGCTGAGATCAAGTTTTACACTCTATTCTGCTATTGCTAAAAAATATCCTCAATAAGTTATAGACCAACTCTAAACTAATTATGCATATAAATAAAAAAAAGATAAATTTCTATTCATTTTCAATTTCTATATAAATGCCATATAACCTTATCTTGAAAAATATTTTCAGATTGTTTAGACATGAATAACACCTAAATAAATAGCAACAAGAATCAGCAAAGATTTTGCATAAATTGAGAGAATATTGTATTAAAAGCTACAAAAAAAAAATACTAACAAAAAAAAAATTATAAAAAAGTTTTAAAAGAATCTGTACTGCATTTAAAACATTGCAGAGAAGAGGTGACTGAAAATCAAAGAAAAGTACAAGATTGGAAGCGATCCACGAGGTTGAATAAAATTGAGGAGAAAAGTTAAAAGGCCACAGAAAAAATAGGGGGCATTTCAAAAGATAATGACATGAAATATTGATAAGACAGTGAAAAGCATGAAGGAAAAAATTGCCTCACCAATTCATGAACAGGTGTGGCAAAAAGTAAAAACTATAGAAAATATCTGATTTAGAAAAAATCATCAAAAGTATAGATGATAGCAAACAGGAAACTCATGAATTATGTGCAGTGTATTATAGAGAGAAATAAGAGGTTGAATTCAAAAAGTTGAAAGCAAGAACAAGCTCAGAATTTAGCATTAGAAGGTAAAGAGCAAAAATATTAGTGAATCATCAAGGAAGTGTGAAGGAGATTCAAAAAAGATGGTTAACACAATAAATTAGATAAAATTTGAGTATGCAAACATGAAGAAAGAATCAGCATTGGTTTGAAACAGAAGCTAAAAAAGCAAAGAGGGAGTATGAGAAAGAGGATGTAAAGAAAACAATACCAAAAAAGATGTTAAAAATCAACAGAAATAATACAAGTAAAAAATTCTGAGGTGTATTGTGGCATCAATCAGTTTTTGCAAATTTCACAGATAGTAGGGTAAGACATAAAGCAGTGATAACCTGGAAAACTTTTTCAGCTAAGCCAACTTAAAAAAGACAATGCAAGTGGCAATGTCAATTATCTTCAAAGGTTTCAAGGAATGGCAGAATTCTTTAATTAAGAAGTTCATGTCTTGTGCAGAATATCATGTTGAGCAATTTCTAGAAATTGCTCAACATGATATTCTGTACAAGACATGATTTGGAAGCTAGAGTAAAACATAGATCTCTCCAATCTTTTAGAAAAAATATTTTTACCTTCTAGATCAAAAAGTGCATATCACCTAGACAAGAATAGAAAAAAAAATTATTCTTAAAGCATAAACTAAGTTAATATAAGAAGGACATCAATATTTTTTTTTCAAACTGAAAAGAATCAAGAAAGTGACCAATAAATAAGTAGATGAATATAATATCTACCGAGTAAAAAAAAATAAATTAATAAATTTCTATCAAATGTTATAATAAATAAAGCTATTGGTAAAAAACAAATCGAAGAATGAAAAAAAAAAATGGATTCAGATTAAGCTAGGCAAAACAGTCTAAATTTATAACTCTACAACCATTTTTTTTTTACTTACATAGAAGATCAAGTTATGATATGGACATGGCTTACCACCAGTGTTCCTTCTAAAGTGTGCACTAGTGCACATGCGCAGTGCACAAAGAAGATACATTTAGACAAATAAATTTTTTTCTGTATTGATTGCGTTCGATGTATATGTTTACCCGGACCCTTTGACCTTGAAACAACTTGCTGATATTGAATGCACCGAATACAAGTAATAACTACACATATGCATATGGATTTAAATGACAATAATATTCAAATAAAATTTTTTGAAATTAAAATTTAAAATCTTTATTACAAATTTTTACCTACCTAATTGATTACATTCAAATATCAGCCTTTCAAGCTAATTGAGCACGCGCCTTTTGAGAGTGTTAAATAAATGAAAACTTTCCTCTTCAATCCAAGATATAAATATATCAAATTTAAGCGTAAACAGATAATATTATAATAACGTGAAAGCTAAACACCTTCAAACAGATACGCTTTAAACATGCTTACGTGACAGCCAATCAGATGGAATAAAGACATCACATGGGACTCTCAATTCTAAAACACAAGCCAGAACTATTAGAAAAAGATGGGACCTCATCTTAATCTATGCCTCAATTTTATTTAAAATGCTTGAGTCTGGCTTATTTAAATAAAATTGAGGCATAGATTAAGATGAGGTCCCATCTTTTTCTAATAGTTCTAGCTTGTGTTTTAGAATTGAGAGTCCCATGTGATGTCTTTATTCCATCTGATTGGCTGTCACGTAAGCATGTTTAAAGAGTATCTTTTTGAAGGTGTTTAGCTTTCACGTTATTATAATCCAAGATATAGTATTTATCAGGAATAAAAAGGATCCTCTTATTCCCACGACTCTAATTCTTTTGTATGAGCAAATCTGAAGAACTGTTGAGGAGAGAGTGAGTAAAATTCTCACTTTAAATTACTATTTACGATGTTTTTTGACTGAATGACGTCGGTGAAATTGCTTAGAATTTACTAAACGTCATTCTTACTGAAACTTAATTATGAGTAAATAAGCAATTATTTTATCTAGCGCCATGTTTACAATTATATTACATTCAAATATCAGCCTTTCAAGCTAATTGAGCATGCGCCTTTTGAGTGTGTTAAATAAATGAATAATTTCCTCTTCAATCCAAGATATAGTATTTATGCAGGAATAAAAAGGATCCTCTTATACCCACGACTCTAATTCTTTTGTATGAGCAAATCTGAAAAACTGTTGAGGAGAGAGTGAGTAAAATTCTCACTTTAAATTACTATTTACGATGTTTTTTGACTGAATGACGTCGGTGAAATTGCTTAGAATTTACTAAACGTCATTCTTACTGAAACTTAATTATGAGTAAATAAGCAATTATTTTATCTAGCGCCATGTTTACAATTATATTACAATCAAATATCAGCCTTTCAAGCTAATTGAGCATGCGCCTTTTTGAGTGTGTTAAATAAATGAATAATTTCCTCTTCAATCCAAGATATAGTATTTATGCAGGAATAAAAAGGATCCTCTTATTCCCACAACTCAAATTCTTTTATATGAGCAAATCTGAAGAACTCTTGAGGAGAGCGTGAGTAGAATTCTCACTTTAAATTACTATTTACGATTCCTGCATAAATATTATATCTTGGATTGAAGAGGAAAGTATTCATTTATTTAACACTCTCAAAAGGTGCGTGCTCAATTAGCTTGAAAGGCTGATATTTGAATGTAATATAATTGTCAACATGGCGCTAGATAAAATAATTGCTTATGTACCTAATTGAAAAATCAATTAAGTAAGTATACAAATTATTTAGATTTAATTAAAAACACAGACAAAAAAATGCGCACTAGGTAATAAAAATTAGGCAGAACTTTGCTTATCACGTATAGATAGTCAATTACTAAATTATCAGGTTTCACGTATGATAATTATACATTTCAATATTAAAAATCTATAAAATCTCATAAAAAGTTGACAAAGTATAAGAATTGATAAAATACTTTTGGTATTAATCAGTTAGGCCAGACCAGCCGCTTGGTGGCATTGTTTCTCTGCTTAAAACCCCATAAATATGCCGTTTACACAGCCCCAATATTTCTGTGCTTTTGCAGGGAACTTATGGCCTATAGAATAGTCCTATTCACCTTAGCCGCTGCAGGCCTAAATAGTGTTGCACACAAATATTACGGGCCGCTAATGTGCTTTGCAACACTACGTAAATATGCACACTTAACAGATTGCTATCATATGATGTGAGGATGTAGGGAATTCAAGTGACCATAACTATTGTAATACGCATTCAAATTAAAGATCTTACCGCCTACCTGACATAGTATTTGATATTAATAATTTTAAGACCGTCGTTGGACTTCCCTACAAATTTTGGAAGGTGAAAAAATTTGCAAAAGATAATGGCTAAGCACCTTTTCCCAGAACTCACACGAAAAGTCACATAAATTATGAGACAAATAAAATGTCAGGCTGCACATAGTTTTGGAAATCATAAGCTTGGTTTGATCAGTGATGACAAATTAGTTCTCAACCCCACCCCCCACCCCCAAAAAAAAACATTAAAAAAAGATCAAAACTTTTGACTTTTTCAACATTCATTTTTTTTCTTTAAAAAAAAAAAGAGATTTTTGTTCTGCCTTTATTTGTATACTGCTGATATACTAAATTTTTATTATCTTTTTTGTAAAAATAAAAACAAACCAAAAATAACTTTTGTCTCAGTGACGACAAAGTATTTCTCCACATCTCCCCCAAAAAAATTAAAATAAAATCAAAACTTTTGACTTTTTCAACTTTCGTTTTTAAAATACGGCGACTATATGGCGATTTTTGTTTTGGCTTTATTTCTATTACGCGATATCTATTTTGCCATTTTTAAAAAGAAATGTACAAATATTTGAATAAAATCTTGTATCGTAAATTATTTACAAGAATGTCAAAATATTAGTAAAAAAGGTTGTATCAAATGTCAAAATATGACAACATATTCGTAAAAAAGTTGCATCAAATGTCCAAATATTTTTAAAAAAGGTGGAGAAATTATAAAAATATTTTTAAAAAGAGAGAAAACGTAAAAATATTTTAATAAAAGTCGGACAAAAATGTAAAACTATTTTAAAAGATAGTTGTGGGTGAGGTGCTCGATCGCCACCAAGTTGCTGGCCTGGCCTACCGATTAGCATCGATAAAACAACTAAACAATAGATTTGTTTAGTCTCCTACCCAATAAAAATATCAATGGGGATCTGCTCAAGAATGAGCAATTTACTTTGTTTGTTTAGATAAAGAAAGTTGAAAAAGGATTGAATACACAATTGTTTTATTAATCTTTACGTGGAGTTGTTTTATAGACATCCATGCTGCGTAATGGCGCGATTTATGTTCTAAAATACATAAAACTGCCGTTTATGCGCCATGTGTTAAATGTATACACAGTTCTGTTGTACTACACATTACAGGCCACGTTGTCGCATTGCAGTAAATTATTTCTGCGAATTCGCACACTTCACACTTTTTAGTGTCACGTGAATAATACTTTGAAGGAGGTAACGCACCAAATAATGTATTCTCGATAACCTCAACGAGACAAAGAACACGGAAAACCTAGACGTTCAATTCTCACAATTAACGAACACTTCGTTCAAGCTATATGTCTGATATATTACTGTAGCCACGAACAGCTTGTTTTTTTTTAATTTATTTATACCAAAAAAAGAAACCATAATAAATGTGAAATTTGTTGGTGCATACATTAATAATTAACGCTAGTATTAAATAAACATAAGTGCAGTGAATGACATATATAGGTGGGTTATAAAGTAAACATATATAAAACAAATATTAGCAAATAATAGAATAATAACTGAATAAGTTATTATTTAACAAGTGTTTAGAGTTTTAGAATTTAATTTAAAAAATAGGCAAGTTTTTATTTTTAAAATACATTTAAAATTTTAATCCCAAGTTTCATTAATTGCTATCTTAAGAAATTTATTGTTTTCTAATTATTATTCAAAAGTTGCAATGAATATACTAAACAGGGAATACATAAACGGGCCAATGTGTCCAAGACCCTAAGGATAGGTTGATTTTGTTTGTTGCTGATTGCTTACAGATGGTTTCCCAAGAATTGACAACTTTTTTTTTTATAAAAACAGAACTTTTTTTTAAGAGTTTGTAAACATTTTATTATATATGTGTGTGAGACTATCCCAGGAATTGAAATTTATATACCAATGCATTTAAATAAAGAATTTTTAACTGAGAATATTTCAAATTTATATTATTAATTTAAAAGAGTTGTAATGCATCTTTAAATGTATTGCATTACAGTTTGCATATATATGTAAGTGGTTACACACATATAATAATGTTCACACAACTTCATTTAATTAGATCATTTTATTAATTTTAAATTTATAACTGTGTATACATTACACGCATACAGACATTAAAATATATTAAATGTGCGCACATATCTGCACATACACGTAAATCTACGCTATTACATATCAAAATAAATTCTTACGTAGTCTGTGAGGGTTCGAACTGTTGGAAAAGATACTAACTATGATGGAACATAGTAGGTGAAACAGTATGATGGCTAAATAATACTGTTTCAAGCAGAATAAAAAAATAATAAACCTAATAAGTTTTAATTTTTTTGATGTTGTTTTAAAAAAAGTGAAACCAAAAAAAAAAAATTGTAATAAATTTATGTTATTTTAAAAAAAAAAAGCGAAACCAAAAACAAAAAAAGGTTACTAACTTTAGTATTTATTTTTTAACCAAAAATAGGAAAACAAAATTACAACCGTAATAAGCATACTAAGTTTTACATTGAAAAAAAGAACCCCCCCCCCCCAAAAAAAAAGCTTACTAACTTTAGTATTTATTTTTTAAACAAAAATAGAAAACCAAAAATACGACCGTAATAAGCGTACTAAGTTTTACATTTAAAAAACTTTACGAAACCCAAAAAAAAAAAACCGAAAAATGTTGATTTTATTTTATATTTATTTATTTTGTTGATATTAATAAAAATAAATGTTTACAAAAAAAATAAAACAAAATTTGTGTTTAATTTGTAAATATATAAAAAAAAAAAAAGTAAAAAAACAAGGAATTCAAATAAAAAAAAAGGCCTGGGAAAGTTCATAAATTATATTTTTTCAAGAAAAACAAAGTCCTCACGTGGAGTGGATGTCTATAAAACAACTACCCTTTACATATGCTAGAAATAAAATAATTTAATAAAATAATAGAAGATATCACGAGTTTATAAATTTTATTTATTTTGTCAAAGAGAAATTGAAAAAGTGAAAAAATATTGTAAATTTAAGACATTTCAATATTTGGAAAAAAATTTATAATGATTTTTATATAACAATAATTTGTTAAATTGAAAATGTATAATGTTTAAAAAATAATTTTGCTTTAATTAAAAGAAAATAAAATTTATAATTTTTTTTTTTTAAAATTGATCAAAATTATAATTAGATTGTTTAGAAATTTGGTTGATCTGATAAAACAATTTAGGAAAGATGTGAAGTAGACAGTAAAGCTTGCTTATGAATATACAGAAAATATGCACTTAACTAATAAAACTGTAAATCAAAAACAAATGTAGGATTACTGAACAATGGTTTTGAAGTCGGGCCTCAATTGCATCATAAGTTTGATAAAGAATAAAAGATATGATTTTAAACAGTGTTGTCAATTGACATTTCAGCATTTAATAGTTGCCTACTAAGTTCATGTAGGACATTTTTCCAAATAAATTTAGCAACAATTCAAGTTCCAAGCTGCAGTTTAACATATATATTTTTAAAGTTGCCTGACATTTCCTTCTCAAAAACTTTCACCAATCATAAATTTCAAATCAAGTTATTGTGAAACTGGTAAGGACTATTCATGCATACATTATATTATTAGCTTCTTGCCTTTAGAGCAATTTTTTGGTACTTTTTCTCTATGATAAAATTTAGATTTTTAATGATTTTTTTTTTTAATAAATATGAACTAATTCCTCTGGGCATGCTCTTCAATAATCTCTGTGCATTCTTCTAAGAGAATCGTCTTTAAAAGCATAAGTATGCTTATGCTTAAGAGTTTTTTTTCCTATATAAACCAGTCTTTGCTCACCGTACTTAAATCAGGGTTTCAATTTATTGGTTGCCTGAGATGTATATTATCAACTGAATTGTACAAACCTATTTGATTTAGTACAGGATAAAGATACAATCTCATTTTTAACCACCTGCAATGAAATACAAAATAAATTTTGAATTTACTGTAATAAATATTGTGTTATTTATATAACACACATATGTATGTAATATTATAAGGACTAACTCCTCTGAGCATGCACTTAATATTAATTTCTGTGCACTCCCCTGTGAGGATAGTTTTTTTTTTTCCTAAAAAGATATTTTTGAACTTTTATTTTTTTTTAGATTTCATGAAAAAATAAAAACCCAAGCATCTGCAATGTCAAAAAAGATTATGATTCCAATGCAAGCTCAGACACCTACCTCGATAAAAACTATAAATGCTTTTCCAAGACAAACTCAGAAGGGAATCCCATTAGTTGATAAAGAAGTCATTAGAGGTATGCTGTGTATATATGCGAGGAACCACCCAAACACATTGTCACATATATATATAACATGAGATTTTAAATAATTCATTTTTTGAAAGGACATTTTCCAAGTGAGATATAAAATATATAACGATTTTGTTTAAAATCATTTATTGAGAAAACAAAGATATTTTGAAATTTATATTTTAAATTCTAAAAGTGTTATAATTAACCTAATCTGTAAAAACGCTGGTTTCAATTTTTTGAAAAAAATGAACAAAAGAAATTTGCTGGAATATATATATATTTTTAAAAACATTTATAATTGACTGAAAGTAAGCTGCTAAAAATGAACTTTTCTTACCTGTCAAAAATTAACTATACTTTTTTTTAGAAAGAAAAAAAAGTGGTGGTAGTTTGATAAACTGATTTTTTTTATTGATATACATATATATGTAAATTTTATGTATATTCAAAATGGAATTACAAATTACAAAAATTAATGTCATTTATTGTTTTGACAAAATTAAATTTATGTTAATAATCTGTGCAATTCTATACATGTGTTTAAGTAAACCTAGCATACGTAATTATATTATTAAAAATGTAACTTAAAAATTTTAAACATGTATAAGATTAGGACAATTTAAATAGGTTTTTTTTTTTAAAAAACAAAAATTATAATGCATGTTGTGCGTATATATCAATGAGTGTCAAATAACACAGGTAAAATATCTTTTTTTTTTGTCATTATTGAATATCAATTGAAATATATTCATTGTGTATTAAAGAACCCACATCTGTGCGAAAATATGTTGTAAGTGAACCCATTAAGAGGTATTGAAAATCACAATGAAATAAATGGAATTTCTTTTTCATATTAATCAACACTTATAGATAAATTTTAATCATTTATTATATTTATATGACAAATGAAATATAAATCAATTGTACTGCACATGTCTGTGCATATATCAAGTGTCAAATAGACACATGTAAAATTTAATCATTTTTTTTTTAAATTAAATATCAATTCAAAAATGTTCATTTTATATTAACACGTGTCCGTGTGTTGTCTGGTTTTAGATAAACCTATTGGAAAATATATGTAAATCAATATAATAACTGGTATTTTGTAAATCATATATATGTAAATCACAATATGATAATTTTTTTATTATATGTTAATCAAAATCAGAAGGCTTAAAAGGTATGTGCATAGCCTTATTCTAGAGTCCTTAATATCATTTTTTATTATTATTAAATTGTATGTTATTACTAAAATTACTCCAGTGACTTAATTTTAAACGTTTTAGAATACTATGTAAATCATCATCTGATCACAGTAACAATCAGAGCATGTGTTCACTGAGCTAGATTCGTGCATAACGGGCTAATATGTATATTAATTTGTGCTTAAAGGGCATCCAGTATAATTGATATATCCTGGTTGGTGCATAAGATTATATTCTTTTGAAGACCCTGCACTACAGTTTTAGTTTAGTCTATTAGAAATTAAGTTTACAGTTGGCCAGTATATTAATGGTATTTAAGTGGCCAAAGCATTCTTGATGATGAGCATGTTTTAATATCCCAGCATTGTTGTTCTTATGGTTGTATATTCTGTGGATGAGCACTTAAGTTGGTGCATCAAATTAATGATTAAATAATTGCCCCAAGCTGGCAAAGATAGCCTGGTCTACAGTAGACCCATTTCTAATCCAGCCATAAAATGGACTGTTGATTTATTTATTGATAATTCATTACTTACTTTTACTTATTGATAATGCTGATTGATGTATGGTTAATTATATTTTTAGTTGCACTGAAGAGTCAACTGGGCTGATCTCTAGTTGGCTGATTTCTCAGAGATCATATGATCTCATGCTTATATATTTTTATGATATCATCTTACTTCATTATTTGAAATATTTTATATTTGGGATTGATGATAATCTTGCCATCACCCCAGGTTCACCACACATTCACACCATCTGTACCATCCCGTTACACTATAAAAATACAAGTTTAAAATTTAACTCTCAAAATGTAGAATTTGACAATCTATATAAAAGTAAGAATTCTTATAAGTTTTAAAATAGTACTTATTCTTAGTGTTTTTAAGTGATTTTGTTCATATTTTCTCAGCTTTATTACATTCTTTGGTGTTTGCGATTTTGGGTGACATAATATTTTATTTTTGATTTGTTCAAATTGTATCTTTAGTCTAATTTCTCTAAAACATTTAATTTGGTCTTGGTTAGTAGAAAAATTATTAAATAGTTACCATGAAATAATAAGATCCTAATAATCCATGTAGAAATAGGAATTATCTTGACTCTAATAAAATGGGAAAGCTTCACTATATTGCTGTAATCAATGAAACATTAGCTAATCAATGAAATGTATAGCTAGGTCAATTTTACTAGTTGTAGCCAACCCTGGTAAGATATAGCCTACTGGACTCCAAATTTTGATTACGACTTCCTTTTACATGTGATTAAAAGTAAAATACCTACCTTCAAAATTTCTACATAAAATGATGGAACTTTAATAGAATTTGAAAAGTGCAGTAACCATAATCCGGAATGACAACAATTAATGTGATACCACAGTCAATTTTCAAATGCCTTAAATTTCATATTTTTAAAATTGAATAGGCATCTAGCTCAGTACTTTCCTAAACATATTTCTATTTTGTAAAAAAAAAAAAAAAAAAAGCAAATAAAAACCAAATGAAAAAATCAACACATAAAAACGAACTAAAAAAGTCAATCAAATCAAGTTTTGAAATGCCGTATTTCAAGCAATAAATAAAAAGTAGTAAATATTAGATTTATTAATAAAAACAGCAAACATATAAAATTTAAAAAAATATTATATAAAAACAAAATAAAAGAATCTTCGAAATAAATATATTGATAAAATATGTCAAACAAAAATATATATTGATAAAATATGAAATAGAAATATATATCGATAAAATATGCCAAAAATACTATGCTGGCCCGGAACGTTGTTTTTGTTTATAGTGTAATAAAAAGTACCAAATTTTATCCCTATACTTTAGTATAAACAAGTAATGACTACATCAACTGTATATACACCACCATCATTGCAATTTTTTCACTGTGATCTTTATTTCGTTAATAATTTCTAAAATGTTACTGAAAATAAATTTTAAAAATCATGCATTTTATATATTGCGCCTACTGAAAGTGGACATGTATTTAAGTATGTGGTAAGATGTCAGTCTTTTTTTTTTTTCTTCTTTGATTTTTGGATAAAGGATATGTTGATTTATGAAATATTAACTGTATTGCTATGACAAAAATAATATTAATATAGAATGATTTATTGTTAATTGTTTTGTAAGATGACTATTCATTTTTTAAAAAAAAAAATATGTGAATAACGAATGGTTCGACTGAAATTATTTTTTATATGTTTTATTTTTGTTACTGCATTCACGATAGTAAATTATAAATACAAATGTTTAACATTTCAAATATATTTGTCCTTTTTATTTGTATATTTTAGGTTGTTTTACAATAGCGTGTTGAAACGGCCGGAGGGCGGGGTTTATTTGTAAACAAAGATAAATATAATGTTGCCAAGGCCGCCGCCGCCAGGTTTGTTTATTATCACATTTCAAAGTTAATATCAAATAAATTTTTGAACACCCAACAAAAAAAAAAATGCAGAAATCAAAAAATTGAATTTAAAAAAGTACTTAATTTTTTTTGTTATTCTTTTCATTACTTATATTTTTTGGGGGCCAGGGTTTTTTATATGTATGTTTTTTATTTTGTTGATCACATTTAAAACTACTATCTATCAAATAAAATTTTGAATGAAAAAAAAAAAAGGGTACATCAATCGAAATTAATTTTAAAAAGTAGTTACTTTTTGTTCTTCTCATTACTTACATTTGGCGGTTGGGTATTCTACGAAATCAGCCTCTTTTCTTTTTTATATTTTTGTTGTTTTATAATAAATTACAAATAAATAGATTTCCATTTAACGGTAAAACATTTACAACCAAAAGGTCCAACTTTGGGAAGGGGTGGGGGTGGGTGGTTACAATTCCTAACTGAACGGAACGCTCAAAGGTTGACAAACATTTTACTGTAATTACCAAAAACAAATATATTTACGGCAATTAAAACCAACTTTTAGGGCTGTTCAGGAACAGAAGCTCTTTTGTTTGATAACCCTTCCAGCATCAGTCAGAGAATCTTTGACATTCGGAGCGCTTCCTATTTCAGCCATTTGATGAAGCTCGCCATTGTTCTCGCAGAAACGTGACTTAGTGATTTCATCCGAATCGCGCTTGCACCTACACTTGCCGAATTTTTTGAGCAGGAAAGGTGAGCTAGGGAAGCATGAGACTGCTGATAATTGTTAGTAGACATTCCTAAAAGATGGGAGAGGGGGAGGTGGTCTTAATGAATATTAAAAGTTTTGACAATCGGAATTCCAGACACCCTCACACAATACTGTAGCCAAAAGTGTAATGTGATTGCACATCAAAAATGCTTAGCCCAAATCTGAGCTGTAAGCTGACACGATAGCTTCTGCAGCAGATTAAATGTCATGCTTCTGTGCATTAGCATAGAAATAGACACAGCAGCCACCCCATACAACGGACTATTTCTAGGCTTACGCATTAGAAATAGAAACGGTGGTAGGCCGCCTAAATAGCATATTTCTGTGCGCTATCATAGAAATAACGCCCTCTGGCGTTTTCAACATGCTATTGTAAAACAACCATATTTTACTAGGAAATATGTATAAAAATCTATTTCCAGTGTTATATCTTGAAAATATTATGAAGAATGTTTAAATTTTGTTGAAATAAAAAATTAGTAATTATATATTTTAAAAACAAAAATTTTGGTTATATGTAATATTTCTCAAATATTTATTTTTATTAGTTGAAGAATACCCAATTTTTATTAGAATACTATCAAAAATAGCTTAATGAGTGAATATCAATAAAAAAAAATCTTATAAATATGAATGAAAAGTAAAACTAAAAACTTTTCTATCTTGTTTCTGGTTTAAACAGAAGCACGTATAAATTTCTTAACATGATTTTTTTTTATTTACCCTAAAATTATATAATTCACAAAATAAAATGGACAGGTAAAAATTAACATGGTCTGCTATAGACCAGGCAGCTTATTGCTGAAATTTTATGAGAAAACAACAAATTTATTATATAAAAAAATTACCAAAATTGCTTCGTTAAGGAATCAAAATATTCTATTCTTTCATATCATCATATTGTAACCATTTGGATTACATAACACACAATATAGTGTGTGTGCATAAATATATATAAAGTTGAAAAGAAAAGTAGAAATAAGACAAAAAGTAGTAGATATTTTTTACATTCACTGAAATAAAAATAATAATAAATAATAACTCTGATTTAAAATAAAAATTGTTTTATAAATTAAACTTTTAAAAAGTCTGAATAAATATAAATATTGTATTATTATTATTATTCTGATTTTGAAAATTAAAAACACCATACTTATTTTTGAAATTTTTTATTAATTAAACAAAAGTTCTATCTATTAGAAATCCCCTAAATGAAAACATGCATATCATACTTTGACAAAAATTTCAAACTTGTTTTCAAAAGAAATAAAAATAACTGTTTTCAATCAAGGTGTTATCACCTCAGATGATTTTATAAAGGAGCTGATAAAAATATCAGCTGTAGTCTGAATAGTAGTTTTTTGTAAGACCAGGTCAGCTGCAAAGTTGGTTACAATATTTTATTGTAGCTCGTTGAAGTTTGTAGCAGTTGGTTTTAGCTGATCACAGAGTTGGCAGAATAGCTAACGTGAACTGATGTAGCTGAAGGCAAGACAGTAGATTCAGAAACTGCTACTATTTTTCTTAGCAGGAGTTTGAATTTACATGGAGAAAATGACCCACTTCTTTGTGCTGAAATTCATAGTCTTAAACATGGAGAAGCCAGCTGCTTGCCTGAAATCTATCAAACTAAGACAGCTGCTTGCCTGGAATAATCCTAAACAGAAAGAGACAAACTACAGACCAACATTTTACATGAATTATACTTTTTCCTGAAGATGACAATCACTAAAACCAAACTTACTAAGAAAAAGCTTCCAGCTTGCCAAAGAGAAACACCAGCTGAATAAAGAAGTAGCTATACGTATGCTGCTGCGTCTATATGCAGAAAAGCACAGATAAACATATATACAGCTATGGTAAGTAGAGTTATATATAATGACAAAATTTTAAATAATTCCTTTAGTAAAATGACATTTTAGAAGTGATGCGCAAATTTGTATTTTTCATGTTTACGATAGGTGTATAGTTGAGCAGGGCTGCCTGGATGCAGTGTTCATGATGCTCCGAAATATAGGCTCGGCACTGTCTAGACCTAGATGTTGAGCTCGCAAGGTAGTCCAGCAGTGTATATTGACCTCATGAATAGGCCATGGCCTCATGGATAGATCACATGTATAGACCCCTAAGACACAGAAGATGAGCAGGGCTGGCTCAATGCCTGATATTTTCTCTGGATACTCCTCATGGATGCTCTCTCTAGGTACAAGAGAGGTAGTGCTTAAATATGAGGTATTTTCTCGCAACATCATGGAGCATTGTGTTCTGGTAGTCCATGCTTGGCTGTCTACTTACCATGGCATGGGAGCTGCAGTTCACATACTCACTTTTACTATCTCACCTTGCGTACTTCGTCAGCATTGTCTAATCAAGAAGACAGAAATTTTAAAAGTGAAGCAAACAAGCAAATAATTCTGTCTGGATTTAAAAAATTAAAAAAAAAAAATTAAGAATGGATGATTCTATAACTTAGAATTTAAAAACATTGATAATTAATCAATAAATACCTGTCAAAAATTGACTATACTTTTTTTTAAGAAAAAAAAAAGAACTTATAAATTGATAAATAATTTTAAATTGTCTATATTTTGTTTATAAACAGGTATATGTGTGAAATTTGTGTTTTCCGAATGGAATTAATTAGAAAAATATATTATTGTAAGACAAATTAAAATAAGAACATATATGTAAAATTTAGTCATTTTTTGTAATTATTGAATATCAATTGAATATAATAATTGTATATTAAAAATTGCACGTTTGTGCACACATATATGGTAAATCAATGTAATAATTTGAATAGTAATTATGTAAATCGCAATATGATCATTTGAAATTTTGTATTGCAATCAAAATCAGAAAGTTTATGTGTGTAATCTTATTTTTATGGATCTTAATTTCAATTTTATTATTATTGTTAAAAAACTTGTGTTTCAATTGTTAAAAATTGTATTAAATCATCATTTGTTGGTCGTATACAGTAAGAGAGTTGAAATTTCTTTTTTCCTTATTTTTTAAATGGCAATCACTATTTGTCTTAGCCTTATTGTTTTCCTTAGTTTTTCTAGTTTCTATCAATGTAGAGTTTTTTGCTCTAACATTATTAAAACTGAAGTTGTTGTGAAAATTGTGTCTCAGGTCAGTTTTTTAAAAAATTCAATATGGCACCTGGAGTTAATCCACAAAATATTTTTTGCAGCACTGCTGTAAAAGGTTTTGGAGATATGGAATCACCCTGTCTTATACGCTTCTCAGTATCAACCTTCCTAGTATCATTACGTAATCTAATTGTTGCTGTTGCATTTTTATAAATATTCTTCAAAATATGACAATATCCTGGCTCTATAATTTGATGATCCAATGCTTTAATCACTGAAGAAATGCTTATAGAATTAAATATCTTTTCATAATCTACAAATCCAAAGCATAATGGCAATTCATATTCATCGGTCATTCGTATAATTTCTCTCAATATTTAGATATGATCTACTGTACTAAAACCACTTTTAAATCCAGCTTGTTCTTTTAATTGGATAAAATTCAACGTTCTCTGTAGATGACTTGTAATTATCTTCGCAAAAATTTTGTGTAAAACTGATAAAAGGCCAATACTACAATTTCTAATATATCAATATTAATACTGGATTCTTCCAATCATCAGGTACATCTTTATCACTCAGACATTTGGTATATCTCTTTGCCAAAATTTTTTATACTTCAACACCTGCTTCTTATAATATATTGATTATAATTCCATCATTATCTGGAGCTTTTCCCTTCATAAATTTAATTGTATGTCTTGCTTCATTTAAAATCCTAGACAATTCAGAAGATATAATAGACATAGGAAGTACTTGTTCTTTATTACTATATAATTCTTGATAGAAATTTTCTACCCATTTCATGATATCTCTCTTTTTAGTAATAGTTCCACCTTTTTTTATTTATTGCAGATATAAGTTTCCTACCAATACAAATTATTGTTTTACACTCTCGAGACTTTTATTCTCTTTTAAAAAAGCTTTCCTTGCTAGTTCACAATTATACTTTATGTCATTATCAACTCTTTTTTGCATCATTTTACAAAATTCAAGATATTCAATCTTTCTTAATGCATCATTTTTATAGATCTTCATATTCCTTCTTTTCTTCATAAATTCTCTAGTTTAAGTAGAAATTTTATTAGTCAATTGTTGCTTTTTCTACCAGCTATCTGTGTTGCAGTTTTTAAAAAGGTATCGGTTATTTATCTATTAATTTCATTCGCATCTGAATCATGTTTAAGATCTATTAATATTTGAAGCCGATTTGCAAGTTCCAACTTAAATTCATTAGAATGTTTCTGAAGATTAGGAATATCAATGGTAATTATTGTTTTTTTTAATAATTTTTCTTTGTAGTTTTGCACTAACACATATCTTACATCCTATTAATCAATGATCACTTCCTGTGTTTAATTTATTAAGAACAATAGAATCTTGAAATATGGACTTTATGTTAATCAAAATATAATCCAATTTTGCTGTACCTTCCATTTGGATGCTTCCACGTTCATTTCATTTTAATGTTTTTCTCAAAAAAAGAATTCATAACATAGTTTTTCTTTTTCTGCAAACTCCACAAGTCTATGTCCTTTCTCATTTTTATTACCTTAACCAAATTTATCTACAGCACTTTCATCTCTCATTTTTTTACCAATTCTAACATTAGTCTCCCATAACAATTTTAAAATGTTGTTCAGGCTGATCAAAAGCCTTTTGTATACCAATATAAAAAACTTCTATCATTTCATCATTATGAGAACTTGTTGGGACATAAACCTGAATTATCTACATTTGACATCTGTCTGATACATGATCATCTCCATTCTGTAAATACACTGTTCAAAGACTCATTCAGGTCTTTTGTTTGTGTTTACCATTATTATTGATATATATATTTTCTCTATTTGTCTAAAATATATAATGTTTATTGGTAGATATATATAGTTTTAAATTAATTAGCGAACCATTCACATACTAAAATATGAGCAAGCTAGTTTTTTCTAAGTTTAAATCTATATCTTGTGTTATAGTAATTATTATTTTCATGTAAAAGATTCAATTTTTTTTTTAGTGATTAAAACTTCGGATATATCATATATATTGGAAATGTAAAAAGATTTTATTGCAATAAGTATTTACTTTTGTCTTGTTCTTAAATTTATATTACACATAATTAGAGTCATTTTTATATATATATTTTTTAATAAAAATAGGTTGTTTTACATTAGCGTGTTGAAACCGGCGAAGGGCGTTATTTCTGTGATAGCACATAGAAATATGCCGTTTAGGCAGCCTACCACCGCTAGCAAACATTCTATTTCTAATGCGTAAGCCTAGAAATAGTCCGTTGTACGGGGTGGCTGCTGTGTCTATTTCTATGCTAATGCACGGAAACATGACATTTAATCTGCAGCAGAAGCTATCGTGTCAGCTTACAGCTCAGATTTGTGCTAAGCATTTTTGATGTACGATCACATTTCACTTTTGGCTACAGTATTGGGTGAGGGTGTCTGGAATTACGATTGTCAAAACTATTTTAATATTCATTGAGACCACCTCCCACTCTATCTCCCATCTTTTAGGAATGTCTACTAACAATTATCAGCAGAGTGTCATGCTTCCCTTGCCCACATTTCCTGCTCAAAAAATTCGGCAAGTGTAGGTGTAGGTGCAAGCGCGATTCGGATGAAATCACGCTGTAAGTCACGTTTCTGAGAGAACAAAGGCGAGCTTCATAAAATGGCTGAAATCGGAAACTTGCTCCGAATGTCAAAGATTCTCTGACTACTGCTGGAAGGGTTATCAAACAAAAAAGCTTGAAGCTGCATGCGTGCTGTTCCTGAACAGCCCTAAAAGTTGGTTTTAATTGCCGTAAATATATTTATGTTTTTGGTAAGTACGGTAAAAAGTTGGTCAACCTTCAAATTGGAGCGTTCCATTCGGTTAGGAATTGTAACCACCCACCACCACCACCCTTCCCAAAGTTGGACCTTTTGGTTGTAAATGTTTTACCATTAAATGGAAATCGATTTATTTGTAATTTATTATAAAACAAAAATATAAAAAAGAAAAGAAGCTGATTTCGTAGAATACCCAACCGCCAAAAAATGTAAATAATGAGATGAATAAAGTAACTACTTTTTAAAATTAATTTCGATTGATTTACCCTTTTTTTTTTTTTTAGTTCCAAAAATTTTATTTGATAGATAGTAGTTTTAAATGTGATCACCAAAATCAAAAACATACATATAATAAAAAAAACCCAGCCCCCAAAAAATATAAGTAATGAAAAGAATAACAAAAAAAAAAATTAAGTACTTTTTTAAATTCAATTTTTTGATTTCTGCATTTTTTTTTTTTTTGTTGTTGTGTGTTCAAAAATTTATTTGATATTACTTTACTTTGAAATGTGATAATAAACAAAACCGGTGGCGGCCCCGGCAACATTATATTTATCTTTGTTTACAAACAAACCCCGCCCTCCGACGGTTTCAACACGCTATTGTAAAACAACCTAAAAATATATATTTATTAATTATATAAAAGATGTACATATTAAACTCTTATGTTTTGGAAAGTGGGAACATTTTGAAACACATTTGTGATACATAGACATATAGGTTTAGTATTTTGTTATTAATATTTGGAAATTAAAAGGCAATCATATATGTAAATATCAAACTGTCAACTGATTTATTGTATAGATGATTTATTGTATGTGTATATACAGATTGTTTATTATCTATTTCTTATACATATTTTTTTAACACATAACTGATCTTTAATTATTAATAAATTTAAATTTAACTTAAATAAATTTGTTTGATTATTGTCCAGTTGTACAAAAGAATTTATTGTTTAATGACATTTGAGTGAGAACAGATAAACTATCTATATTGTAAAATTTATATGAAATAACTCTCTTCTATAATCCAAGAAATCAAATTCCAGTATTATAGGTATGGATATATATATATATTGTATTGAATTCTATGGTTTATATTTGACTGAATATAAACTTTATATGATAACCATAATGAAATATTTGCATGTTTTATCTAAATTATTATTGTTTAAATAACTATTGTATTGAGTTCATGACTGGTCATTAAGATCTTAACCTTATTCAATTATAGGGCTGTAGTAGTATAATATTTTGTTCTGTCACAAAACAGAATGATTTGCTTTAATTATATTTAATTTTAGTTGATATGAATCATAAATCTAAGTAACTATTAAATTTTAATATGCATACTTGATTATAATAAATGCTAATAATTCTTTTTATATGTATATGCAGTTTAATAATTTAGTTACAGTAAATTTAAAATAAATTGATATTAGATAATTGTACTAAAGTAAATATCCAATAGAAATATAGTTTTTTTTAAATAACGATATGATTGGATACTATACATTTAAGATTATCTAACAAGTTTATTAATATTACACCATTATTAAGTATTTCATTTTACTACAACTTGATTAATTAACAAGAATAAAGTCTATACAAGAATATGGCATGGCTGAGTTAGTATAATTTATTATTTATCATTTTATTGTCTTTTTATCTTCTTATAAATAGCTTGATTAATAAGAGTAAATTAATATAAGAATATAGCATGGATAAGTTAACCGTTCCAAATTGCAGCATCACGCCTCTTACATTTCAGCATTTCTGGCGTTTTTCTTTGTCTCACACATCAACGTAAAACATAGGATAAAATGATTATTTCTTTTCAGAAAATAAACATGACTTCATTTGATAAATATTTTTGTCTACTACTGAAATAAATTTTAAATGTTCACATTTTGTTCCTGTAAATATTAAAAAAATGAGGATGTAATCAAAACAAAGACTTTATACATCATTTCTAGAAAGATTATTTTCAGTTTATAAATATATGATAAAATGATTATCACTTACCAGAAAATAACAAATTTGACTTCCTTTGATAGATATTTTTGTTTACTACCAAAATAAATTTTAAATGTTCACATTTTGTTTCTGTAAATATTAAAAAACTGAGGATGTAATCAAAACAAAGACATTACATGTCATTGTTTCTAGAAAGATTATTTTCAGTTTATAAAATCAACGAAATATTTCTTGTTTCTCATTATTTTTAAAAAGGTGAACAAAAATTTATTTATTTCTCTTATATTTAACGAATTATGCTTTAAAAGCTTAAATTTTTGTAATATTTATTGCTAACTTACGATATTTTCTTACTGTAAATATAACGTAAATTGTTTACTGTCAAAACTAGAATTTTTCAATTTAATTGAGGCCATATTTACATTAGCTGCTAATATAACATTATAATTTTGAAAACAAAAGTATTTCAAGTCAAAATAAGTAATTAATAATTTATATTTCTTGATATCTAATAAATATAGTTAGTGCAAACTATTTTTTAAAAAAAATTTAAAACCGTAATAAATTTGCAAATAAACATATTTTTGCGTCATTGGAAACTGCAATGTCGTAAAACGCCAAACGTTTTACAGCCTTGGCAAGACACAATGGCTGAACAGACATCTATTGTAAGAGCGGGAGATTTTAATTTTCTGCCTTTTAGCATGGAATTTTCGAAAAAAAATTATACTAAAATATACTGTTTTATATGCATTTCAACATATAATACTTACGAAAAAATTCACTAGGAGACAAGTTGGCCAAAAGACGAAATAATTCAGTTCAACCGGTCGTAAAGTTAATATTATTTATTAAACCAAGACTTAACATTAATTATTGGGTCGTATCTCTATTTAGATATTATGAATATGATAAACTTATAAGATATACACCTGGGTCTCTTTTTACGCGGACTTATTTAACACGATTTTGAAGTTACGCGATTCACGTTTCACCGGAAGTCGAACTCCGATAATGCGCTATTACTTTAAATAATAAATTTCGCGTATATTGAAAGTAATAGCACATTATTGGAATTCGACTTTCATCTTAGTAATTTCCAATATTTTCAGTGCTTTATAATAGTAAGATTTTATGCAATAAGGAAATTAAAATCATGATTTCCACATTTTATGTATACACCATTAAATTTTACAAGATTATAATGTAAATTTGTTCAAACATTGTACATGTTAATTTTGCATTTTAAATCACATTCTGTTTTTGCTTTTTAAAAAAGAACGTAATCAATTATTAATCATTTAGTGTCCGCAAGTTTATTTTTAAAAGGTGAGTAATAGCAGTGGGCACAATTAAAATTGAAAATTAAAAAATTAAAGACAAAAATAAGAATTTAATTTTTAGTGGTTAGATTAATTACTAATTACGTTGTCACCAGAAAACCATTAACACAACATGAAAGTGACATTGGCGCTAGTTGCATTTTCTCTTTTGAAGAATCTGATTTTTTACCAGTTTGCAAACGAACCTGTTTATCGGCAAATAGTGATAATAATTAAAACGTGTATAAAAAAAATGTAAATTACTGTAAATTATGCATAAAAATATATTGTTTTGAATAAAATTAAATATTAAAGTTAAAAAAAGTTTGTCTTGTATCAATTTTTTTCAAATTTGAAATTTTTTATTAGTCATATTTTATTTCCTTATTTTTTTTTTTTTTGCACGAATTTTAAAGTAATTTTACGTTGGTGCTTTGCTTTTATGCGATTTTTGAAAAATCACAGTCCGTATCCCCCCTTTTTCAAGGTAAGTTACGTCTATTTTTTGCGCGATTTCGTTTGCGCGTTTTCTGAGGAACCTATCTATCGCGTAAAACGAATTATTTTATTTAGATATGAACACCTTTAAATTTTAATATATGTTTGTATTTACAAAGAAATCACGTCATATGTCACATGACCTAAAGTAACAAGCTTGTAATATAAATGTTATATATACAGCAATGTTTGATTAGTTGAGTATATTAAAATTTAGTTATTTAACAATTTATTATTGGTTTCATTTGATTATAAATGAAATCTATCTTAAGCATATATCATTGTTTTGGGACAATGATATTTGACTTAACTGCTTTATCTTAATCTATATTAAGTAAGGATTGTGTTTGGATTATGTGAAATGATTGTTTATTTTCTATTTCTTTTAAATGCTATTTGAATTTATGATGCTAAAATAAAAATTATCATCTCTTTGTTTTGTTATGTGATTAGACAAAGGGTTATAATTAAGTATTGAATAATTAGTTATTAATTGGTATTCATCTAGTTTAGTATATTGTATTCTTTCTATTATGAAAATTATTATTTCACAGGACAATACAAAATTAATATTATTTATATTTGAATTACATTTTATTCAGTTATAAAAAATGTTCAACTTCAGGAATTATTTTCATTCTGTTACATAAGATGATAACAACTGAGCTATAAGTTTTTATTTCATTGCATGATTTCGATGTTACAAATGCTACTTAAATGATTAGGGCTATTTATTCTATTATAATCGATACGGAAATTAGAAGGACATAATTAAACAGAATCACACTATTATGGTTTTATCATATCAGATTTTTCACGATTCCTAAATTTGTGGTGCTTTAAAATAAAAATAACCTTTCATTTTTATCCTATTACAAATGACACTCTAACTTTAAGGATAGTAATAGAATATTTCATCATCATTTATTTTATATCAGTAATAAAATGTTGTCTAAAATATGTCAGACAACTTTTGTTACAATATATATAATAATAATGGCAAATTGCAACATTTTAATTTTTTGCATTTCAACACATTTTATTAATAAATTTATCTCTCAAATACACATGACATTGATCACAATCTCCGCAACTATTTAATGTCTAAAAAATTTACTATAAAAAATTAAAAATTGATGTCACTTGGTGTGGGAATAATTCCTATTAAAATGGCTAGAATTTCATATTATAGAAAGCCAGATGATCAGAAATATGTTAATTTCATAATAAATAAATTACTTGTGATTTAAAATGACAATTCTTACTGATTTGATAATTTTACCCCACCCCCCTCCCATCACCACCACCTCCCACTTGAAATCTAGATTGAATGGAATACAAATATTTGGAATTGTAAAAATTGAAAATTTGTATATGTAAAAAGATATACCATTGTTTCTTTTTTATAAAATTAAATAATTTGTATAAATAAAAGCAATAATTTACATATAAAATTATATATTATTTTAAAAGTAATTTGTATAAATAAAAGCAATAATTTACATATAAAATTATATATTATTTTAAAGGATTGATGACTCTACTGGCTCTTACATCAATACAATTTCAATCTATTGTCAAAGAAGTAAGTAATGTACCTTTTTTCATATCTTTTTCCTTTTTAAAAACACTACTAGTTCCATCAATCAAAAGTTTATCACCAAGTTCACACAAATTTCGAGCTGTCTCTCCAACAACACATTTTCCAATTAAATGCTTTAATGTTCCTAAAATGAAATAAACAACCATAATAAATTTCACATTGTAAAACTGAAAATTAGTAAAATTATATAAATAGAATAACCAAAAATAAAATTTTCAAAATAAATTATATACAAAAAAAAAAATTAACATTTTAAAAATATGCCTTGTTACTAAAATTTCAACCATATTACCAGTAATAGCAGCATCAATAACAAGTCATCTACACTAAATGAAATAGGTGTATATTAATTTAATCGAAATTAAAATATAAATGAATTTCCAATTTATTTAAATAATATTAATTACTAATAATAAATTCCATTAAAATTCAAGTTTTAAAATTATTAAATGTAAAAATAGTTCATATTACACCAGTTTAGATTCAATTTAAAATACAGTCACTTTGGCTTTATAAGCTTTTCAATCACACACTAGTGTATTAAAAAAAAAGAAAGAAATAATATAAGCAAAAGTACCCAGGTTGGAATTAATTTTTCTTTTCCGAAAGTAGCAAGCTATGTTTATATACAAATATTTCATTTGCAATATAGTAAGATATATATAAATATATTGTTATAAGAAAAAAAATATAATTTTTTTTTAATTAAATTAATTTGCAATGATAAATAAAAGTTCCCAGATTTATTATATTTAATCTGGAATTATATTTCTAAGAAGAAAAAAATTTGCAAGAGACATCAGTTTCTTTTTAAATTTTGGCTTTAGAAAGCTAGAAAGCTTTGGAAGAAAGCTTACTTGATTAAAGGGTTATAATATCGTCATAATCAAAAACTTTTGATCACCTTATTCAGCAACATCAAAAAAACTCTGTTTAACAATATTCTGGATAATCAAGCTAGATTAAAATAAAAGCTAACGTGTGAATTATTAACACCGCTAATACAGAAAATAATGTAATAGCTGAAAATCACATTGTAACAGAGTGAAAAAATCTAATTAATGCACTAGCCAATTAAACCTAGAATTATGTAGTTTTCTGCAGATATCAATTTTAAGTGGCTCGTTCCAACAAGCAATAACTATTGAGGACTAGAATTAGCCGTACCTGTTGTCTTTAACCTGATTTGTTAGCCTATTTATTAATGAATGCATAAAGAATAGCTAAAAAAAAAAAAATCAAATGAAACCTTAACCCTTTAAAAAGTGCTTTACATGGATCAATTTTTAAAAACAGTTCGAATCTACATTTTTAGTGAAGTGTAAAATCAGAATTTTGATACTATGGGTAAAATAAATTTTTATTTAAATAAAAGCCCTTTATAAAGAAAAAAAGATACTAGTTTATCATCAACAATACAGGTTGCTGGATGACCGTTGCTATTCAAAAACATTGAAATATACTTTTCCCTGACGGCTACATATTATTAAATAAATGATCTTTTTTAATAACTAAATAGTAAACTTCTTTCTTTTTTTTTTTTTTTTTGACCTATTATTAAAGAACAACTTTTTTAAATAAATAATAAACTTTTTTTTCCTTACATTTTTTAAGACCTACTCTTTTTTATTACATTTTTTTCCTTTAATAACTAAATGACATTTTTTAATTAAAAAAAATTTATGTATACAAAAAGGAACAATCGCTGTGTTTTTTGCTTAATGCAATTACTTTTTGGGGGGTTTGTTCACTGTACTTCTTTTTCTAACTGCAAAATCCTTTTTTTATAGGGGGGAGGAATATTTTAAAATAAATAATTTTTTTTTTTTAAAAAAATTTAACATAAATAATCAAACAACTATACGAATTCATTTGAACATTTTTTTTTTATTAATCTAATTTTTTCTGACAAAAAAACAAATTTGAATAAAAAAAATCACTTTCAAATAAATAAATTGATGCACAAATAAAAAAACCAAAAAACACTGTCTTGAATGTTCTATCAAATACGACAGCTAATGCAACAACTGGGTTCATTTCACTATGTTCCATCTCAAACTGCCTCTTCTGAGGTTGCTTTCTTTATCAGCAAACAATTGGCCTATACTACACTCAGAATGCTATATCTTGACAAAGACTTCCTAATGATCAACATCTCCTCAAACTTCACACTTAATATAATACACTTATATATCAACAGTGAGCTAGTGTTTGCAGATTCAACCTTAAACAAGATTAATTCCCTTCTATCTTCTGACAAATCTCCAACAACACTTTTGGAGACTTTAATATGAGTTATACCAAGTTCAACCATAAATACCTTCATCTTCTGAACAGAGTTTTTCTCTGTGGAGAAGGCAGTTTCCCACCCAATGCCTTCTCCTTTTACATGTGTCAAACAACTTCCCTTATCAATCTACTGTACTATTCGCCAGAAATTCATTATGACCTCAATGCAACTCTTCATCTAGTTCCATTTACAGATCATTTAGCCATGCAACTCTCACTGACATTTGATTCAAACTATTCAATTCAATCTTAACTCTCTCACAATCAGACTACTAAACAAATCAGCAACCCCGGAATGTATTTTTTTGGAGGCATACATATTATTCCAAAAGGCCAAAATTCTCTCCCACCAATTCAAGGGTGGTCATCATTTGTGGGAATTCTTAGCTCGTTAATCAACTCATATACCAGGAGAACCAAAGGTGCCAAACACCTTTTGGGTGAGCTGGATGCAATTTCTGAGAGGCTTGATAATTCCTCTCCCTGACTTCTGTTCTCAGTCAATCATTGAATTGAAATCTCAATACCTAGAAAAATAAAGATGCTTAGCACAATATATTGCCACGAAAAGAACCAAAATCTTCCTTGCCTCCTGCCATAACTGGACCCGAAGCTATATTAGATGGACACTGGGAGCTGCAACTAGGCCCACCCCCACAATGCTCACCATAAATCAGGTTCAGTGCAGTGGTCCTACCATGCTTGATGAAATCCACAAGTACTTCAAATCCAAATTACAGATGAAAGATTTTGAAATAGGACACATTTGGAGAAAGACTGAGACTCTATCACAGAAGCAAAAATCATCCAAAAGCTAAAAGCATATCCAGAGAGTACACATCCGGGAATTCATGGCATCCCTAGATTTGTACTCCTCCATCTATCTCATTTTACTGCACCCATAGTCTATCAGCTAATTGATGAGCTAGGTGGAGATTTCCAAAATATCCCGGATTTCTATCCAGTGGCGATGGTCCCCTTTCTAAAAAAGCATATAAACCCATCTGAATTAACTAACATTAGGCCAATTTCTATGATTCCTTTACTCATCAAAACCATAGAGTCCATAAATATAGTTTTACTTCTCAATATTATGTAACAAAAAACACTTATTTATAATTGTTTAATAGAGAAGAAGATATAAATTAATATAAAAGTTTATCGGCTTAACGTTTTCGAGGATCCATGCCTAAACTTTTATATTAATTTATATCTTATCTATTAAACAATTATTAACAAGTGTTTTTTGTTCCATAGAGTCCATAATAAAGGATTCAATACAAGACCAGCTGTTTAAACACATTTCCCACTTCCAATTTGCTCGCAAGGAATTATCAATTACTGATGCAGTACAACGCTTATAGCATATATCAGAAAAAGTATAAATGAACTAGCAATATCTGTGAAGGATTTAAAAATGAATGTAGAAGATAAATTAGTAATGAGAAAATAGTAATTATTGTACAGAAAACAAATGGTTTAAAGCAGCTGTAATCCACCAAATAGAGAAAATAAAAGTAAATATGGAAAGGCTTACAAGAAAAAGCTAGAAGTGTGGATTATACAGAAAAAAAAGCCAGAAAGGCTACATGTAGTAAAATCAATGGAGAATAGATCTTCAAACTCCAATATTAAGGTGCATAGTGAAGCTTACCAGAGTGTGAATAAGTTATTAAAAATAATATTTAAAGGCCTGGCTGGTGAACAACCTGTAGAGCAATTAAATACTAGAACAATACTGTAATCTTAATGCTGGAAAAGAGTAAGTTGGCTCTAATTTGCAGCAACTTATAAAATGATGCTTATGTTTGATAGCATTAATTATTGATATGCTTATCAAAATCACAAAGCTTTAGTGATCATTTCTTTATAGAACACGAAAGAAAAAAAAGAAAAATTTTCCGTCATTCCAAACATGATATTTAGACTAGTAAAGAAATACCTGGAGATAGGGAAGGCTTGATACCTGTATGGTTGATAACTAAAGCCAATTTTCAGTTAAGACCCAGGATTTGTTTAAAGAATTAGTGAGTTTAGTAGAAATATGTTTATTTAGATTTTTATTAAGGTTTTATCATAATAATTTACATTATGTGAAAATCATTTCTTGTTAGAAATATACATACTTTGGGATGAGAAATAAAAATTTATTACATTTTGAGAAGACAGACAGCTTTGTATTTAGAGTTTGTTTAAATGTGACTTCTTTGTTAGTGATGGGATAAAGATTTTGGCTTTGACTTAAAAACTTGATGTTGTCATGGTACTTCATGATCAGTTTTACCTCTACACTGCATCCACTCTTTTATATAACTTTGCATTGTTTTTAAGTATTATTATAAGTATTACTACTTATTTGCTCTAAGATTCTAGTCATTAGAGCATTATATCGCAAATGTAAGTCTTAATGAAGCATGGTTCCAATGGGCGATGGATCATTACCTTCAGTTCTCTATGAATATCATTCTCTAAGTATGAGATTACTAATTGAACAAGAATGTTATATAGATATGTATTTTTTTTCTTAACTGGATTGTTGATGCTAGTTGTGTTAAAACTGAAGTAACTCTAATGGTATTCATGCCTGCATTGTGTATTTTAAAATCAATGATGGACATTACACATACTAGAATTCCAACTCTGGTCTGATTTTCCAAGAAAATAAGAGTATAAGTAGAGAAATGAATTTTTTATTATTGTCATTTTGAAGTATATAAAATAAAACAAGCTCGATTAATAAATATACATCTAGAACAAAGAACAAATCTGGCTATGAAAAATAAACATGTCTACTCAATCACAATTTCATTATCTCATTTCTTTGGCTGCAGGAATATTGTACTGGTTTAGACCTTGTTCAATACTCTGGCTTTACAAGCTTTTCATCCACACACTAACATAGATATATTAGAGAAAAAAAAATGAAAAATAATATAAGCAAAAGAACTTTTTACTAAAAGTTGCACGCTATTTCTTTCTTTCATTCTTCCACTAAGAGATTTTTTTTTTTTATTACAATAAAAAAATATGTAATTTTTTTTTGTTTAAATTAATTTATAGTAATAAATATGTTTATAAACAGGCAAAAACTCTTCATATAGTAGTGCCTGTTTACTAACAGTTATGTGCTAGCATGAGATGGTGATCATGTGATGTTTAGTGGTTTAATAAATATGTTTCCAGATTTATTACATGTAATCAGGAATAGCATTTGTAAAAGTTGGGAGAGATACTAGTACTTTTTAAGTCTTGGTTTTAAAAAGAAAGCTTTGGGAGATAACTTTCTTGATTCAAAAGTTAAAATATCATCACAATCAATAACTTTTGAACACCTTATCCAGCAACAAAAAAAAAATCTCTGTTTAACAGCATTCCAAATAATCAAACTTATTAAAATGAATATAAGAAACCATGTAATAGCTGAAAATCACATTATAACAGGATGAAAAAAAATCTAATGCACTAGCCAACTAAATGTGGAATTATATAGTTTTCTGCAGATGCCAATTTGAAGTGTCTTGTTACAACATACAACAATCATTGAAGATCTACAATTAACATTAAATGTAGTCTTTTACATGATTTCAGTCTACTCATGATGAATGCATAATCCAGTCATATTACCATTCTATCCCAGAGAATAACTCAAGAAAAGTATAGCAACTGAAGCCTTAAATCTTTAAAAACTGTCTTACAGATCAATTTGTAGAAAGGGTTCAAACCATGCCATGGTAAAATAATTTTTACTTAAAATATAGCAAATATTAACTTGAATATTAATATTCTTTAAATAATTTTAATAATTTGTTTTCCCTTTAAATATGTATTCAATTTTTTTTTCTTAAAGTAATTTTTTTTATGAATATTAAAGCAAATAGAATTTAGATATTTCTCATTCAATTATTAATATTTATTATAACTTGTATATATATATTATCGAATGATTTATATTTTTCCAACATATTTATATTATAGTTAACTAATAATTATATGATTTATATTTTTCCAATCTTTATATAATTAAATAATAATCATATGATTATTTTATATTAGATAAGAGCATATCAGAGCTGGATAAATTAATTTCAATCTATTTTCACACATATGAATAAGTACTCAGCAAAAATATATACTTTATGTTTTATGTATTAGATTCATCCCTAAGAATCATATATGTAAATATTGGAAATAAATTTTGTTTTATATTTAAATTAAGTTTAGTTGTCCATTTCTCTCTTTCACTTTAAACCTAGTTATATAAGCTGTACACATACATACTATAACGTATCACCGTGTTTTCTTTTGAGTTAGTGGTGGGTAAACCAAGAGGCTAACATGTAAGAAGCTAGTGAAAAATTTTAATCCTGACCTACAGATGTTTCTCATTTTAAAGATGATACTCTAATCTGCAGTATAATGTTTTAAATACATAAAAAACATCTACATTACTTTGTACTTAGATGTTTGATGAGAATGGTGCTCAAGTAATATGGTTGCATAGTCAGTCTGACCATCATTAGTTACACCTATTAACCCTAGAAGTTTAAATCTTTGCATCCTTATAAAGAATTGTATAAATTAAACTGAGAGTGTGCAAACCTCTCAAGCGCTTAGCCAATCAGATCGCAAATACTGAGACAGAGAATTTAACAAGAAAAAAGTGGTTCCACTCTCTTCACTTGTCTTTCTATATATCCAAGCCAGTCCAAAGTACTTGGATCTGAAAGCGTGAATCTTAAATATCTTCACACTCAACTCACTGAGTTCAAATTACAAACATACAGCATGAAATCTTTCGATTTACTACGCAGTAGTTTTTCGATGTTATAATTTGCAGCAATATATGTAAATAATATTTATTTTATCAAGCGCAGACGGTATTGAAATTAAACTGAGAGAGTGCAAACCTCTCAAGCGCTTGGCCAATCAGATCGCAAATACTGAGACAGAGAATTTAACAAGAAAAGAGTGGTACCACTATCTTCTTTATTTATCTTTCTATATATCCAAGCCAGTCCAAAGTACTTAGATCTGAAAGCATGAATCTTAAACATCTTCACACTCAACTCATTGAGTTCAAATTACAAACATACAGCGTGAAATCTTTAGATTTACTACACAGTAGTTTTTCGATGTTATAACTTGCAGAAATATATGTAAATAATATTTATTTTATAAAACGCAGACGGTATTGAAATTAAACTGAGAGAGTGCAAACCTCTCAAGCGCTTAAAAAAAAAAAGAGAGGAAAACCATGGGCACATTTCATTTGGTATCCAATATATTCCATTTGCATGTTCTCCTCTTGTATTTTTTTGTTAGAACCATTTCAATTTCCATCTGTTTACAGGCCATACACTGGATTAAGCAGAATATAGAATTCAGAATAATTGATAATTTTTAATCATACCCTAGACTAGAAATTATACAATGAATACTTTTTAGAGAAAGGATTTAACTTTTATCATATGCACCCTGAACGTTATAAGTCAAATAATGTTTTTTTTATTATAGAGACCTCCCAAACCTCGGCACAAAATAGCAACTTTAGAAAAAACTGCACGTCTTATCTTATAACTTAAATTCTCGCTTATATATAGGCCAATCTGAGTCATCTTGATTTGGGAGCATGAAGCTGTTGGATTAGTCACTTTTTAAGTCCATTATTTCCTTTACAAATTAATCTTTGTGAAATCTTACGATTTAACAAGATAATATTATGATCTTTATACTGCAAATATATAAACTAATGTAACTGTGTGATTATTTCTTATGTGCATAGGAAGTATGCATCTACTTTTTAGAAAAAGGCTTTAACCATTCTCATATGTGCCTTGAACATTTATAATAGTCAAACGATGTCTTTTTTTTTTGACTATAGAGGAAAGTAGATTAGTTTCTATCCACTTTTAATATTTTGTGGAAGGATGTAATCATAAACATATAACCAAAGAAGTGAACAAGATGTATGATCCCCAAAGTGCAAATTTTGTGCTGAACCAGCCCTCGTCGGTTGGCCCAAACGACAATCTCTTACATATAACTTTTATCGTTGTTTAGTATGTATATAATAAATTACTCCAGTTTAATTGATAAGGGTCAAACTTGTTGCCCTCACAACTTTGACACAAACCACTTAATAGAAGTGTATTAATAATTTTTATGTCATACCTTAGTTTAGAGATTTCCCAATAATGAATATTTCTGCAATGTAGTTTTCATCTCACCACTCTCACATGAGCTAGGGACTGGTTTCTATCCACTTTTAATACCTTGTGAAAGAATGTAATCATAAACATATGTCCAAAAATATGAAAAAGATGTTTTGACCCCAAGATGCACATTTTGTGCTAAATTAGCACTCATCAGTTGGCCCAGACCACAATCTCTGGGTCAATTGATGAATGCTGGTTTATCACAAAATTTGCATCTTCAGGATCATACATCTTTTTCATATAATGCCATAGAACTGTCCTATTAATTAAAGCAAATGCCTTAACCAAATCAATAAAAGCAATATATAAATCATTTCTTTGTTCCTGACACTTTTTTTGCATTTGCCTGACAACAAAAATCATGTCTATATTGCTTCTTGAGATACAAAAACCAATGTGTTTAACAAATAAAGCACTCTTCCAAGAACTCCTGCTGCCTTATAGGCTAGGATGTTAATTCATGAAAAGCTAAATATTATTTCAGATACATACAATCTTCACTGTCTTCCTCTTCTTCAGTTATTTTAAATTATTGTAGGGTCCGGTTGGTATAAGCCTTTCATGCCATCGGATACCTTATATTAATTGTAACAGGGTCTTTGTGCAATATTTCCATACTTCAATTATATGCATACTATTTCTGACTCCATTTTTTTAGTTCAAACTCACCATGGAAATTAAGAAACAATGATAGAGAGATGTTTAATGTACTGGCAGTCTTTAGTTGTGATCTTTGCTTGAGGCTAATCACTAGTGAAATGATTTGTAACAGGATTTCAGTGAGGCAGGAGTTTCAATTGGCAGAGATTGCATACTTAGGCAGTCTTATTTAGGAATCCTCCTATTTACAATCGAAATGGAAGGCCTACAAAATGTGATCTAAAAATGGGCTATCTCATATAATATGGCTAAATTATTTTGTCTGGCATATTATATATTAAAGACATAGAATTATTATCAATAGCATTAATTAAAGTATTATAAATTTTTTTTTTTCTAAACACAGATACAAAAAATGTGCAAACTTTATTTGATAAAAACTCTTCAAGACCAAAACAGAGTACTGCACTGATAGCTGAGGACCTATCAAGATTTAAGATCAATACAGCTATTTTTGGTGAAGAAAGTTTAATATATGGATTTGGAAAGGCAGGTCAGTGAAAGAAAAATGCATAGTATTGGATTTCCTGTAAAGTTTAATTTAGTAACTTCTATTGTTGGAATTTCTCATTGTATCAATGAAAGGTTAATGGTATAAAATCATTTTATACTAAAATTCAATAAATTAGACTTAATATCTTTTTTAATATATTTTATAAGCAAATAATATTGTAAAAAATCCTATTTGATCTTTTTAAATATTTAAAAATTGACTTGTAAATATAAACAAAGGACATAGTTATGCAGACAATCATACAAGGAAGTGAAAGTAAATACTCTCAGAAAATACATGAATTTATCTTTAAAGTGAACAAATTAATGTATATTTATGATAAATCTCTCAAAATTTACTTTAAAATCTTGTATTTGCTTTATAATTAATGCATTTGAAAAGATTTTACCGGGTTTTTTTTCTTTATATTATGATTATGTTTATTAATTTCTATTTCTAAAAAATAAATTAATAAATTGGAAGTATATAAGAGTAGTTCTTTTTGTTGTAAATAATCGATCAATTAATGGGCAAAAATAATCAATATTTTATAAAACAGTAAAAAAAAATTCTAATTTTTTTATTCCAAAAACTAATCTGAAAACTAGAACAGATAGAAATGAATGTCCTCAGTGTGTTTCTATCCTTTACAATAAAGTAAAGCCTTAGATGTTAGCCATTATTACTAACCTCTTTAGACTTTTTTTTTTTTCAATTAAAAAATGAAAAGCATAATGGGAAAATCTAAGTTACAAAAAAAAAAAAACCTATGTAAATATCATTTATAATGCCGCAAACTAATGAAGTGAAACAACCATGCTTTTTCTGACCAAACATTCAACAACTCTCAAGCAATATGACAGTTATCAAGTTAATATACTTCTAACAAATGGATTCTCTGTATAGTGTCCTCATTGGTGGACTAATTTCAAATATGTTGACATCAGATCACTGAATTTTTAGTGATGCGCATGAGAGGATAGTATTTTTTTTAATAAAAAAAATGTTAGACTAAAAAGAATTTTTGAAATAAAAACAAATCTTGATTTCTCCTGACTATAAATAATACTTTTATTAGTCAAGTCAGTTTGCAATATGCTTCAACAATAAGTAATACATAAACAAATATACTACGATTAATGCTTAAAATAACAAGTAGTAGCTTCAACTGCTGGAAATACAGCATTTAAAAAACACTAAAAAATAATAAATTATATATTTGAGTCATACTACCTAACTGATTTTCTTCAACTTTGAATTGTTCAACCTAACTTTTGAATGAAAAATAAACTAAATAATTCTATTTAAAATATTGAAAATATGCTACAATTAATCCTTCTATGTCATATGACAAAAGAAGAACAAATTTTATATATATAACAACTAGAATGCATGAGGAAATGCCATACAAAGAAAGAGATGGTTGGAAAAAAACAATGCAAAAATATCAGGGAGCTAATAAACAACCATGAGGAAGAAAAAGATAGCAGATTAAAAAGCCAACAATATACTTTTTTTCTTCAAGCACAATTTAGGTTGTCATATTTAAGGTACATAACATTTGATACACTACATATAAAACACAAACAAAATAATTACTGCTTTAAGACAAATAAAGAATGATTTGAACTTGAAGAAATGTGTACTTTATTTACAATTTATACATTTCATATACATCTGCATCAAGAATAACACTGCTTTAAAATACTAATAATATTATGACTGAATGCAGTCATAATATAAACTTTGAAAACTATACATCTTTATTCCAATTATCAAGGACAATAAGTGCCTTAAAATGATTGCAAATCAAAGACCTTACATAAAGAATAAGCAATTATAAGTTCCTACAAGAAAAAAATGAATTTCAGTAGCTTATATTCAAAATGTAAGTTTAATAAAACATAAAGCTTAAATTGATGGGAAAAGTATTAATAAATAGTTTTACTAAACATATTATTTTAAAAAATTACCCATCTGTAGGAAGTATACTGCATAAAATTATTTTAGTAGTTATAACTTTTTAAAAAAATAAAACTTTTTTCATTGCCAGTATATCACTTTGTTTCTTACATAGCGAAAGAATGTTTCATAATTGACCATTCATTAAATTAAAATAAAATAGAAAAAAAATCAACTACAATGTACATTTTAAAATTTTTAAAAAAATTAGCACAATGCACATTTTAAAATTTATTTTTCATTTACTTTATGTTCTATTATCAGGGATGTTTTTGCTTTTTTTTTTTTGTAATGACTAACCAATAAAACTTGGAATTTATTTTGCAAGACTACTTTAAAAGGAAAAAACAGCACCCCACAAATTGTATTTATTTTAATAGAGGCAAAACTCGTCATACAGTAGCACCACTCATTGCAAGCCATAGTAACAAATAGCTGCAAGAAGGTTTGTGCATAAAATACCCATCTAGTGCCTACTCATCCAATATCCCCAGACTAGTTTCTAGCTTGTGGTTTTCCAAAAGAATTATGGTGACTATGGTTACTAAAGAACCAGACACCAAAATATATAGTTGCTGAATTTAGTTCAGAACTATGACTATCTAAGCAAATGAACTTGAATCTAAAATATTATTGTGCTTTCATTTTAGACTGAAAAGTTTTACAGTTAACTAAAATGATAAGGGGGGGGGGGGCAGCTGGAGGGCTGAATTAGACTCCAAGGACTAGGTGCAGCACTCTCAGATCCAAAGCTGAAAATCACAATCTAGAAACTAGTCCAGGGCTATTGGATGAGTAGGCACTAGATGGGGATTTTATGTATAAACCTTCTTACATTCGTTGATTACTCTGGCTTGTACTGAGTGATGTAATTATAAGAGAATTTTGCCTGTGTAACAGCTTGTGTAAGCATAAAGAATGGTGATCATGAGTTGTAATCAAAAAAAAATTGATAAAGAAATGTAATGTACAATTGATTGCTAAAATTTTAATAACCTAAATTATTAAATACTTTTTTGTTTTGCCACTATATGTATTTTTTTTAATAGATATCATTTTTTTTTTTTTTGGAATATTAAAAATAAATTACTAGCAATTGATTTAAAATTAAGCAAATAAATATTTTTACCTTATAATTAATTACCTTTGATCATATAAATTAATTATTAACTATAAAATGCATGAAACCATTTTTTTATTTTTTCCCCCTCAAAATAATTTAATTACAATAACTACAATTACGATTAACAAACTTTTTGTTTCAAGCAAAATAAATGTTCATAAGAATTATAGTCCTAGAATATCAAAGACAAAATATGAGATTGGTTTAAAATTCAGCATATAAATATTTTTAATTTACATTTAGTAACCTTTGATCATATAAAATTGATTATCAACTACATAATACATGAAATCATACCCCTCCCCCAATAATTTACAATTATGATGATTGCAATTATGATTAAAGCAATTTTTGCCGCAAGCAATATTGATAACTCTTTGCCTTTCATAAAATGTTTTTATGGTTGAAATGGACTCTCTCCCCACTTGCTGAGATTATTCAATTGCCGATGTGTGCATTCGTGAGCCTTCTCTTGGTTCAAAAAGATGTATGTATACATATTCATCAAAAATAAGTTCTAAATGAATCAAATATTGTAGTTAAAAAAACAGCAAATTTCATACAAGAAATATGCTTTGCTTTCTCTAGTATACACTTTTTAAACAATTACTATAGTCACAAGATAATGGCATCAAAAAATGATATACGAATTCGTAAATCCTAGTATTCATCATACTGTGCAAATTACACACAAGAAAAAAAATTAATAGTGACAAATCAGAAAATCAAGGAATAATAGTTACAATTAGTAAAAATAATATATATAGAATTAACAAGACAAATAAATTTTCAAAAATCCAATTATTCATATACATGAGAAAATAGGGTACTAATATCAACAATGGTACCATTCACTGGATGGTGCTGTCACTATTCAAAAACTTAAATACAACATTACCTGGCCATGACTTTTAAGAACTAAGTGACCTTTCATTGATACTAGTACCGAAAAAAGAATGAGAAAATAGAAAGTATGTGAAAAAATATAGGGTTTTAACAAAAACATGGATAGGGTTGTTAACAAAAACATGGAAAACTAATAAAACAAAATGTAAGAACTATAAAGTTTAATCCACTTCTTTCAAGCAATACTTATATTTCTTTTTTAAAAAATAAAAAATACCTTTTATTATCAAAGTATACTATAATCATATAATGACTGCACTGATAAAATTCAAAAGGTTTCTTGGTGCACTGGTTACAATGTTCACCTATTACACACTGATTCATCTAGCCTGGATTACAATCCATGCCAGATAAATCTGAAATTTTTTTTCAAATCATAAACAAACCTAGAATGTTTTTTCAGATAGATTGTGTACCCAGTTAATATTTGTTAATTATGGATATAGATTGGTTAGATGACTTTTGGTATAGTGACTATAGATGATATGTTTATGGTTTTTAATTGTGCCATTGTAATATTTTCCAGAAAGAACAAAAAACTTTCTCAATATTAACTTTTAGAGTCATAATCAATGTGATTAGTACATCTCTTGAAAACCCTAAATTTATGATATAATTCTTAAGTAGAGGTTCTACAACTATAATTCTTAATTAACTCAAAAATGCCAATTATCAGCTTTGAATTCTATAATAATTTAAACACATGTGGGAAATAAGTTGTAAGTACCCCCAAATGACATATCCTTTTAAAAATCCACTTCATGGGAGATGACATTCATTCATTCTTTCTCTCTTTCTCATAAGCAACTCTAAAATTTATATAATCCTTCTAAACTTTATTTATTCCTAAAAAGTTAAGATATATTTCCTGCTATATAGAATGCTAATAAACAGAAAACTATAAAGATGTAAACATAATAAGTAAGATAGTGGCAGAAATCTTCTACAATCTTCAAATTGAATAGCTAGAATTTATATAAAAAAAAGGAATAAAAAATTTTTCTATCTTTTCAATAAATATCAATTGCCAATTCGTGATTTGACAATCCACCAGCTGTACAATGGAATATTTTTCCTGGATTATTTTTCCTATCTTTTTTTAATCTCTCAAAAAAACAGTATTTATTATTATAGTCCTTTCTTAATCCAAAATGCTTTTCAGACTCAAATCTATTTAACATTCTACAAAAATATCTTAATTCAATATTTTCAATATCCTACTGCATGTGAGAATAGACTTATTATTCTAAGAACTTTTTATTTCATTAACCATCTCACTAAAAGTATCACTATTGTAAGAAAGTCTACATGCTATACTCCTGGTTTGTGATTTAAATTATATATTAACTGAGACTCATAGTACCTCCCCCCATCCCAATCTTTCCAGCCATAAACTTTCATGAATTAACAAGAATTTCATCATTTCATTCCTCTCTGCCTGATTTCCTCAAATACAGCTTTTACAATTTTACCTTCCTCTCATGTAAAACCGATTTCATTCTCATTTATCCTCTTCTATTATATAATGTTTTATTATTTATATACACATTTATATTTCCTATTTTTTCATTGAAATATTTGTTAGTAATTTGTTATTCTTTCATTCAAATGATATCCATTTCTACAATTTTACCTCTTCTAGTCTCTATTTTATTCTATCATAAATTAAATCTAAAGTAAGTAATCGGGAGTACTTCATAATTAAAGCAATGGATTGAAAAAGAAAACTGAAAGTTTAAAGCCTATTTATATCTCATCTTATCTTCAGACAAATAAACAATATACATAATAACAAAGATCTAGAATTATAAATATAATCTTGAAAAAA